>OX465088.1:44888743-45216881 GCA_949987675.1 Chymomyza fuscimana | reverse complement strand
GAAATTATTAATTGGCGAATTTATAAAGAGATATAGATACACTCCCCGAAATTCAATTAAGAACACCTGTTTTTATTTAAAAATATTAATTTTTGAGTTATTTACAAAGCATTTGAAGCATTTCGATTGAACTAAAAACTTATCCTAAATAACAAAAAAAAGCTTGAAACTTCAAATAGTATAAAAAAATAAATTTATACTGCGAAATTCAATTAAGAACACTTTCGAAAAAGGACCAAAAAATCAATGTTTTGTAAAAAAAGAAGGGAAAAATACTAAGTTAATGGTGATTCCAGGCTCCCGACTTATTTATACCCTCGAAAATTCGGGTTGGGATCGAAGGAACCACCTTCTGAATATCTGATAGTGGGATTTGAGCCCATTCTTCGGTAACTGTCCTGCGCAGCTCCTGCACCATCTGAAATTTGGATCCGCCAGCGAAGACGTGACGGGACAGGTTCCCCCACATGTTCTCAATGGGTTTCAAGTCCGGCGATCGATGTTTTTGCTCTAAAACCAACCATAACTGGCCGTTGAGACGTGGATCCGACCATTATCTTCCAGAAAAATAGGATTTTGGTGCAACTGCAACAAAAATTAAGGCCGATTTTGAGTTACCGGTGTGTACCTGTCGCGTGCAACAAATTTTGTCTGGTAGTAACTGACTAACTTGAAAGAAAATGAAGTCGAAACCAGCATTGACTCCATCGCACAAAATGGCCTGGTTAGACTTCGCAAAACACCACATGTCCTGGACTGATGAGTGAAAAATGTGGTGTTTGCCGAGGAAAAGAAGTTGAACCTAGATGGTTCTGACGGTTTCAATTGTTACTGTCAACACTTAAACAATGCGGAACGCTTTTCCACCAGACATAACTTTGGTGGTGGTTCTTTGATGGTTTGGGCGGCTTTTAACTACCAGAATTGGACACCCATCTGCAAAATCACCACACGTATGAACTCGGAAGCTACATAGAATTATTGGATGGCGTTCTTATTGACTTTCTGGAGCACCAAGCTGAGCAAAATCCTATTTTTCTGGAAGATAATGCTCCGATCCACGTCTCAACGGCCAGTTGTGGTTGGTTTTAAAGCAAAAACATCGATCGCCGGACTTGAAACCCATTGAGAACATGTGGGGGAACCTGTCCCGTCACGTCTTCGCTGGCGGACCCAAATTTCAGATGGTGCAGGAGCTGCGCAGGACAGTTACCGAAGAATGGGCTCAAATCCCACTATCAGATTTTCAGAAGGTGGTTCTTTCGATGCCAACCCGAATTTTCGAGGTTATAAATAAGTCGGGAGCCTGGACTCACCATTAACTTAGTATTTTTCCCTTCTTTTTTTTACAAAACATTTATATTTTGGTCCTTTTTAGAAAGTGTTCTTAATTGAATTTCGCAGTATAAATTCAATTTTTTTTTATACTATTTGAAGTTTCAAGCCTTTTTTTTTGGTTATTTAGGATAATGTTTTAGTTGAATCGGTATTAAGTAACGCTAAAAATATTTTTTGAGTCACAAATGGTTTTTAAATAACTCAAAACTTAATATTTTTAAATAAAAACAGGTGTTCTTAATTGAATTTCGGGGAGTGTATATAGATATTGAGTTCAAGACAAATATTCTTAATTTAAAAATGTTCACAAAAATTATAAGAAGATGCGCTTATTATCAGAATGTTTAGACTTAATACAGCAGTTCAAAGCATTTTATTCTTAATTTTCGGATTTTTTATTTTGTGCAAATTCGAACTTAAATTAAATCGGTTCTTTTTTTGAGTTCTTGTTAAAAAATCGACTAGAAATTGACAAATTTCGCATATCTCAAAAAAAAGCAAAAAGCTTACAAGGAAAAATATTTTGTAATTTAAAATTTTCATTGATTTTCATATTCATATGCAAAAATGCAACAGGCAGAAAACCAGACAAAATTTATTTATACAATTATAAAGTAGAAATTAATTCTAAATTATAAAAAGGTTTATAGCTAGAGCAACTTAGACCTTTAGGCTGGAATCAGACAAAATATAATCAATTAATTATATTAGACAAAATATAATTAATTAATTCATTCAGTTCAACACAAATCTCAACTGGTGAAACTTACATATGTCAAGGAACACCATAGTCTCTATACGATTTCTCAATACTATTTTTAACACGGCATAGATGATTGAAAATCGAGTGAAGTTCATCAATGCACTCTTGTTAAGATAAATTCGAAAGTTTTAGATATCAGATCAGATGAAATAGTAAAGTCATCCCAGTACAACATTTTTTTCCCACTTTTCAGTTTATTTCGTTAATTAAAAGAATTAAAGGTTCTACCAACTCAAAGTAGAGTGATAAATAAATAATAATAAATGTTCCATATTAGTAGTACAACGTATGTACATATGAATAAGCAAATGTTTCCAAAATGTGTCTCGTGTCCCATTTAGTTGTTGCTCTTATAAAACTAAAACACAACTTTTGCATTTGAGCCATTGCTCTCTTGTCTTGCCATAAATAGCATAAGTATATAAATATATATATAGTACATATATACACAGTAAATAGAGCATAATGAAATGTTACATGCCACTTAGCTCCATACAAGAGGAAGCAACACGGCAATAGAAGACATGCAACAAAACACATTGCTCTCTCCTTCTAACAGTTCTATAAATTTTTTTTTATTATACGGTATTTTCCTGTTATTTCCGTTTGGCGTTTATATCTTTTTACTTTTATATAGCGATACTTCCGTTATGCATATTTGCATGTGTGTTTATTTGTGTTTTTTTTTTTGGGTAGACCGTTTTTTTATACCCTGTATACTTTTAGGGTATTGTAGACGCAGGAAGAAAGAAGCGTAGACTATACTAAAATTAAAAATCTTTCCTTATTGTATCTATCACTATGATTCACCTCCTCCATTAAATTCACCTAGGCACAGTAGAACAAATCGCCAATATAGTGAATCAAAATTATAGGAAAATAGGGAAACAAAAAAATTTTATTTTTAAATTAATTGAATTAAATCTAATTAATTTAAATATAAAGTATAAAAGCATGTACCGAAAAAAATTATTGACAATCATCACCCTAGTCAAGGTGGCATTGTTCCTCAATGCGACTTCTCCTAAAAGTAATATTTTTAGTCTGTATTGCCAAATCGTTAATTAAGTATTCCATAGAAATTTTTTCGAAAAGTTTATCGAGTGCGGTCGGAAATTTCGAAAATCTTTATTAATGGCTTTAATGGCTTCAACTCAAATCAAATCAATCGGCAGAGGCTCACTTTTGCTAATCTAAAACATTTTGTTCATAATTGAAATATCATCAGTTCATCAGTAGCTCAAATACAGCGTCATCTGAAGAAGTTATATAAACTGCATTCTCCAAAAGGTCTACCTCTTCGCTTGTGTAATTTTCCTTCTTCCTGCACTTAATTTTATTACTATTACATAAATACTGGAAAGAATTTAGAATTGCACTTTATTGTTTGTAAAAATATTTCATATTATCCCTTGTATTTTAAAACTTTACTTCACGCACATAGGGATATTGAGATATTGAGGATTAACTGAAAAAAGTGCCTAAAAACATGTTTTTCGAAAATATCTCGAAAACTGTGCTTAAGAAAAAAAAAGTTGCCATTTTCGTGTTTCTCGACCCCGAGTTTCCCTAAAAAACACTTTTTTAGGAAGGTTCATTTTTCGTGCAAACTAGTGTTATTTAGCTCAAGTTGGTTAATGTTTTTGATTCCATACCTTAATATTTCGTTTCGTCATAGAATCAGCTATCTGAAAAACTTTCGGAATTTAGAAAAAATCAAGATTTTCATTCGTTTATTTTTGTGGTTTATTAAAACAAAGTTGTTAGATCAAAAGAAATGGAATACTAATAAGTTTTATGGTGAAACTTGATACAAAATACCTTTGAGCAGTTTGGGAAAGGTATGTGAAACATGTATGATACATTTTTGAATGCTGAATGACGACTCTTTCGAAGCAGCTTGTAAGCAGATCCGACAGTTTTTTGAAGGAATATGCTGAAATATGTATATTTTTATTCGATAAAAAGGTACAGGGTACAAGAAAAACGCTGTTTAAATAAACTTTTTTTTTTCAATGTTTGCACGTGCAATGTTTGTTTAAAAGTTTGCCAAATTATTTTGATATCGTATCCAATTCTGTAAAAAAGTTCTTATTACTAAAGATGGCGCTCGTTAAAGTTGGGCGGACAACTTTGGAATACCCTGTACCACCAAATTACAATCAAATCCGGTATTTGATATTTATTTGCGATATTTTCATAAACAAACATAAAGCAGTCGAATTTTGCACCAAAAACGTTTTTTTGACCGATATAGTCAACCGATTTTGATAAAAAACTATATAATATATTGTATTATACGCTATCTTTATAAACAAACGAATTATCCACCTAAAACTTTTGGTTTTTTAAGAGGTTCTCTGAAACTCCCCTATGGAAGATATATAATGTAACCACGATCAAAAAAATAAAATAAGCTTGTCTACGATAATAAGCGATTTTATATGAAAGTTTTGTTGCTCTAGCTCTTACCATCTCTGATATCTAGGCGTACATACAGACTAACAGACAGACAGACAGACAGACAGACATACTGACATGGGTATACCGACTTCTCTAGTCACCCTGACTAACTAACTTTTGGGGGGTCTCGTACGAAATCTTCTGCCGGTTACATACTTTTTTTAGATTCAGGCTTTATGCAGAACGTCTAATTATTAAACTTTATGTAGATATATTAATTATATATGAGAGCATTACATAAAAATACTGCACATTTCTTGCTAACAATCCTCACAAATCACCACTTTTGCAAACAATTTCACGCGTATCGACTAAAATCACGGCGTTGATTTTAAACTTTTTAAGAAAAACTAAGTACAGAGTATACCACTATACGACACCTCCCCAACTGACTTAAATTTTTAACAAACACTTTTTATTTCACATCTAAATGTCCTTGACTGCATTAGGAGTGTGTGTGTGTGTGTGGAGGGGTTTCTTTAATGGCTGCAGTTCGTTACGGAAAATTCCCATTATTACCAACTTGCGTGTGCGGCATATGCATTTCGCCATATTACTTTCTCAGCGTTGGAACGAAACTTATTAAAATAGTTTGCTTTCGGCAGTTACCAACACTGGCGCAAGCCTAGGGGCTCGTGGTCGCCCGTGGACGGACGATCCCTGGCTCTGCAGCTGCGTGCAGCAACGCCGCAATTTATGTTTCAAGTTCTTGCCGCTTAAAATTGTGGAAATAGTTTCGCGTGTTGGAAATTGTTAACGAAACTAATCAGCATAAAAATTCAAGCGAACTGTTGCCTCTCCAATAGAGTTTCCCGGACAAAGTGAAAGTGTTGTGGGGGAGTGCGGCAAATGGCTTTAAAAGGTTTATTTATGGTACTGGAAAGCGTGCCGATTTTTTCTTTAAGATTGTGAATGGAGAGCAACAGTGTTGGGTGTGTGAAGAACTAACTTGAGATTTACTCGCTTATGCATGTCTTTTAAAAAAGTTTTTGCCAAAGTGATTTTAAAATTAAATATTAAAACAAAATGTGTAATACACCAGAGCTGTTAAATATTAGAGAAACTAAACTGGGAATTTTTTAAATTTAAAATCGTGAACTGCCTTTTTTCACAGTTTTTGAGTTTAGTTTGGCTTCTTCTTTCCTTCTTTCCCTACATTATTATTAAGCCCACCTCGACGTCGGTGATTTCGAGCTGCCTCTATACTGGGCAGAGGCTATCTATAAGTAGCAAGCTGTCCATTAATTTCATTTAATGTTGAGCGTCTCCATGTTGTCTTTGGGCGAACCCTTCGTCTGCTTCCTTGAGGGTTGTATTGTAATGCCATGTTAGCAATATCATCTTGAGTTTTACGCATAGTGTGACCAATCTATCCGAATTTGTATTTTCAAATTTCAATGTTGATATCTGGGATAGTCGTTCTAATTCGTAGCTCGTTATTGGATATGCGGTTAGGCCAGAAGATTCTTAGAATTCTGCGAAGACAGCGATTGACGAAACCACGCAGTTTTTGTTGTAACTGCTCAGTTACGAGCCACGTTTCGCAACCATATAATAGTACCGATAGTACGCAAGATTTGAAGATTGAAATTTTTTCCCTATATAAATTAGTAATTAAAATGCACAGGGTTCTCACATTCACACTACTGCACAAGGTTCCATAGCATATCTCAGCATACTCAGCAAATGAGTCATCTCCGATGAACATAATCATCTACTTCTCTACTTTGTCTATAAATCTAGTAATTTCGTAGCCAATTTTTTAATTTTTGCTAATTACTTTTACCGAATCTTTCCAGCTTCTAATAACAAACTTTTACAACTTTATTTCTTATAATTTGATTTAATATATACAGAAGTGCATACTAAGCTGTAGATATAGAAGCATTGATGCAAGGGTTGCCACTTTGCTAAGATGAGAAACTGGGGCACGGTAACCCATTAAGCCAAACTTGTAATGGAAATGCGAAAAGTTTTTTCAAGCTTTTTCACAAAGCGTCATTTGGTGACGTCATGTGGCAAATGTTAATAGAAAATTAAATGAAATAATTTAGTAATGATTTTCAATTAATGACACAATGCAGTTGAAAACGGAAAGAGTTGTACAATTGATAATGAATATTATATACATTATATAAAATGTATTAAGTAATTGTATTGAATTGAATTTAATATATTAATTTCTGTTAAAATTTCTACTCTTTTAATAGTACAAAAAAGGTATGTAGCAATGATAATATTGATATTTAAAATAATTTTTAATTCAAAACTTGGTTCACTGAATATAATATTTTTATAAAGTAAAAAAGTAACAGATTGTTTGTATAGTAATCTATATCTGATAATTGTTTTTTGTACAATCGGATCTATTTTCTATCCAATATTCAAGCAAGATATTGGGGATATTTGAACTAGTGAAACAATTTTGAACAAACTTCACGCGAATGTTTAGTCTAAAATAAAATACGACTGAAATAAATTTAGTCACTATATTTAAAAAAAACACAGAATTTTGGTAGCATATATTTGTGTGTTTTTTTATGCGTTTCATATTTTAAATGGTTACCATACACAAATTGAACCTGCGCTCTCTTTTTTTCAGATAGAAACAAATAACATATCTGAGCATTGCCTGACCTTCTAATTGTTAGATCATGGGCAGTCATAATGGATCAATTACACTAGATTACACGAAAAATGAACCTTCCTAAAAAAGTGTTTTATGGTAATTTGGGGTCGAGAAACACGAAAATGGCAAATTTTTGGAAAGGTATTTCCAGTGATATATAATATGTACAAATTAAGTTAAAATTATCGAAGTTACAGGCAACCGAAAAAAGTGTAATTTTTGACCATTTTTCAAAATTACACATTTTCGTATGCTTTTTATTAACGAAATTTTTTTTTAAAAATTATGTTAAGCTTTAATCTGACAGAAAGTTCTTTTACGAAATTTTTGGAGTCTAAGATCTTTAAAATCGGGTAAGAATTGTAGCTGCTATGGAACCATGTATGGAAGTTCCAATCTTCACTCAATCACACTTTGGTAAGAAACAAAAATTTTTCACTCAAAGTTTTTCATTTGCGTTCAGTTACGTCTTCTCGAATTTGTATGCAGCTGTAGTCGTGATTTTTCGTTCATGGTTCCATATTGAGGAATAAGGAGATATTGAGGAATAACCTAATAAAAAGTGCCCAAAAACATGTTTTTCGAAAATATCTCGAAAACGGTGCTAAAGAAAAAAAAAAGTTGCCATTTTCGTGTTTCTCGACCCCAAATTAACCTTAAAAACACTTTTTTAGGAAGGTTCACTCGATGACTCTTAAATTTGTAAACTAGTGTTATTTGTGTTCAATTATCTATTGCATACATTTTTAAAAAAATTTAAAAAAATTACTGAAATCCAAAACACAATTCGATGTCACAGGGCTTCATCTCATATGGCACCAAGTTATTTTATTTTTGTATGACTCCCAATGCAATTGCTGCTGAAGTCACTTCAAACGATTCTGCAAGCTCTTCTTGTATTTAAAATGAATCTTCCCAGAGTTCAAAATAAAGAAGAAATACAAATTTTCTGAAAATGGTGACAAACCGGAAAAGAACATACAGCTCAACAAAATGCATATTTCTTGCTTTTTTTTAGATTTAGGAGGGGAATACTACAAGCTTTCCGGCCTATTCTCAACATCACGTCTTTTAACTACATTCTCCTGCGAGGATGCGATCTTATGATAACGATACTTTTTTTCTCTTAAAAAGAGCGACAAATAAAGATAAGACAATAAATATATAGATAAATCTTAAAGCTTCAAAATAAGTGCTCATGATAATAGTTGTATCACAATCAGATGCGTATATTCATTTTACAAAATGTGAATATCAAAATTTTTAAAAACGCTGGTACTGCTTATCTGAAGCACAGATTTTTTTATCAGGATCTCTTGTACAGATCATTTAATAGCCCTGTAGTCTGCCGTCACTTTGCTTTAACGAAGCAGGTTGATACGATCTCCTGGGATGAAAGTCCCTTTATTACAGTACTAAATAATGAAGGATGTTAAGGCCTTCAGATGTTATGAGGTGGGAAGAATCGAAAAATTAAAGATTCCAAGGCTTACTGGCTTTTTTTTAGGCTTTGATTACACCAAGAACATTACACAAACCTGGTCTGGTCGAAGCAAGCCTCAAATTTCTCAAAATTTTTAACTATAATTGAATTATTTTATTAATAATTTAATTTTTAATTTAATCCTGTTCCAAATTAATTAGTCGTAATTGATTGTCGGAATTTTCTATTGCTGTAATACAAACTCTTGATACATCAAAATTATTTTCTAGTTTTTAGTTCGTTTTACTATTAAAGCGTATTTTTTAGTTTTTTTAAACTATAATTTTTTTTCATTTCGGTTCACTACAAGAGGCTGGAGAACTGAAATGCGGACGATATTCTGCCGATATAGAGCCGCCATTTTGAATTTCGTCAAGAAAAAAATTTCCAATTATTGTACAATAAAAATCGCATTTAACAATCAAAACTGGAAGTTTGTATGTCTTCTCATCATGCCAAAAATAATTCCCAAAATTTGCGTTCTTTTCGGCCAAATTTGAAAGAACCATAATCAGACTTGTACCATTTTAAATTCTTTGTTGTTAAATAGATGCAGAGTTTTTCATACTTTGAAAAATTATAAACGCAACGCTAATCTCTTTGTAAATGTTGACTCATTACAAAAACACTTCGACTTTAAACCATTTTTCCAGTAGCGAGTACCTCTATCCGTCATATCTTAAACACTATAGCTAAATAAAAGTGTTCTACCTCAAAAGAAACTCCAAAGCCTCGGCCCTTCATCATAACACTTTTTTTGTGTGGCTGTGTAACACTTTAAACATTAAACGTCACAGCAGTTTTGTTGATCATTCACCTATCGATACTCTATAAGTTTATCGATTGTAATTACTGTATTACAAAATATGTCTATATGCAAACAACAACTTATTTTGTGAATGGTTGCAGAGTAACCCACTTCGTGTTCCACACGCTCTGTTTGTTATTTTTTGAAATAAAGTTGCTTAACTCAAACTTTCCAAATTTCCAATAGCGTCAATAATTTCATGCTATTTAAATTTAATTTTGTAGCACTTCAAAAAAACAGCCATAAAAAGCTCATTTAAAAAGTTAACGACCGCTCGTTAGTCAAAGTGTGATGCAAATTCGATATCCCCAAACACACAAAAAAAAATTCGCACACACCGCCTCCACACACCAGCAACACACGCCTCACACACATATATATATATACATATATAATAGCAGCCAATAAATAAGGCAATATATAAACGATAAGCAATTTGAAAACTGCCTAACCAATAACAATAATTCAAAATATCTGGAAATTGCAATGGAAAGTTAAATTAGATTCTCTCCTTCGCTTACGCCTCCCTATCATAACGCCAAATTTTAGCTAATTTATTAAAAAAACAAAAAAAAACAACAACAACAAAGCGTAGAAAAAATTGCCAACAAAATATCGACCCAAAAAAATATTTAATGACTTCCTTATGACATTTCTTGTTTATTTCCATTCTGTTGTGCTTTGGTCTGGAAATATCGTAGCCAAAAGCTGAATTTATGCGATTTTTATGGCAGCTCCTTGTTGTATTTGCTATAATTATTGTAACCAAAAATTTCATCATTATTTTTCAGGGGTTTGAGAAATAAACAAATAAGCGAAAAGGTGTTGAAAATTATTTATTTTGTCATACTGCTCAGATTGTGAATTTCTAGTCAGAGAGAGAGAGAGACAGAGCAATTCGATTTATCTACGAATTTTTAAGGTTCAAAATTTTTGACATTTCAATCAGAATGATTCGATTCTTCTCGGGAAAATAAACATTGGGGTGGCACAGAAATCTCTAGAGATTGTGGCTTGGGTTGATTCGCTCTTTACTAAAAACCAAAGGTGACACCGAACCTTAAGAGATTTAAGTTTACGGATATTTATTTCCGATTGTTTACGTTTTCTCGAGTAAATTTGCTAGATACCTTGAAACAATCCAAAAGATGTGTCTGGATCACCTTAGCTGCCTTTTCAAGAAAGTATTTCCCGTGCAGCGCGCAGTCTGTTTGCTAACAACTCCGAAACAACTTCCAAATTTTCGTCTTAGGGGTCAATTTGATGTTCACCAGTAATTCTGAGATTTCAGTTAAAAGAGGCACAGCTCCTATAGTTTTTAAATCAGCATGCTTATTAAACCCTAAGAAAGCTCCACAATCGAATTCAACAGAAATTTCTTTCATAGATTCGCAAGCCGCTTATCATTCCTTTTTAGATTTAACTGAAATTATCGAAAGATCCCTGGGACATCAAGCAAGTCTCTTATTACGATTCTTTTGGTGAATACGATTAAAAAAAGATGGCGTACGTTAAAGTCGGGCGCAGACTACTTTGGGATACCCTGTACCACTGCTTGCAATAAAATCCGGCAAATTGCTTAAGAACACCAAAAGACATTTGATTGCCAAATTAGATTACAATATCTTCGTAAACAACCAAAAACAGACGAATTTTTAATCAAAAACTTTTTTTCGCCGATCGGCCCTATGGGAGCTATATGATATAGTCAACCGATTTTGATTAAATTTGGTTCAGTGCTGGGTAACCCTAAAAAACTTTCAAATGCCGAATTTGGTTACGATATCTTCATAAACAAACGAAGCACAACAAATTTTGGACAAAAAAACGGTTTTTTGATCGATCGGCCCTACGGGATCTATATGATATAGTCAACTGATTTTGATCAAATTTGGTACAGTGCTTGAGAAGTATAAAAAACACGCGAATGCCAAAATTTGGTCACGATATCTTCATAAACAAATAAAATACATCGAATGTTATTTTAAAAAAAAACTTGTTGGCCGATTGATCCTATGGGAGCTATATGATATAGTCAACCGATTTTCATCAAATTCGGTTCAGTGTTGAAGATCTCTAAAAAACTTCCGAATGTAAAATTTGGTTACGATATCTTTATAAAAAACCGAATTATTCATCTAAAACTTTTGGTTTTTTTCGAGGTCCTCTGAAACACCCCTATGGGAGCTATATAATGTAACCCGATATCGAAAAAATAAAATAAACTTGTCTCCTATGGAATAATAAGGAATCTTATCTAAAAGTTTGGTTGCTCTAGCTCTTACCATATCTGAGATCTAGGCGTTCATACGGACAGACAGACAGACGGACAGACGACTTCTCTAGTCACCCTGATCATACTTTAGGTAACTTTGGGGGGTCTCCGGCGTTTCCTTCTGTATGTTACATACATTTTCGGCTTGCACAAACTTAATATACCCTTTGTACCATACGTTACAGGGTATAAACATTGGCATTGCTCCCGGAAAAAGCTGTAAACTAAACCTACTAAAGGGTAGTAATTAACATTTTTTTTATTGAACTAATTGGTACAAATCCTTAGAAGTTCTTGAAATATCAAATCTGGATTGAAGGGATGTTTGGAAGCGACGTGGAAACCCTGTGCTTGGCCAGAAACTCCCTCACCACCAGTGCACGAACTTGGCGTACACCCTTCGTTGAACCAATCTCATAAAGAATCAGACGAATGTTTATGCGCCAGACAGAGTCCAGGATTGCCTTCACTTTGGCCAAATTTTCATCAATCCCTGAAGTTGACGGGCACCAGCGCGAGAGTCGTCTTCGACGAGCTTCCGGCCCTCCCGAAACTGCTTATGTCACTTGAAGACTGTTGAGCGGCTCATGGCAGCATCCCTGTAGACGTCTTTTTGTATCCATATTCTCGGAAATCGACTTTCATACTCTTAGCTTGTTCGCAGGCGATTGGAAATATTATCGGTCTCTTCGGAAGACTACTTTTTGATCGTACCGTGTAGGAATATTATTTCAAGCTTTTGTCACTGCGACTTTATTTTAAATAGAAATCGATGGACCCATACACACACCTACAAACACACACATACACATAAGTTCATACAGACACTATGTTTATGCGTGTGTTAGTGCGCATCCGGATAGAAAACTTTTCAGCACATGAATTGGTTCCGCCATTTTTCATTTAGAGCCGTGACTTTGTTGCTTTGAATTGAATTTGTAGATGGATATACCAAGGCCGCTCGATGGGAAGGTGGCATCATAATGGAATCCTCTTCTGTGGGATCATTCCCGAAAAACTGCTGCTGATGTAACTTTTGCTTTGTGGACTGACTGTATGACTCCTTTCGTTGTCGTTGTTGTTGTTGAACAACACGCATGGGTATGCAAGCGGCCAATGCCACGCCCTCATTCCTTTGCTGCTTGGGTGGCAGAGAAGCAGCCAAGCTGGGCCTACTGACAACACCCTGCGCGTCAGTACGCAAGGGCGGCTGTTCCACGCTTGCAACTCGCTGCTTTTGCTGAATCTGCCTCCCCTTTTTAGCTCGGTAGAGATTTTTAATCTTGACGACGCTGTCCAGTCCCATTTGGCTTACAAGAAACTGTCGTGCCAGCATTAATTGCTGTTTTTGTTCGCCACGGTTCCAGTTGTGGATCATGCTCATAATGGCCAATATTTTGGGTAGCATTTCCAAGGAAGCTTTCACATCCACAAAGGCCACACGTAACCTACGTGCAATTACATCCACCAAGCTGCAGGCATACTCATGATTGCAGGCATAGTAAACCTCCGCCTCGATGTAGGGAAAATTGCTGTGCAGACGACGCCTGGAGCTGGGCGTGCTCTCTGCCAGCAAATGATGAGCATTGCTGCCATATGCTTCGGACAAATGTTCTGCCACATCCATGTCTACATTGTAGTTTTGCGCCAGGTCCAACGGCAACATGCAGTTCCAACCCTGGGCACCATCTAGCAGCAGGTTCTTTGTGCGGCTGCTGTTGTGTTTGGGCTTAAGGTCACAAAACTCTATGCCTGCATTGATGGCCTCCATGGCCATTGTGCGATAGCTATTCCAGCGTCCGCCGGCTAAGGTAATTAAATTGCAGGCACTAACCTCCACCAAGTAGTTGAGCACGGGCCCTGGGTTGTCCGGCCGCTGCTTTTCCGGATAAGGGCTTATGACTGTGGGCCTTACGCCCTTCCAGGCGCTGCACACATGATGCTGATCCAGCTGCACTTTGTTTGTCAAAAAGCTTCGCGTATGCTGCAGCAGGCTGCTAATCTCTTCGGGCAATGGTGCCGGTGGCTTGTTTATATCGCAATATTTCCCCTGGTTATCGACAGTGCCCACAAGCGTTCGATTCTCCCAGGGCACCATGAGCAGCGTCTGATCTGTGCGCTTAAAGACGGGGCTGACCAGACCATAGCGTGAGGAGCCAAAGTAGCTGGGTAGTGACATAAGAGTACCATAGCTGGGTGCGGCAATAGGTTCCGCCGCAGGATCATCCATGCAGCGTACCGCATCAGTCAAGGCGCCAGTTGCATTGATGATACATTTGGCATTAATGTTAAACTTCTCTCCAGTAAGTGAATCTACAAGTCTAGCTGTGCGACAGTGGCCTTGCTCCTTGTCCAGATTATCCACCTTTACGTAGTTGGCCACAGTAGCACCCTGCTGTGCCGCTGTAATGGCCAAGGCAATGCACATGCGTGCATCATCATGCTGTCCATCATAGTAGACAATAGAACCGCGTAAACCCTCCTCACGCAGCAGCGGAAACTCATTGAGTGTTGCCTCTTTGCTTGCAAAATGGGAACCCTTGAGATTGGCTTTGCCTGCCAAGCAATCGTAGATCTTGCAGCCCAGCCAGGTGCTAAGCTGCTGTGCGGCACTATAAATTGGCATCATCATGGGCAGTGGCCTATTCAGATGCGGCGCTATGTGCATCATGATGGAGCGCTCTTTCATAGATTCCTGTAACACATACAAGTGGCTCATATTAGCATCACCCATAATTGATCTCAAGTAGCTGCTGCCGCCATCTATGAGTTTGGAGGACTTAGAACTAGCACCGCTGGCAAAGTCTCCGGCTTCCACCAAGGCCGTTTTCAAGCCACGTGTTGTGGCATCTAGAGCACAGCCCGTTCCGGAGGCACCACCCCCAATGACGAGTACATCAAAGTCATTTGTTTTTAGAGATTCTAGTTGCTCTGTTCGTGTTGGCAGTTCCTTCTGGCAATGCAACTGTCGTCCGCCTAGGGGGAAGTTACAGCACGTAGCCATCGAACGGCGCAGGTTGCCAGTCATTGGAAGGAATCTTAGTAACATTTATTAGCTGTATAATGATGTCAAGATATGAAACGGCGACAAATAAATTCATGCAAATTTTGAATTTGGATTCGATACAAATTGCATCGAAGGTTGTCGGAAATCCAAAAATATTTTTTTGTAAATTTTTGATATATTTTTCAAAACATGTTCGTTGTATGGCAGACTTCTAAGTATTTGTTTAGACGCACACTGAATAGTAGAGTTAGGTCTGGTATCCACAAAAAGGGCGAAGTAAAAGTATTTCAAACTTAAAGTATTTTAACTTAGCAGCGGCAACCCAGTCCTACCTCCAGGTAGGCTGGTAAACCAACTATTACTTATAGCTTTTGTTCTCTATAAATCTTTTATAACAAATTAGGTATAAAAATATTATTATTATTAATGACAAGGTAGCAAGCCGCGAACTGCATAATTCCATTCCGATACAAACACATCAATTTTAATTAATGAAAATTATAGATAGGCGCGATGTCAAAGCCAAATGAAACTCCAAGTCCCCCCCTGGATGACACAAGTGTCAGGCAACCCAGAAATTATGCGACAGTCCAACAAGAACACACTGCTATATAGGGTTGGCCATCCTATGGTTTAGTTGTTAAACACTCATAATTCGGAACATACCCGACCAAAGTGGATGCTCTTCGACATATGTCGAGTTTAAAACTACTTAATTTTTCAATTTTTCGTTCAACAACCAAACAACGCGTAAAAGTGGTACAGTGGTACATGGTTGAGGCCAGTCTCGACGAGTCGCCAGGAATACCGTTTGCAAGAATTACACCTTGGTAGGACCACTTTGCGTCGAATTTTGCATGCTGATCTGCGTTTGCACGCTTACAAGATTCAAATGACGCAACAATTGAATCATTGAAAATTCCGATGTTCGCATACGGGCCTAGAGAGCCAGCCGCAATTAACAAACAAATCAACAGATGGCCCACTCTATATTTGTATGTGACAGTTTAAACTCGTGACTGGACTTGACTCGGTCAACGTGCCAGGTATTAAATTACTGTGCTTAGCACATTAAGGTTGGAAAATTTAATTACATGCAATACAATCCCACAAAACACCAACCCCCACAATACACAATTACACACACACACACACACCAAATGCGACAAAAACTCAGAGCATTCAATGGTAAACCATTTCCTGGGCGGTACAAAATGGGTGTTTACACCCCAAACCCCTACTATTCAGCCGGGCGAAACAATGAACGAGTTGCTAGCGGGCACTGTAAATGGAATAGGCGTTGCCCCCCGGGTTCAATGTTTAGCTGGGGCTACAATTTCAACGCAAAAACTGTCGTGTCACTTTGAACCCGCGAGAATATTAATGCCCCTTGCTTTTTGGAGCGCCCCCAAAGGCAAACAACAATTGGTGTCAACAATGTACAGGAATGATGTTGGTTCCGATGTTGTTGGCTATGCTGGCTGCTAACCCAAAGGGCTACCTACCGTCGCGACGCCTTAACTTTCACACGCTAATGAGTTTGTTTAAGTAATTTCAATTCATTTGTTAATTTTCAACTATTGTCTCTTTATTGACTTTATTAATGTGTGTTCGTGGCTGTCAGTTGGTTTATTTGTTCCTTAATCCCTTGACTCCTGGCACGTGTTTGCTGCTTTTTGTCCTTATAAATAGCCATAGCCACATAATGAATATGGTGTTTGGTTGGGTTTTTTTTGTTGCCTCAAATTAATGCTACAATTTCCAAAGATTATTATTTGTGCACTGCATATAACAAAAGAACTAGTAATTCAATGACGCAGTCAAAAGAACTAGAGCAGTTGTTGCTCAAGGGTTAAAGCATACAAATAATTTGATTAAATGGGGCTAAGCTCGAATTTACAGATATCCTTGATTGGTAGTAGTTAAGCACGGGTTGGGAAAAACTATTCACTCTTAAAAGTAGCATGCATTACCTAACCGACTCATGGGTGCCTCTCCTGTTTCTTCTATTTTTCCAAAGGAAGCTTGTGTGCTCGTACCTGTTTTTTTTATTATCGCCCTCAATTAATACCTAGACAAAGTATTTGCCTTGGATTGGCATGAGCGATTAACCCCTCCATACTTATGGTGTCATTGTTATTGGTGACATCAAAAGTAGAGTTTTCGCAGTCAAAGAGCATAACTCCACCGAACTTGCTAAAACATAGTATTTACTTTGTTTTGTTCCATTATATCCCAGACCCACGACTAGGAGTTATCTTTTATTCGCTTAATGTTTTCTCAGAAGAGGTCATGGCTTTGTCTTAAATCTCACTTGTCGTTAAACTGTTTCGAGGGATCCTTTCACACTTTGCTGAATGTCCTTTTGCAGTGGGTACAACTGGCACTTGATAGATTGTAATTATCCTTCTTAAAGACAGAACAAATGACGTTGAGGTTCCAATCCCTGAAAAAACAATCCTCTAGTCACATTTTACATAAGAGAACAAACTAGTCTTGAAGAATTCTACAAGCAGGACCTCAGCTGCGGAAGCCTTTTTTCTTTTTGTAAGTTTCATAGTATTTTAGACTCATTCTAGGGTAGACAGCGGTGCCTCCACGTTGAAATTTGATACGTAGGGAAATGCAGACCGTTGGTAGTACCTAAACCTCAGCAAGCTTCAGTACTAAATACTGCGGTTGGCTCCTTAGCCTTGTGGAGGAATTTTCTGGAGTACGTTGTCTAAGAAGTGCAGGGCAGTCCTACTGCTGGTGCTGTATGAATTCTATTCTCCTCCTCATCTCCATATTAGATGTTTGCTTTTTATCGCACCTTGGGAAGAGGGTTGGGTAGATATGACAAGCCGATAGTGCGCCAAATTGTCTTTCTGCCTTAATTCTGGTCGCTGTTATTTTATATATAACATCTTTATATGTCCGTAACCGCAAGACCCACTGGTAGTTCAGATATGTTCCAGGCACACTATTCCGCAACTCAGACGAGGATGATCGGATGCTGGTTAAGTTTCGATTAATCTGGGTATTATGAGGCAGCACTGTGCCGAATTAAACTGATTCTGGTAGTACAAATGTTTTGCGCATAGGCGAAGTCAAGCAGCCTTAGATCTTTGAAGGTTGTCTCAGAATATATGGAACCAAAGGCAACCGTGCTAACAAAGCCGGTGAAGTACATTCACTTTGTCGAGAATGCATATTTGCTCGCACCATCTTCATGGGGTATTCTCCAATCCGGCTTTTGTTACTGAATTTGGGCTTAATGAGGTTAGTTGTTGTTTTTCACATGGGTTAGCCTAGACAAATGGTCGTCGCTCAACCAAATCGCGGCTTTTCGCTCAGGAGCACAGCCCACCCACCTTCCAAATAAAGGTCCCAAGCCATCCAGGTGCATTTCCTTTAATCGACCTAACATTTGCCCAATACTTTACTGTAGGAAGTACTTTAGGCAGTAGATTCCAACCACACCTATTGTCCCAAATAAATGTCAAGCTTACTTACCGTCTAACCTAAAATATCTCTAGAACTTAGCTCCTGAAGTCTTAAATGGCACCACGAATCATAACAAGTAAACAAAGGACAGCCAGTACAGTGAGAAACTGAAGGAAACTAACTGTAAATTTCCGGCATAAGCCACATAACATACCGTGCCGTTAGCGACCAATTGTCGACTCCAGAAACCGCCCGCCATTTTGTTACATTTCGTTACCTTGCCAAAGTGCCCCAACATATTTGCCGCGCAGCGAAGCGACGCCGTCACATTGCAACGCGGAAAAGCGTCTTTCTCCTGCTCTCGACTTGGATTCCCCAGACTTTCCTTTGTTTTTTTTTTTTTTTCGCCTGGTATTTGGCTCACCTTGTTTTTTTTTTTTTTTGGGTTCTTCTCTTTTTTCCTGTAGAGTTGACCATGCTGTGTTTTTTTGGTATATTATTGCAGCTATAAAGTCAGTGCCTTGAACTTTTTTCAACTTGCTCTTTTTCTCGTTTTTGTGCTGTATTTGCTTCCTTTTTTATCATACTTCTTTTTGCGCCTTATTGCTATTGAAGTTTTGTTTTTTATGGCCTGGCTGGACACGCTTGACAATAAGCGAGTAAAACTTTTCCACTTCTCATTTATTATTACGCGTTGACTTTTTTTTTTTTTTTGTTTTTGTTTCCTGATTTTATTGTTGTCGCTATTCTGGTATCCTGACAACCAACGACACAAATTGTTGTTCATTCTGTTAAAAAAAGAAACAGAAAACAAGATTCAGTAAAAACAAAACAAAAAGCACGGAAAAGGCAAACAAGCGCATGAAATTTGTCTAATGCGATGATATTTCTCGCAGTGTAGATAGCTAAAAATAAAATTAAAATATAGGGTGCTTTTTGAGAGCGAGAATAAGCTTCTGAAATTTTGGAGGATTAAAAAAATCAGAATTGCAAAAATCAGTTCAAGGTTCTATGCCAATTTTAATGACAAAGGTCCAGAAACAACTGATGCAACCCAAAAAATAATCATTGTTAGTATGACTTATGTTCTGCATGCTCCATTTGGTGTAAAATAAAGATTTTCCTAATAGTTAGGCAGCGCTATATACCCTAAGGAGAAGGATGGGACCCGCTGTATCGCTAGGCAGTTAATACGTTGCCCATTTAGAAGTTCTAAAATGTACTAGATCACAAACAAATGTAGCCACCCAGATCTGGGTTACGGCCGCTCGAACGAATCATTTACGTATTCAGACTCTCCAAAACGAGATATTCCGTTTTTTGCAGGTTGTGATTAGTACGTATGAAATACGACTTTGCGCTACGACCTGGAGACATAGACCTTTAAATCAACAAACACGTCAAATGATATAAGGAACGGCTAGCAAGGCACCGCAACAGTTCTAGATAAACCTCTTAAAAACACACCCTCTAAACAGTTTGTAAGAAAACTGAAATAAACGATTTGTTGCGCTTCGGCAGGCAATAAGGGAGGTGTTAAGTGGACACAAATTGTTGTTGTCGCCTGGGTAGCAAGCGTTCCAACTGAAATTGCCTCAAAGTTGTTATAAATTTGTTTTTTTTTTTTTTGTTTTCACCGTTATTTATTACCAAAATTTGTGATTTATTGGCAGCCTACTTCAAAAGGTATTGACAATAAAATTTCACCAATTATTTTACGTAAAATATAGGAAATGTTTTTTTATTTCCTCGAATTGTTTTTGACACTTTGCGAAAATGCTGTTTACTAATTAAAATTCTTTAGAACTTGGGTACGAAAATACCTTACTTAAGAAGTTTTTTTTTTGCTTTAATTTTAGAACATAAATCAAATTACCAAATATATGATTCCTGTGCCTTATTTGTATTTAGAGTTTTTTTTACTGAAAATTAAAAATAAAAATATGTTACTTTTTAAAAATTGTATCAACTATTGCAATAGTGGTTCATACATTCCGGAAGGATTTTGATACGTAGTTAGAAAGAAAACAAACTCAGTCGTCATATTCACTGGAACCACTTTACCACAAAAAAAAAAAATAATACCACGAAAATTTTTAATTGATTTGTTAAAAGGGTAGGCGTTTTCGTTAAAGTAATTTCGGCCGAATGATTTTTGCCCTAAAAAGATACAGATACGCCTGAGCGACGAACGTTAGTTTTTAATTCCTTAGAGGACATTTTTAAAGGCAATATTGACAAATTGTAACAAAAACACTTTATTTTGTGTCCACTTTAGCTTTTGTGACTCGTGTGACGAAGGTATGGCTTCATCTTACACATAAATACTAATGATTTTGCATGTCACCTTCAAGAGATTCTTTTTCGCCATCACTCACATTACTTTAGTTGTGTTCCCTTTTCGAATCTGCAATATCATAACGAATATCAGCAATCTTTGTGCCCTTTGATCTTGTCTTAATATTTTCTACTAAAAAGTTATAATTTAACTTTAAACTAATCACGCAAAAAATTGCAAAACTTACAAAAAAAAAAAACGACTAAACTTCCGCTGGATAAAAACTACCATCGAAATGCCGCATAACGCAATTTTACAAAGAAATGCAGGATTTTGCCTGCGCAGAAAACTGGTTCAATTTTTGTATGACAGCTGTATGAAATAGTGGATCAATTTTGACCAAGCTTTATACAAATGATGTATTTATGTGTCTACACATTTGTATAAAGTCTGATCAAAATTGGTAGACTATTTCATTTACCTACCATATAAAAATTGAACCTGCGCTTTCTCTCTCAGAGAGACGCATTGCGTGAACTTCTAAATGTTGGATCATGTAACAACTAAGAGAAAAACGTTCGCTCTGTGACGATCATGAGAGAGTAAAAAAATGAAAACTATGTCGTCTTGCAGCCCTACGTTAACTTAGTAGGGTTAAATACTTAATTTTGTGGCTGTAACATATATATTCATGGAAATGTTTATTTTTGTAAAATTCATAATAGGGAAGTATAAGATTGATAAATTTTTAAAATATTTTCTGTTCGTGTACACAAACGGTGGCTACTGATCGATCTACAAGGGATATAAAAAGCCATAGAGTTCGTCGACCCCCAAGGTCTCCAAAAACTGTTCTTTCACTCAGCACTAATATTTTGTGATAAATTTTTGGTATAACAACCGACTAGTTACAACTTACAGTCGTTCCTTTCATAATCTCTGGCATTAATTGTCAGATACTGACTTATACGCGTGTCCTTGTTTGTATGTAGCTTGTAGCATTTAACTTGTTGGGTCATTTAGCAAAATATTTACCACCTGCGCACATTTGACATTCACATTTGTTTAACCAATAAATGTCAAACAAGGAAATGTGCATACACAACTGTACCAATGCCAATGGCATATAAAGGCAGAGGTAAAGCCAAATCCAATGGCATATTGTGCTATGGCCAGGACATAATTGAGCTGTGCACGCACAGAACGGGGCCAATGGGGTCAGACGGGTACGGTCCGGTGCTTGAGCATAAAGGCGCTAATTTGTAGCAATTAGTTTAGTCAGACAGTGTTGGACAATGGACATGGGATACGGAATAAGGGGACGCCGGACGCAGGACGACACCAAGAGAAGTCAAGCAACCAAGCGAGCAACATGCAACATGGTGGACAACAATAAAAGGACATTTGATAACAATTAAATAAACGTGGCGGCGCTTAAAGCGATGTCCGCTTGTGGTCACCATGCAACATCGTTGGCGCAGTTGTTTGTCTCTCCTTTTTTATTTCTTTATATTTTTTAATTTTATTTTCTTTTTTTTTTTTTACGACATAACATCAATTAAATTTTTACCTTTTTATTGTTGTCGCCATTTCTTTGTTTTTATGCCCTGAAAACATGACAGGATTCAAGGGGCATGCTGCGTTTGCTGCAAACGAATGTGACAGCGAAATTATCTTAAGTCTATATTATTATTTAAAAATTGAGAAAAT
This sequence comes from Chymomyza fuscimana, assembly GCA_949987675.1. Lineage (NCBI taxonomy): Eukaryota > Metazoa > Arthropoda > Insecta > Diptera > Drosophilidae > Chymomyza > Chymomyza fuscimana. Next base: position 45,194,701 of record OX465088.1, on the reverse strand, counting down.
GCACTCTACTGATAGGGTTTAAGGGTGTTAAAGGTGTGGCAGACCATAAGTTCTTTATGCGAAAATGTGTATCCAGTTAGCGATTGAGCCATGTCCGTCTGTTTGAACTTCTATAGACACCAAAGACAAAAAAAAACGTATCTTTTTCCTCCGCAGAAAAGCGGAGGACCATTTCTCATGGACAACCCTAAAAAAGTGGGCGTAGGGTATTTGACTATCGAGCACCAGCCGGACTGACTTACATTTTTGACACTCGTTGCGTGTTCTTAAGTACACAGAGATAATACTAACTCATATCTTCTTCGCCATTATATTGCGTGAATAAAGTGTTCCGGTAGACGGAGTTTTAAAATTATTAAAAAAAAAAACTTAAACAAGTACGAGAGGGAAACGATTTGTTCTACAAGTATCATAATCTTGATGAATGTGTCTAACCAATGGATCATAATACTGAGTTGAGTAGGTTACACAGCCACATATGCTGAATCCGCATCGTATGTCAGGATTGGCCCACCAAGTATTGGCTGTGTTCCAACCTCAAAAAATCCCATAAAACGAGATATTTTATTATAGCGGCTCCAAAAGATTGTGAGCCTTTTATGGAATTTTAGCGTTGTTAAGCGTTTTGATTATTATTTTGTGCATTTGTTTCTTTTTATATTTAAAGAAAATAAAGCACAAATAAATAATAATCTGATGACTCTATGTAAAGGTAGTTACAATTTGACCGATTATCTTGCAGAAAACAAACCTTCAGTGATTACAGTGTTGCCACTTTTCATAGACAGAGGGATCATCTGTTCAAGCTCAGATGTGTGCACCCTTAGTACAAAACTCGTTTCAGTGACCAACTCTGCTTCCGAATGGTCCATAGCTTGACCAAATAGGTCTCCACAAACGGGGAAGGGTATCATAGATCCCGCAGCTTTACAACGGGACGAATTCTGGCAAAAGTTTGCCAAGTTTTCGAATTGAACCCCAAAGTTTCTTTCCAAAATTAGTGTACATCAGCATAAAAAAGTCAGAAATGCTTAATAAAGAATTCTTTGTCGTACTTAGATGATCATTCAAATAAAAAATTTAAGTAATTGAAGATTATGACGTGAGATGGGATTTTTAAAAGAAAAACAATCTCGTCCCATCCATCCTTAAACAGACATTCAATACCCTCACGAAGCTTTTTCCATTTATTCCGCCTTTCGGATTTTCTTGTCTTCAATGCAAAAACTATAGGTTCGTTGTTCGAACACCAGACACAGAGCATACCATACCCTATATTTATTTCCGCCACGCGGAATTTTTTGAATTATCCCATTCCGACAGTTAAAAATCCTTTCCAATTCGGCACACCCAGCAAAAAAAGAACGCTAGGAATTCCGGTGCAGTATCTTGTTAAGAATAATTGCAATTTGGGGACACATCAGATATTTTGAATTCCTATATATAAAAACGAAAAAATTTGTAAGAAACAGTACGTTTGTATGGGAGACAACTTTTTCTGTCCCCGAGTAGCCGAATCATACCAATCACTTCGGTAAAGCAAGTTTTCAATTTTTTCGAATAAAATTACATTCGATATAAAAATTCATAATGAAAAAATATTCGTGAACATATTTTTGTTCCTATTCTATAGGATATCTGTAGGCCGTAACTCTCATTTTCAACTTTTTCTCCACTTCTTTTCGCCACAAATAAAGGAAAACCAAGTTGTACGACAGCAAATTTTATTTTTATTGTTGATGTTTTTGTTGTTGGCAACACTATTTGTGTCATGCAACAATGTAATTGCCACTGTCGTTGTCATTTCCGCTGGACACCCTGAAAACCCCCACACACACACTGCCATATAACAGACGTTGGGAGCAAGCGAAAAAAAAAAAAACATTAAAGATATTACGAAGAAAAGCAAGGACTTAGCCAAGGGTCTGCCATGACGTGTAACAATGCGACTGTTGGTTAGTAAGGAGCGTGGATTGAAGGGCATACAGGTGTAGGGAGTTGACTGCATAACACACGACCCTAGAAAACGGAAGGAAGTAACTTGTAAGTCGGCTTTTGTGCAGCTTGTGGTGAGCAAGTCGCAATGTGTCGCCCAATTCCACAACCACTTCCAACTGCCCTAGGGCGGATAGAATAAGGGCTTGGTGTGAGTTCTTCTGACTTGGCCAATTGTTCAAGGTGCGCGTCTAATGTTAAGTTGAAAATAATAGATGTGGACATGGCTGTCAGCTTGTCGGACTAAACATTAATCGATGCAGACAAATTGCAAAGGTTGAAGCTACCAGCTACTACTCGATTCCGAGAGCAACTGACTGCTCATTTTGTTAAAATTAATGGCTCAATAGACTTAATGACTATACCATTAAATTCCATTAAGGCTTTTTAATTGTAACTGCAAATGTAATGTGCCTAGAAGAGGCCATTTTGTGGCTCTCTCCCATACTTGAGCCAAGTGCATGATGCGCAGATATTGTGGGCCAGCCTCCCGTTTGTTTGTTAACCTATCAATTTGTACGTGTTGGCCATTTATTTGCTCAATGTAATGGTATCTTGTGGTGGGAACTCTAATAAGGCTGAGTAATTTGTAAAGATAGGTTTAAGTTTATTTTAAAGCGCTTGAAGGTAAACCGAATTAATTGTAAATAAGTTTTGCTTATAAATTATTTTGGAAATAATTGGTTGAGCATATGAGATCCTTGCAGTTTTTAGTTTGGGTGTAACTTTTCAAATTTTGAGAAAAGTAGTCGATTAAGCCTGTCTTAAAGATGATAAATTCTTTAAAACAGAAAGCATTCATCACTTTAAGTATAACCACCTGGATCTTAGAGACCATAGGAGCTTGTGACATCAAATTGAATGATTGAATGAATGGTCATATATTCCATTTAGTCGTAGAAGAATATTTCTCTGTCCCCTCTATCCACGTGAACCATTTCAATTTACTGCTCCTACAATCCTCAATGTACCAATGAAAAATTGGGCGCAAATGAGTATTATTTATTTTAGGGAATAAAGGGTGCGGTCTTTTCAAGCACTATCCTCCAACTCGATGACGGTCAACAACTGCCGCAAATCTATTCAAGAGATGGCACTGCAGTTTGTTATTAGCCTCATTTGGGTGCCAGGACACCAAAATATAACAGGCAACGAATTGGCTAAATAGGGCACGACCACTACCCTCCTACCGGATAAGGAGGATCTTCGCTTGCCAATGGCCACTTTCAAGCTACAAACAAGATAAAAATGTATCTCTCGTGTACAAAGGCTGTGGTACAATACACCCCACTGTATAATCAGTCGCCAAATATAGCCTAAAATCGACCCAAAACGCTCCATAAGGCTATGTGGACTCAACCGGTTGCAGTGTTCGGCAGTTGTCAGAGCGATTACTGGACACTGGCTTGTCGGAACACATGTGACCAGAAAGAATGTTCTGAGCAATGACTTTTGCAGAAGCTGCAAAGACGAGAAAGAAGTTCAATCAGTAGAGCACTTCTTCTGGTCCTGTGAGGCTCTTAGTAGAAGGAAAAAGCACATGGGAAATTATTTCCTTCGTAACCTAGCGAAGCTAGAGTTTATATGTTCTAGGTGGAATGCAAGCTACATTGCAGCAGCGGTATGGGAATCCTTTAAGCGTGTTTATCTTAGGAGAAGGGTTTAAAGAGAGATCCGTGTGGTTTCACAACGGACCGGTACAGGCCTAAGTGAGCTGACTTTTTAAGCCAGCAGCCGCCCTAAACTAACCTATGCTAAGGGTGCGGGGTATCCCATTGATTAATTTTCTTATATTAGGGTTGTACACCTTCCCCCGTTTATCGACGGACATTAACAATTTTTTCTCCTCATTTATGGGAAGTTTTGATTTTCTGCTACCATTTAAAGAGAAATGAGGCTCATCGAAGCTCACAAATATTTAGTGGGGTTGCTCTCAGTTAGATAACATGTCGTGAGTGGTTCCAGCGCTTTTGATATCTAGGACAAGCATAGCGGTGGATGAGAGAGAGATTTCGAAGACCCCAAATTGGAGGAATTGCTTGATAAAGACTCGTGAAAACGCAAAAGAAATGGCAATATCATCGGGAGTTTCTCAACAAGCGATCTAAACGCCTTAAAGCCATCTAAATGATTGAGAAGCAAGGAAATTGGGTTCCATAGGAGTTGATGCAGAGATGTTGGACCGTATTTCTTCACACCTGAACAGCTGCTTCATGCCTCCAGAAGGCCAGACCGAATATTTACGGCACTAAGGATATGCTCCGTATTTGATAGACCAGCTCGGTGTATGAGCTTTTGAAACCAGGTGAAACCATCAGAGGAAAACGGTATCGAAAGCAATTGATGCGTTTGAGGAAAAGGAAAAGCGGTCACAGTAGCCGACAAAGTCATCCTCCAGCATGACAATGATCGGACACATGTCGCCTGATCGGTCAAGATATACCTAGACACGCTTAATTGGGATGTCCTACCTCACCCACCGTACTTGGGCCACAGTCTAGCGAATCAGAAAACCAGTCCACTCTTATGAAAAAGTCAAAAAATATGTCGATTCGTGGATCGCCTCAAAAGATTCATTGTTTTTTATGAGATGATATACGACAACTGCCAAAAAGATGGGACAAAGTATTTGCTAACGACGGGTAGTGCTTTCAATAATACAAATATTTTATTTTCTCTCAATTCGGCCATAATTGCGTTTCCCGTAACACTGTAGAATCTATAAATGCCTCCCAAAATATTTACGGAAATCTTTGAAATTTAAGATTAACCCTGTAGCCAGAAGGAGAACATCTCTCCGCGGCGGGCATAGCATCCCACCAGGCCTATGACAGACGTAAAGGACTACTTACTCACTCTTTCTTAAAGTAACATATGATTATCGAATGCTTAAAACGTTTATTTCTATAAAAACTTATTTTATGAACTCTTTAACTTTCTTTTATGATATCGTTTTTCATGCTTATGGTATCTCCACAAAAATTAGCGCAATTCGCAACTCGTATTATATACATAAGAAAAAAAAAACAAATTTTTAACCATTTCATTTTCTTTCTTTCAGGTAAGTGACTTCCGCGTTTTACTGCAGCTGCTCGTAAGTTTTGCAATTTTCCTTTTTATTTCAACTTTCTCGCTTTCGTACTTTATATACTAGTTTATGTAGCGAGAAGCCAGCACATAGTTAATCGTCTATTTGGTGTTATCCTAAGCCATAGATTTGCTTCACCATTTCACAGCCAACTAGTATCTCAAACTTGGCCACCTTTATGCGTTTATCGCATTTGGCTTTCCAACCGAAAACAAAACTCCGAAAATCCGTAAAGAAAAAGTTTTGCAACTTTTGCCATGGTCAGTTTCATGGCATGCCACACATTCGACACTTTATCACCTGGTTAGCCATTTGCAGCATGGTCATATGTGGCTCCTTGCCCCAACTAAATGGCCAACAACAAATGGCCATAACATTTAATGGCAGGCCGCTTAACGCTTGTAAACACATGTGTGCGTGTGTGTGTGTATGCGAGAGTATCTGAATGTGTGATTGTTTGAGAGTATCTGTGTGTGCGTGTATGAACCACACGGCAATCAACTTGTGTCTGCACGCCCACAAGTATGCCATAACGAGGGCTGTCTTATAAGTAATCGGTCTACCAAAGAAAAAAAAAAAAATGTTACCAACATAATCTTTTTCTGAAGCTACACACATAAGATATGATTTTCTCTTGAAGTTTTAAAAGGAAAAAAACTTATTTTTGATTTACAAGACAAATATAGTTTTATTTTTGTTAGATTATTATTTATTTATTTACCCTAATATTATAAATGTTCATTTAATAACTAATTACAAAACGTAGAGTTTAGCCTTTACAGCTTTACAACTATAATATTTACATTTTAAGCATTAAGTCAAAATATTTGTTATATAATATTAAATAATAAGGAAAAAGGGGAAAAAACCTTAAAATATCGAAAAAAAAAAAAAAGTAATTAAAGACTTACAACTAAATTACATACTAAGACTAGAAAAAGGCTAAGGACCATAAAGATCTGGATCATCACTAATAGTGTGGGATGTTAATGTTTTTAAATTAAATTTAGTTATAGCCTGATAAATTTTGTCATCAATCATGCAAATATCTGCTTTTTTATGGAGTCGAGAAGTGGAGTAATAGAATGGGACATCAAATATCATTTTTAGGATCTTATTCTGGATTCTTTGTAATTTAAGTCGGTGACACGCTGCACAATCACCCTAAACCTCCGAGCCATATAAAATAATTGGTACAAATATAGATCTAAATAAAGTTAGTTTGTTGTTTACTTGCAGCTTCGACTTTCGATTTATAAGAGGATACAAAATTTTTATTGTTTTAAAGTTTTTGCAATATGCACATTAAATTTCAATTTATTGTCAATATAAATACCAAGATATTTTATATAACTTTCCCATTGGACACATACGTTATTTATTAACAGAGTCGAGTTGGGCAAGTGACATGGTTTCCGCTTGCGGGTGAAGAAAATTGCATTTGTTTTGGTTATATTAAGTTTGATTTTCCACTTATGAAAGTATTCATCAAGGGTGTGCAGGGCTTCAGTTAGGTTTTGTTTTATGTCGCTGTAGCAGTTACCTGAGCAATATAAGGCAGTGTCATCGGCAAAAATTAACGTTTTACATTGCCCATGCATTGGGATGTCCTGAGTATAAATGTTGTATAGAATAAGTCCTAAAACAGAACCCTGAGGGACGCCTGCGGTTATCAGTTTTTTGTCTGATTTGACACCATTCATGTCTACCCAAAAGTATCTTTCGGATAAGAAGCTGTTTATAGTTCGTAAAAGATACGTGGGTATGCCAATCTTTTGCAGCTTATACACTAGACCTTTATGCCAAACAGTGTCAAAAGCCGATTGTACGTCTAAGGTAACCATACCTACTGACTTTTTGATTTCTAGTTGGTCCTTAATGTCTTTCTTAAGTTTTCTAAGCGGGTGAATACAACTAAGATTACATCTAAAACCGAATTGTACAGGAGGGAGAATATTCTTTTCCTCAATATGTGCATTCAGTCTTGATTTTAGAACACGCTCAAAAATTTTGGAAAAGCCACACAAAAGGCTAATAGGACGATAGCTTTCCGGAGAGTCAACAGGCTTACCTGGCTTTGGAATTGCCACAATTTTGGCCAGTTTCTGTTAGATTATTAAAACTAACATTTTATTTCGTTTTTCGAAGAAATTTATATATTATGGCTTAATTTTTGTAGCAAAAAATGTTATTATTGAAGATCCTCAAAATTGGCATTCGCTGTTTGAAAAAATCTTTTTCTACCAACTTATGTTTTCAATACATATTTTATAAAAATACAGATTCCCTATAATAATTTTTGAGATATTTAAAAATATATAATTTAATATAATAAAATTGTCATTTTTGAAAACAAATTTATAGAATTATATTTACTTGTTTGAAAAATGTGCAGTTCTTCTTAGAAAGAGTTAAATAAAGATATTGAAAAGAAAAGAAAAGTGAAAAAAAAGACACAAAGTAATCTGAGTGGACTACAATTACAAACACTAGAAAAACAAAATTCGAATAAAAATAAAAAAAAAATGTATCTCAAAATAGATTAAAGAGCACCATTGACCAAATTATTATCTTACCTATCTGAATTGGTTGATGAGAAGAGCCAGTGAAGATGACGAGATAGAAATCAAAGAATATTATAAAAAGGGGAAATTACAAAATTTATTGTAGTTAGAACGTAAGACATGGAAAGGACCATGCAAAGCAAACTGGAGTTCACAAAATTTTAACAGAATTTGAGTTCGCTCCAATTACGAGTTGCTCTGAAATAATGTTATGGCAACCCTGAATATATGAAAAACAAATATGATGCCATGTGTAACGACAATAATATATGACAAAAAAATAAATTTTTTTTTTTTTTTTTTATTTATTGCAAAAACTTAAAAATTCATGTATTTTTATATATTGCATTTATCATATGTTTTATTGTCGCCAATCCAGGGTGCAGCTGGAAAATAAAATTTTGCGTCAATATCTTTATTCGTATAAAACTATAAAAATGAAAAATCCAATATTCAATTATCGATAACTCGATAAATAACCCGAATTTCGCAATAAAAATTTACGTGGATATTATTCTCTAGTAGCTCTATCACATATGTGTCGTCATCAAAATCGAAGAGGTGGACCAAAAAATTGTCCCACTTCACTTATTTTCGCCCATATATGTATATTAATATAAAAAATTATTTGCTTTAAAAATTTCGAAGCTGTAATCAAAAACTTTGAGAATGACAAGTAAATTTACGTTTATGCAATGTATATATATATATAGATGTTCAAGGACGGCGTTGCCAGATCGGTAAACCATTTTGTGCAAATATTATGCGTGCTATCTTTATCAAATCCAATAAACAAATTTTAGCTCTGTGCAAGAATTTCTCGAAAAATAATTTTAAAATACCTCATATGCTTTCTAACACAATTTCTTGCTATGTCGATTACTTTTCAGCCTCCCCCCGTATTAACGTGTGTGTGTGCGTCGAGTGCCGCGTGCTCAGCAAAACGATTTCTTCACGAATCGACCCTACAAATTATGCCCAATGGGCATGCTAATTTCACTCAACGCTCCTTTACTCCACAATCAACACTCGTTCACGATTTTAAAAGTCTACAATTACCTCTAATTGCGTGAAGTTCGTTCCGGAATAGCAAACGCGAACCCAAACATAAAACTAACTCAAAATCAAATGCAGTCATTCATTAATGTTAAATGCCTCTGGCGGGAAGCGTATTATTACGAATTAACAAATCACTTAGCTTAAAAATAAAAAAAAAGTGAAATAAAATACATTTATTAAAGGCTCTTAAACAACCAATTTAATTAACTAACTTTTGTGCTGGCGCAATTGAAAGAAAACTTTAACAATTTGAAATTATAAGTTGTGAACATAATTTGAATTCATGCTTAGTGAATTTTCGCCTAAAACAAGAGGAAATGGAGCAGTTGTGCAGTTGGGAAGATGGAATACTCTTAAAATGTAATATGAAAATTTTGTTATTGTGGAAAGTACTAAGGGTTGTAAGTATATTAGAAGGATATACTTTTTGAGTTCCGGACATTCAAGACGAAGAGAGCTTAGCGTACAGAAAAAAAATCGAAATTGTGGGAGCATAGTTCTGATGGAATATGAACAGAACCCCATCAGCTTGTAGCTATAATCGAGATCTTATAAAGATAATATAGACAGTAAGTGCCAGGATAGGGAAATTCCAAAAAGTCGGACGGTATTTGGCTGCTATAAACTCAATACGAGACACAATAAGAAGAAGAAACTCCGAACCAAACTAAAGGATTTAAAGTAACCCCCGGAACACTAAGCCTTTTCCCCAGTAACAAAATGTCAGACGCACTATCCTAATAAATGCTGCGAAACCACCAAACGGCCCTTGAGTGGCTTCGACAGGCATAAAACTTAAAAAAAAAGAAGAAAGAAAGATCCATAGGGAACACAGACAGTATTAGCACGGCAGGCCTTATACAGGCAAGCAACTCATTGTTTTCTATAATTTACGTAGCTCTATAGCTCTAAGTAAAACTTCCTAATGGACACGATTTTCCTTAGGATACTGACACGATTACTTAAGTTGGGTAAATAGGTTGTCACGTACTCTCTGTACGTTTAATGAAATGGTAGAGAATTCCTCACAACAACTGCTTACATAGTAAGTAACTTTAGACAAGAGAAGAACATCCGTCTTCGGCTCACTTAGAATGACAAAGATTGACGATTCTTGGTTAAAACCATCTTTAAGGACTAGCAAAGTTGCGTTAAGACTGGCTTGGCCCAAAGATCTAGAGATCTACTCTAGGATCGCAGCTTATTCTTGCCCATTAACATTATTTACTTAACAGAGTACAAATAATAATCTAATAATAATAAAAAATAAGAACAAATTTAAATAAACTCTAAACTATCATCCCTCTTCGCTTATTATACGAATTAATTCCCAGAAAAAAAATGTTTTGCTCTACTTTTCACTTTCTTTGAGAAATCTTTTCTTAAAGATACTAACCAAAATATCCTTCTATGGTTTAAAAACTTCACTTAAAAGAGAATTTAGAAAAATGGAAAACGAAAAACACAGAATACTAAGGCGAATTAAAAAAGAGAGAAATATTTGAACAAAGAGTTGGTGTGCAAAGCGTGCAGAGGGCGGAGCCCTCGAGTTTGTACTGTATTTTTAAATTTATTGAAGTAATTTCGAAAATTTTACTTGTTTACAGAGAGCTCTTAGAGCTACTCTTAGACCTGATATCTAGCAAATTTCTTCTTATGCATTTGTGGTGCATCCAAAAAATTATCTTTGGGTTTGTTTCTACTGTAAATTTTCACAAGTGCCATCTTCGGTAGAACCTAATCATGAGTAGATTCTTCATTAAGTACATATTTTATGTCTAACATATATTCGCTTCAAATGCATAAGCTCCTTTCATCCAGTTCTTATTTGCAGAGTGTATAATAGAATCTCCGTGTTTCTAGCCCAAAAAGGCGTCAGTCATTGCCATTAGGCCTTAACGCTTGGCTTAACTCCTTACAAACTTACAAACTGTTTAACTGACTCACTGGCTGACTCACCAACTCATAGGCGCAGTCAAGTTTATTGTTGAAAGTTTTGTGCTGCTGGCGCGCTTTTCCGAAAGCAATTATCCTTAAGGAAGTATTCGACTTAATTGATTTTGTTGGGCGCCTACTCATACAACCTCCTCTCGCTATCCTGTGGGAAGCCGATTTAAGTGCCCCGTCAGTCGTTACAGTTTTAAAAGGATTTTAATAAGCGCCTTTTGTCTTATTGTTCGACTAAGAAAAAAAAAAGGTTTTGCCAGAAAGCTGTTTGCTTTAGTGGTGTGTGTTTGTGTGTGGGTTCTGTGTTATCCTTTCAGTTCAAAAGTTACTATGCGCATTTAGATAAGCGCATTTCTTTGGGTTTATTCACACTTTGTCTGGCTAAATAAATTTTTTGGCAGCCGGATGTGCCAAATTTGGCCTTGAGAGGTCTTGGCCCGTATTAAAGGGTTCAAGTGTCTGTGTGAGTGTGTGTTAGTGCGTGTGTTGTCTTTGACCGGAAGTTGTGTGCCTTTTTCTTTTGGTGTAATTGTTGTTGTTGTTGCGTTGCTTATTTTAGCCGCAAGGTTTTTCAATTGCCAAAGGCCGTTGGCTGTCTAGTCGACCCTATAGCTTATAGTTTAAATGTAATTTGAAAATTGTGTTTATTTAATTGCCTGGAAAGTGTATTCAGTTATGGCAATTGCTTTAACCCTTTTTTTTTTTTGATGTGGCTTACAGGCCAAGTCTATTTTTAATCAGGGCTGCCCAGTTGAACTAGTTCGATCTAGCAATATTCAAGAGGATTGAACAGGGGAACGGGTTGGCTTTTGCTTTTGCCACATTGTAAATGAAAAAAAAATCCTTCATGATAAATCGATAAACCCTGATTCGGAAATTAGATGTATTTTTTCCCACATATGCTTGGAGTGAATTATTTAATTATTTTATTATGTAAAATTTTGGTTATTATTAAAAACGGGAAATTTTTAAATCTTAAATCCAGTTTGTAGGAAAATTTAAAAAAATTATGTTCGAGGAATTTCTCACTTTTTCCCTCCCTCGATAGCCGTAGGAAACCAATATCTTAAATAGGAACACTTTGAATAAGCCTTAAAAATTGTTTTTTTCCAGTTTTAGAATTTATTGATGCTTTTTCCTTGTCCATTGGTTAATTCAATGGTGGCGAAATTTAAGACATTTCCTTTCTTTCTTATTTAAAATTGTTTTATAAAAATCTCAGAAATTTTGCCTTTGTTATAGTCATAAAAAGATAACCTAAACAAGTAGAGGCAAGTGTGGTGAATTCGGAAGTGGGGTGAATCTGGAAGCGCACCCTAAGTTTTATTTTAAGTTTTTGTGTCGCTACAATTTCAACATTTTCTCGAGTAAAATCAAATGTAAGTATATGCGTAGTATTATTTAGACTCTATACTTAAAAATGCTAAAGGGCTAGTTTCGATTTTTGCAAGCCACCAGAATGACGCTACTCCGTGTCGAAAAAGTCGATTTGGGGTGAATCCGGAAGTGTCCGAAAACTATGAAAACCGTCATAAAAGTTCATCGCAAACATTTCATTTTTTTATTTAAAATAAATGTATGTGGAAAAAAAAAAAACACAATTCAATGCCCTGAACGACAGAACTTTCAATTTTGAAAAAAATCTACGAAAAAATTCTTCGGAGTTCACCCAACCTCTACATTTTGTATTTAATATTATACTTTAACTTGAGTTTATATTAATAAAAGACTTTAGGTTAATATATTTTGGATCGTTGTCTCATGTTACTTTTTCGGTCAATTTTGTTTTTCATCGTAACAAGGTGACAACTTGCAATGTGTAATCAATCTAATTCATCCTCATTGATTTGAAACATAGGTACGTGAAGCGGCAGCATTGCCAGATGCACTTTATCGGTGAGGCATTGCCAAACTTCCTGAATTTTAAATCCGCTAGCTTCAAAAAATGCCAAACACAAAAAATGTACATGAATATGAAATCCAGCTTTATTTTGACTTCAGCGATAAAACGGTCGATTTTAACGAGTTTTAAATGTAATACTTTTTACAGCTTATTTGCAAATAACTTTGTGCCGTAGGCCATTGTATCCTAGTCCTTAAGTGTACCCTGATGAGCTAGTGCCCTAGTCTCAGTCCTAAATTGCGGTTAAAGTAGCGAAAAACTTGTTATTAACGTATTCAAGTCCGTATATAACATTCTAACGAAACAAAACAATAGAGTAGGCTAACACTAGTTCATGAACTTCATCCACAAGTTCTTGCACCTACGCTCCACTCCCTAAACAGATTCCAATAGAAAATTGAATTGATTTTTTATTTATTGTTTTAATATTTGCGCTTCATTGAATTTTTCCCATAAATATTTGTGGATGCGTGAAAATTGTATTGCCATGTGCCAAGTGAAATAATTTTATGGCTATCCCAAATAGCCCACTTTGAAACTTAATGTTACCATTAAGTATAAACTGTCGTCTGTCAGATAATCGTTTGCCTTCCATACAGCATATTACTTGACCATAGACCGATAGAATGTTATCTAAAGATTCCCATAACGTGCCTTAATGTTTTGGTCGAAATTACCAAAGCTTTCATTTCTATTCTACTTCAGCACACGCTCTGCTCATCAAGAGCAGCCGATGCTCAATGAAACATGCCAATGGCCATGCCCAAAAAGCAACTTCATCACCATTGGGATGCATTTCCATTCATTTCCTTTTTACCAACTTGCCTCAGACAACTTGCCGCAGATGCATAAATCCAGCCTACTAAAATTTTCCACTTGTTTCCACTCGTTGCTCTATGTTAATTTTACAACGCGCTCCATAGACTGGGCGCGCTCTCATGTTTTTTGATGATGAAGAGTTTTTGGCATGCAGCCAAAAAATTATTTTTTCTTTCCGTACTTTTTTTTTTGTTTTTGGTATGGTTCTACCATTTGCTTTTCCGGCTAGCGATGACTACGGCAATGGACACTGGTGTAGTTAGGGGGAGATGTTTGGGGGTTTAGTGAAACGCGTGGTTTTACGAAATTTAAGCAGCTCCACAAAAAGGGAGTGAGAATGGTTCGCTTGATGTCAACACACGTTTTCAACGTAACCTCAAAAATTAAAAAAAAATGTTATTGTGTTGGCGATTAAAAAACATTTTTCTTGGTAGTTTTTCTACCTAAAAAACTTGCCTAGCTTATTAAGGATTAAATTAAAAGGAAGAAAATACATAAGGTGGCTTTTTAAAGGTCTAAAAATCTATGAATTTGGAGATTTTATAAAAATCATAGCATTGTCCAGTTAGACCAAGCTTTTTTTTTTAATTTGTTGTTTTTGACCAGTATGTAAAAAGATTTGAAATGTTGACAAAGGAATCTTCGTATCAATTATACTTTTTTTTTTTTTTTTTTTTTTTGTATTTATTTTGCAAAATTATCAAAAATACATATATTTTTATGAATTGCAGGTTTCTTATTTTATGATCGCCAATCCAGCTTGTTTAGTTAGAGATGTCTTAGGAGTGTTAAGGAGTCCTGTCAATCAGGAGGCCATCATTTGGTCCGCTTTTCTGTCGGTCTTCTTTTCGTTTTCTTTCAGTTCGGCGCTTGTTGGAGCAGATTTTTAAAACTTCTTTTTTTAAGCCTTTTTATAGGATTTTCATTTGGGAGCCCTTTTGCCAGCCTATTACGATGTCTTTTTAGCCTTTCGTTGTAGCGGCTTGTGTGCTTATTTATCTGGAGTTCGACGGTCTCCAGTCTGAGGTCGTGGTGCAAGGTCGAATTCCTTACATACCATTCACACCCAGTAATAAGGCGTAAGGCCCTGTTCTGGAGTGTCTGAATACGTGAGCGACTCGAGCGAGCCGCCATACCCCAGATCTGGATAGCGTATCTCCAGGTTGGAACCACTACCATTTTATATAAGGCTCTTTTGCATCGGAGAGGAAGACGGCTGCGGTGGTTCATGAGCCAGTTCATTTTAGACATCTTTAGCCGGCAGTTTTTGACTGTGCTTTCTATATGTTGTCTGAAAGTCAGTCTGCTATCAAGGGTAACTCCTAAGTATTTAGCTTGTTTTTGTAGTTTTAGTGGTTGATTGTCTAACCAGACAGCAGGTGATGATTTTTTTCTTAGGGTATATAGAACTGCCTGGCACTTAGTTGGATTCATGGAGATGTTCCACCTGTAAGCCCATCTCTCAAGTAGGTATAGGTACTCTTGAATTCCATCTGCTGCTTCGTACTCACAGGAGGCAGAGTGAAAAATTGCCAAGTCATCTGCGTATGTAGCTATCATTAGTTTTCCGTTCTTAACGGTTTCTGTGAGCTCCCTAGGGGTCGGGATATCCGCCGTGAATAAATTGTATAAAAGAGGGGCCAGGACGCTTCCCTGTGGTACGCCAGCTCTCATTTTCCTTTCCGTAGATATAGATTCTTTTATTTTAACATAAAATTTTCGGTCTTCTAGGTAGGTTTTTAATAGATGAAAAAATGGAGCAGGAAGTATTTTTTTAATTTTGGACAGAAGACCAACTATCCAAACTCTGTCAAATGCTTGTTTGACGTCTACATATACTCCGTAGCAGTATTCCTTGTCGTCAAACGCCTGAAGGATGTGGTTCGTGACTCGGTGTATCTGCTCTATTGTGCCATGTCCTTCCCTGAATCCAAATTGATGATCAGGAAGTGTGTCGAAGTTTTCGGATATCCTTCTAGCAATCAGTCTTTCCCATACTTTAGACAGTGTGGGGAGGAGACTGATTGGTCTGTAAGATTCCGGGTCACTCTCCGCTTTGCCGGGTTTGCGAATCGTAGTTATCCATGATCAATTATACTGAAAAATTATTTTATGTAAGCCATTTTTACTTAAATTTTAGGGCTTAAAAAAGTCGTCATTTCATTAACCTCTAAAAATCGGCTAATAAAAATTTTGCAAAAGTGAACCCTGCAACTTTTATGAAGTTAAAATTTTAAAAGATCTGCTCTTTGATGATAGCATTAGTAAAATTAAAATCAGATGAAAGAATTCAATAGAAGATAATATCCCAGCAGATAACATCTCTAAAATATTGTTAAGGACTTGATCTATATTGCCGGCATCAATTTATTCTCCTTAACGTACAAACTCTAGGAAGAAACAGCTGAGAAGAGTTTAAAAATTAACAAAAAAAAAGAAGGGAAATTCGATATTTTTCTCTAACTTTGGCAAGGGTTCTTCACAATGCGTAGAAAATAAATTTTCCTAAGAAATATGGAATATTATACCAACACCCCGTCGCAAAAAGCTATGCACACCACTGACACCATATAGTTCTATAGCGCCTCCTGGCTGACTGGCGGTAATAAACGCATGCTGCATCCTGGGGGCTTCATTGGGCGTTTCTGGACAAAAGCAATAACAATAACGCCCTGCTCGTAGAACTAGTTTGTATATTACACAAACACACGGATCCTATACACAGATGCTGCTGTTCCTTTCCCTCCATTTTAAGTATTCTTTGTTTTTGTTTTTTTTTGTGCTCGTACCCCCCTCCAGTTTTTGATGAACTTTCTGGTGCGGCACATGGCTGGGGTAGTAATTGCTCCGGCTCCTGCTACTGCCTGGTTTTGATTGTTTTTATAGATGATGCGATGCGGCTGCTTGTTGATTTTGACGATGATTTTGATGATGATGACGTTGGTAACGATATTGTTGTTGTTGTTTTTGCTATTGTATGACGGCTTCATTCTGCATTTTTGGGCTTCCCTATTTCCACAGCTGGCTGTTGTTTTTTGTTTGTTTTTGTTGTTTTGGGTCTGGAACCGCATTTGCCACAGTTGATTTCGTTAATAGAAAATTTAATTGCTTTTATTGATATTTTTGATGTGGCCCGCCGACAATGCAGACAGCATTTATAATTGGGATTACACCGAACCGCCGGCTATGAGATGATATGAGATTTTATTGATTGCTACCGGCGTAACTTGTAGATTTGTGTTTTTTGTTTTTCAACTGGGGTTAAGTACTTTGACGCTTTAGTGTGTTTGTTTTCAAATTTTAAATGGGCTTTGGCTTTTAAGGATTGGATTTGGGAGAATGAAGCGTGTTGAATGGGTTTTTAGACTTTGCAAAATTTTTGTGGAAGTTTGACAATGATTTTGCTAAAAGCCTGCATGCCCAAATTCTGACAGCTAATTAGTCTGATTACTAGAAGCGACTATTATGAACATAAAATCTGTCAAATTCCAATTAACTTGAATCGAATATGCCATTTTTGGTCTTTATTATCTTCGCTGCATTCCAAATTCACCATTTAAACTGAGGTCACCCATTCAGTTAAACCACGAGGCAATGAACGACAGAAAAGAGTGAAGTGACCTATCAGAGCTGTCAGCCTATAAGAGTTGCATGCGCCTAAGCTGACATCTTGGTAATTTTAGCATGAACCCCTCTTAAAACCAATTGAAATAAAGCAGTTAGCTTCTTCTGCCTGTTGCCTCTCTTCTGCTTCCTTTGGTGCTTACTCTCCCGCTGTCACTCTTTGAGTGCCAACACTTGCCGCTTTTGCGGTTGACCACAGCACCCACGAAATGTCACAACACCACCTTGCAACCTCGCTCCATTGCATCTTGCCTCTCATATACAGCTACAGTGGGTGCAATTTGCATACGCCCAGACACAACCACGTCCGCTTCTTGTGCATGTCAATCAGCAAATTTAAGTCATTGACTCTGCTCCAGTCGATTGAGCTGCTTAGTTCAAAGTTCAAATCAATTCGAGCACAGAAAATGGATTTTGGACGGCTTTAATGACTGAACTAATTACAATAATACTGTGGGAGAGTAAAATCGAACAAAATAAATAATTCCCATTGAATAACGTGTGGAAATTGAACAAAGACCAAACAGTAGCAGGAACAACAACTAAAATTTGAAACTGGCGGGATGGTGTGCGATAGTGGAATGCCCTCTGTATACATATTTATTCAAAAAAAAAAAAATATAGTATATAATTTCTGGGTCAAGTTTTGTATTGATATTAGTTGCAGCAGATGGAGAGTTTGTTTCTAAAAAAAGTCTATTATTTGTCGAGCACAAATACAGAAGTGCCAAACAAATACATACTCTAAAAAAAATGCTTCTGTTCTGCCCGGCTTGAGTACGAAAAGTATGGCACTTCTGCACTTACCCAAGCGCACCATATGACACTTGTTAACAGCTGACTTAAATTTGGTTATATTGTAAGTGTAGCACTTCTGCATTTCTGCCCGAGAAAGTGTCATTAGGCTTATATAAAGAAGCATTAATGCTTTTATATCCTTAGAAAGACAAATATACTCCGGCCGAAAAATAATCCGCCTTTCTAGCCCGATGGCAAAACTATTAACCCATATTGTATTTAGCTATATACTTTTCGACACAATATTTATTAGGGGATTTGTATTAATTTTTTTACATGCCATAAAGTTGAACTAACCTAATATGCTCATTTTTTCTCTATAAATTACCGGTATAAGAAAACAATGCCAGTGACAACAAAAAAGCTGGAGAGAAAAAAACTACAAAACTAAAAATGAAGCAAAACCCACAAAGTTTTTCATTAGAACCTGACCCGAAGCAGGTGGAGCTGTAGTTGGAATTGGACTGACAGGCAGCATGTGAGCAGACTGGCATGCTGCCAGCTCTATCTCTTTTTCACACGCGTGCACACTCCGGTACACATAAATATATCAATCTTAATTAAGACTTCACTGCTCCTTGACTGAAGGAACTACCTCTCCTCGTACATATGGCAAGTGAAGTCTCTAAGCCTCAGTCAAGTTGCCTCTTGGCCACAAAAATACTCGTACATGCTGGGCTGGTTGGGCTTAGGGGGTTTCCTGCTTGGAAAATACTTGCACAGTTGTTGGTTTATTTTCCTCCTGTTGTTAGTCAATCAGTGTAAAACTTTATTACTTACTTCTATCGATTGCTCAACTAATTGCAATTGATGTTTTATTTTGGTTTTTCGTACGAAATAGAGTTTTCTAAGCAACACTGCAAACAATATGGTTCACCTTAACCTCAATTTACGTCGGTTGTGTGTGTGTGTGTGAGAGTTATTTAACCCAAAGGAGTTTTGCTTTTTTAGCCTTTAAGTAAATATTGATGTTTTTGCCGTCAATGAGTTGGGCTTTTGAAGCACTTATGACCCAGTAAGGGCACTTGACATGACATTGTGGTAGGTTAGGGTTAAGCACATTCATTTGCATATGTGTGATGGGAGAAAATTTGAATAAAGGAGTAATTTGAAAGTAACTTGTTGAAATAATATTGTTGTAATCATGTTAATTTAAAGGTCAGAGGTTAAGTATTAAGTAAGTAGAATACAAAAAGCCTTGAGATATTGTACTATCTAAAATAAAGCTAAAAATTAATTAAGTAAATAAGAATATTTTATAATGTCAGATAAAAGTCAGTATGGCGATAATCGTTGTAGATATATATACTTATACATGTGGCATACAGGGAAAAATTAATCAGTTGTGTACTTTTTTACAAGCTGAGTCTTTTTGTTTAATTAATGGGCTTAAAATGGCTTTAATTACTAAAAAAAAGTAGGGTATTTAAAAGACTTGCTAAGTGCTCTATCCCTAAATATGAAAAAATGAGGATAACATAAAACAACCTCGGAAAATTTTTGATAGTTTTGTACTAATATATTTGTATTTTGAACCAACAACTTATGGTTCAAACTTGGTATAGCTAAGTATTAAAACAATATTTTTAATGGTTTTTTTAAATATTAGACATATACGAACTCCTAAAAAAGTGGTAAGAGTATTCAGCAAATATTAAGAAAATAGTAAGGGGTGGCTTCCTCTTTTTTATTCGGAGTACAACTTGGCAATGAATCTTTGAGACGATCCACGAATAAAATTCAAAATGAAAATATGATCCTAAAAGTAAAAGGTCACGCAATGAGCTGTTCTCTTATTCGTGTCTCCCTAAAAAAAGAGAGCGCTGGCTCAACTTGTGTATGGTAGCTATATGAAATAGTGGACCAATTTTGATCAATCTCACCACAAATATGTAGACTAATATGAGAGATATAAAACTCATAAATACTTGATAAAAAATATTTGTTGTTTTTTATACAGTTATATCGTGACCAAATTTTTGACAGTTGTATTTTGTTTTAGACTAAACATTTTTGTAGAGTTTAATTAAAATTTGTCCACTATTCCTGCCATACAAAAATTGAACCAGTTCGTTGCACTACTTTGAGTTACCTTGAGAAATTCATTGCATCCTGCAGTGAAAAGGTTTCATTAGTAATAATTTGGAACAAACATATGTAGTCTTCGATATTCATTTGATCATACGGACTACCAAAAGAACAGATTGATGGAGAGATAGAAATGTCTAGTTTATTTTTGAAAAATGGTCAGCATCCTCATCAGCAAAACCATGATCGAAGCTAATAAAATATGTAAGAGGTCCACTCCGTGTCATTCATATAAACTTATTGATTCGTAATTTTTAATGAGTTCCACACATTTTCTGAAACTTCTATATTTTATGGCATAAGCATTACTCTCCGTGAATTTATAAATCAGCTAATGTTATGATAAGCAATTATCTGGGAATCTTCTCAAAGTTAGCTCAAATTCAAATAAAGTTAGTAGATAATAAAAGTTTAAAGAGTTGATTATTTATTTACACTCAATTTTCATAAAAACGACAGGGCGGCTCCAAATGTGGTCTTATGGGAGCCGCACAACCCAAAAAATGTTGATATACTGGTTATAACCCTTCACCTATCGAAACAAAACTCCAGAACTCTTGAACTTTTTTATGATTTATTATTGCAATGCTATATGCCGATCGATTAGCTTGAAGTTCTTAACCCCCGCTTCCTTGTCGCATAATGGCTGCAACCCTTAAACGTTGCAACGCTGCGTCATTTACCAACTCCAGCAGGCATCCAGAAACACTGAGAACATTTCGAGCACAACAAATTAAGTGCAACCACAATAGAAACACATATACAACCACACTCCATACTCCCAAAAAAGATACCCAGACCAACACATATGGAGACACTGTAGGATACAGCCAGTTGGCAACTCTGTTGCTCGGCAGCTTGGCAGCTTTGCCATATGGCAAGACTTTTAACACTCCAGGGATAAAGTTTCATTAAGAGCTGCCTAACATGACCGAGGCCAAAAACTAAAGCCACAGCCCAAACTATCATACTTCAACGTACAAGCACTTCACTTCAAATTGCACTTCAAGCTTATGAGGCATACATATAGGCGGTCGAGATACATATATATACAAAATCACACACACACAGTTTTAAACACCTACCCATATAGTTACCAATACATCCAAACACTTTACTTCAAGTGCATGTGAAACCGCAGTTGAAAGGCATTTATTGTACTTGTCATTGTTGTTGGAGTTGCAGCCAGAGACGAAGTCTGAGTCGGAGCAGTTGGCGGAGTCGGAGTTGTGTTCGGAGTTCGAGTTCGAGTCGGATTTGGGGAGCTCCATGCGGGTGGTCGGTACTTGGTGTTGGCATAGAAAAATGTTTTACTTACTTTTATGAATGCCGAGCGCTCATAAAAAGGCAATCAGTATGAGGGTGTGCTAAATGATATACGAGGGTAGGCTGGAAGTTAATTAACCCAGAGAAGAAATCACATTAGTAACCAGTCTACATAATTATTTGATATTTGAAAGTATATCTTATAGATATGTTGCGTTGCCTGGAGTTGACGGAGAAACGATCGCTCGTTCGATTTCGGTTTTTTAATAATGATGTCGAAAACAAGTTTTTAGGAGCTGCGTCAATAAAAATCGATAGACATTATGCAGCTCAATTTAGAAGCAGACGCCGGCCGTCAATAAAAAGATACCAGCTCACAAATAGCTGACAAAATCCCCGAAATGTTCATAGACACACAATCGAGGATTGAATGTGTGAGAGATTGCGGAAGAAGTATATGGCGTGCGAATCATATTGTAGCAATATTTCCATATATGGAAACTGTGTACACTTAAAATACGAATAGCCCAAAAACTTGGTTTTTGGAAAGTCCGTACCATTATGATATTTTTGGATAACCTCTTTAACGAATTCACATCGAAGAAGAGCAAGAAGTTTGCAGTATCGAACAAACTTACTGCCATTATTCTGGGGAGGCGGTACAATTAAATAAATGAGTAGCTCTCTGAGAAATACCCAACGAAGAAGCGTAAGACTATCGAAAAAATGTGTGCCAATGGTTTTTTTTTGGGAAGTCCGTAACATTGTTCTTAACGAACCCCCCCCCACACACACACACACACACAAAAGTTGGAAAAATGGGTTGCATGTGTGAAGTGAAAACCATATCTCTCTCTGAGGAATCCAAACAAAGAAGAGACAAAACGGTTTTTGTTTCAAACAAGTTGATAGCAATGGTTTGCTGGGAAGTCCTTACCTTGAACAAGTATTCGACTATTAAAATAAGACTGCTGAGTTTTTAACGCACCGGCACACAACAGCTTGGTCTCCATTGTGCTGAAAATTAGTTCCACAAACACTATATCCTTCAGATTTGACCCAGCCCGGCAATTCTTTTGAATTCAACTTGAAGCTATTTTGGGTTTTTGGAAAGTTATCTCTTTCCAATAATATTCTTATTTCTCGAACGCATTCATCTTTTTGGAGGAGTTTGCTTGTTATGCACGGTACACTGGCTGGTCCACAGGGGGAGGCTTTTCGGGACCGGACCGCCTCAAAAGTTGGAAAAATGGGTTGACAGTATTTTGAGAGCACTCATAGATATATACTTTTAAGTAAAAACGCCACCCAAGACCAAATCCTGGATCCGCATCTATCACTCGAAAATTAGTATAAAATATTTAAAAAAATAAAAACCGTGCTACCCCCATGCTCGTCGAGTGGTGGAAGTGCCCAAAGTTCTCTAAAGGAAAGAATTTTCTGACATATTTGGGTTACATATTAATCGATATGCATCACTTTTAAAATCGTTCCGGGCTGTCTATCTAGTTAGGTGAATTTTTAAAATAAATATAATTTAAGCGAACTGACAAGTTGTCTTTATGATCTTATAGTACTTACTTTTGAACCTGCCCTCGCGCACATATATATGTATACTAATAGTTCTGTGTGTGTGTGTGTGAACTTCCTTTTTGTATTAGACATTTGCTAAACGACCCTAGTTAACCTTTAGGCCAAATAATTTGCATCAAGTGCTTAGGCTTGCACTTTCTTGTTCTCACTACACACTGCTCGTTTCCCGCACTTTTCACTCTCTTTCTCGACAAAGTTTGCTCATAAGAAATAGTTGGTGCATTTGTACAGTACTACGCCCGGAATCTGTATGTCCTAAGGGACAATCTCTTCTTCTGTTCACTCTCTTTCACCACTCCTAGACGCTTTGTCTAGGACTCTACTTATTTTAGTTATGGCATTTGAAGCATTTTTACCAAGTTTACAAGATTATACGCTTAGTGGTCGGCCTCTAACTGCCTGCATATTAGTCCGAGACTTGGATCAGAACAAAAGTAAAGAGTGTGTGTGTGTGTGTGTGTCAAATTAAATTGTTGTATTGGTGAGCGTCTCTGCTATGTGTAATAAAAATTTATTTAAAGCCAGTTAAGTATGAAGATTTTCGTTGCTATGTGCTCTATTTAAGCCAGGTTGTTGAGAAACTAATTGACTAACAGTTTTTATTTAAACTATATAAGCTGGAAAGCAATTAGTTTTTTGTTGTGTAAAGACAAATGTACTCTGTGGTCATATCTTACCATTTTAGCTCCAGTTTGCGATATAAAAGGTCACTTTTGAGGTTGTCCTCTTCGACTTTGACGATTTATACATGTTTCCGATAGAATTGTTTTGACAATATCTCGTAAAAACGTGCCGACAAGTGCTTCCCTTTATAGTCTTAGTAGCTCCCACGAAGTGCCAGTCTCCTAGTGTGCCACCTTAGTCGGAGTAAATTATGTAAGTAGTCTTTTGGGTCAGGCTTTTTAAATGGCTATCTTCTTTGGCAATATTATGTAAATATTTGTAAAAAAAAAACTAAGCTATATAGACAGAAATTTTAACCTTTCAGCTGTAAAGCTTAATCCTAACTCTGGCTAGCTTGATATTGTTAAGGACAACACTTGCATTTGTAGAGTTGTTGTTGTTGGTGTATGAATGAATGTATGCGTCCTCAAAAGCACTTTTACATAGTTTTTGAGTTCATTTTCCATTTAAATAGTTCACTTAACTTGCTTTAAATTCTCTAACAGCTTGACAAAAATATTTCTCCATAACCTGCATGGGATATTTTGCTAAATGCTTTTCAATTTAAAATAGTTGAAGCAAAAAAACAATTTTCTAAAATTCTAAAACATCTACTGCTCAAATAAACATGAGGACAATCAAAAAGTACACAGCATTTATTTTAAAAGGTTCTAACTAAGAGCATATTTTTTCCGAAAACTCCAAATTTATTTGCTTTTCAATAAAATTCAAAAATTGACAGCTGCTTGTCAACGAGCTTGTGGTTAGTGGGTAGGAGGGACATTTGAAAATTCACTTACAAGCTGCCAAAAGTATGCAACATATTTTAGTAAAATCCAACATGCTAAATCTTTAAGTGTCTTTCACTCGTTTCTCAGAATTCAAATATTTCCCAACATGGCCCAAAATTCAAATAGAGCGTCAAAGTAAAACAACAACTCAAGAGTCGACAATGCCAGTGAAGAGAATTCCCCAGGACACACACTCACACACACACTTGCTGTGAGTAAAACATAAACAATTTATGGAATTTATTAAATTGGCCAAGAGGCACTCATTGCCTGGGCCCAACGCCAAGAACCGTTACAAAGGCCCCTTAAGCAAACCAAGGAAATACAAAAACAAAAAAAAAGAAGAAAACAAAACAAAGAAAAGAAAACAAAACACAAGCAAACATTTTGTAAAAGCAGCAAACAACAAAATCTCCACAGCTTTTTGGGGCGTGTGGCAGGATCTCAGAGAGAGAGGGCTAGAACGCGGAAGCATGAGACATGCGGCATGAGACATGAGGCATGTTATAAGGCAAACACTTGAAGAAATTTATGACAATGAGGCAACAACTGTGAGTGGTCATAATATAAATAACAAGTAGGGCACTGTGCACATGGGCGTTTGCCTGATTTTTTTTTTTGTATGAGGCGGACGTATCCTGCGTATGCGTAACTGACCGTCCTAAAGTGTGTTTTATGCTAAGCAGTTGTGTATAAAAGTCTGCCTATGGCCCATTGCGCTTGATTGAAGCCAACTTGTGGCAGAACAATAAAGAAATCTTAAAATTGGGCCTGACGAAGTTTATATACTCTCTTATGTCACAATTTTTCTACCTGATTAGGGAACAAAATAGTTGAATTTGCAACTTTTTACAACTTTTTTTATTTTTAAATTAAGGAAAAAAATATGTAAAAAAAAAAAAACAATTGCGCTTTATGATATAAACTTAATATGACTACTAGTACTCATCTATCATTCTGATCTACCATATATCTTATATAGATATAATTTCGATATTGGCTGTATGACGTAAATCTTAGAAATAATTATGCCAAGGTAGCTCGAAAATCTTTTTAAAAGATTTGTTTTGAGCTGTTTGTAGATTTTTAATATGGCAGTTGGCAACTTCGTACCATACTAGAGCTCCGTAAAAAATTATTGCCTAGAGAAAATTAATCTAAGCAAGTATAACTTATTTTCGATTGACAACCAGCAGTTCCTCTTGATAAAGAGATATAGAATTCTAGTAAGGAATATGAGTAACCTAAATTACTTTTTTTTAAAAAATTCACATGATTTCTATATTATGTTTCCGATTTAAAAATCGTCAAGTAATAATACAGTAATAGATTATGGAATACTGTAATTTTACCGAAATTTTGTTACAAATTTAATATACAAAATAAATCAATAATGAATAAGTCATAAAAAAAATTAATAACAAAAAGGTGACGATAATTTTTTTAAAGAAAATAAGAAATTTAATAGGCTACTATTTAAAACACAATAATTCGAAATTCGAAACTATATGTATTTACGATAAATTTTCGAATTATTTTGTTATCATTGTATCAAATATTAAAAATTGGTGATTGTAATTTTTTAAAAAAACTTAGGTACTTACTAAAAAAAAAATACGCAATAATATAAAATTATAGTATTCGTTTTTGAGTGCTCCTGGTTTCACATTTTTTGTTGTCGCCATCTATTCATATTTCCCTTCCTCTTTGCTAGCACAGCTCTACACATTTCGAGGGAAATTATCTACGATTATGCTAGGGAAATTTTTTTTATGCCAGACATGGACCATTTAAGGTAGATATGAAAATTTGTTTGCCAAGAATGTTTAATTATTTTTATTAGTATTTGTGATGATAAGTTTTTTGAGGAAGCGGTCTCTATATAGCAATAAAATTTTAATAAAAAAATTATTTTTTTCAGTCTTAATAATAACATTAGTTCGTAAAACTGAAAAAAATAATATATATAAAAATAATATAAAAAAAAAATCCCATTTGGGATATCCCATAAGGGATTTTTTTTTTATATTTTTTGTCATTCCGTACGAAATTTTTTTGCATTCTGCGTATAGGAACAAGACTGTGAAACCAAATCGAACAGAACTTCAAATACTGAAAACTTAAAATTTCTTGCGGTCCTCAATCCATTTCCATGAGCTGCTGACCCTGTTCCTTAATGCGTTACCAACCATGCCATTAGCTCATTGTACTCCTAACTTCCTGGCAGTGTGTAATAAATGAATGAATAAATGAAAGGAAAGATGGCGGAGGCACATGTGTTAAAGACGGCCAGCCTCACAATTGTGAAATTATGCCCAGAAGGCTAAATAAAAGTAAAAGCCAAGCCAACAAGCCTTATAAACGGTTTGACTTTTCGCTTTTTGCCATTAAGCTTTTATATAGACATTTTCGTTGTGTGAGATTGAGATTTTTCACTGGAGACCTTTGGGTTAGGATCATGATTTTTTCATGCCTTTGGGCTACACTCAACACAGCTTGGCTTAAATCTTTGCACCTGGCCATTTGGCCGTTCATATTTATGACTATTTAAGTTAAACGTTTTGGCCAACACGCACACACACATACATGTTTGCTTGTATGCGTTAGCCGCCTGCTTTGATTTCTTTGTGCCTAAAATATCTTTTACCTTATTAAATTATGGAAACCTGTATTAAAGTTTTTGGTCTACTTACTGAAAATAAAGTTTTTCGACAAACTTTTAAACTTGTTGAAAATGTTTTAAATTAATAATAAGCCATGTGTGTGTTCATAGCTAATATATGTGCATTGAGTGTGATACTACAGTCGGTCAAAAAAGTGTTGTCACAGCGCAATCCTTAAAACTTATACATCGGCGAATACAAGTGAAGCGGGACACTTTTTAGGTGGACCATCTCGATTTCGATGATTTTTACATATGCGATGAAGCTATCAACCAATAGTAATATTTTATTGCAAAATTCTGATTATTAAACAAGTTATCGATAACTGAGTATAAGATTTTTCATTTTTAGACTTTTCTTTGACAAGCCATATCTCCTAAACGCATAAAGATATCTTGACAAATTTTTTAATGAAAGTTAAAATGTTGAATTTAAAAAAAATGATTGCCTTTCTCATTTATTTCCTTCCTTATAAATTGCAATCAAGCTGAGCTACCAAAAAGTTGAGTTTATTTAAAAACACATGTTTTCGAGAAGGTTCTCAGACGTCTTTCGGAATTTCTGTACGACTGCCAATATTTATCGAATCGATAACGAAATAATTAGGAATAGTGACTAATAAGCAAAACATTCTCGAAATGGAAATATAATACGTAAATTTACTATAAACGCTTGAATTAGCATTCTCCAAAAAATTTTAATATGTTCAATAAGTATCTTGACCACTTCTTAAGATATTTAAAGTCAAATATCAAAAAAACAAAAAAAAACAACATTTTTTTAGTGTAATAGCTTTCTAAATATTCAAAGCAATTTTAGAGCATAGTAGTAGCACATATACAGTTGATATACAATAAAGCGTAAAAATAGTACTCTTAATATTTTGTTAAGTTCAATTGAAGAAAAACTATCAAAAGGGTATCATAATAAAGCGCTGTACATAAACTATTTTGATTCACTGTAGCACTTTAAGTGGCTTTAAATATTATTGAAAATATAAAGTCAAGTTTTGCTTACACTTTGAATAGAATTTTCACTAAAGAAAACTTATATACATTTTCTTTGTGGCTTATGCCTCATTTGAAGAGTTCAATTGAAAGTTACATAAAGAATACCTAAAATAATTAAAGTTATGCATTACATATAAAATAAACTTATTTTATTCGATTATTTATGCTCTTTTACATTCAATTTATTTTTGCTTTATGCAAGTTACTAAGATAAGTAAATGACCAACTTTTGCCGCTTGAAGCGGAAAACTTTCAAGAATATTATTAAAACTTACAAGATACATAAATATATTCTTGATAAAAAAATTTAAGTGGCTTAGATGGGTTTTCTTCGGTCTTTAGTTGAATGTTGTATTACATAAAGGATAACAAGAATTTATGTATGTTAAATTGTTTGCATTAAGAGGTTCTTAAGCTAATTTCAATAGAAGCTTTTCTTTAGTACGTGTAAAGTGACTTGTATGAAGTTTTAGTTGGAAATAATTTATTCTATTTATTCATTCCTTGTAGTGAACAATAATTGTATTAAAATATATCTCAAAAGAACTTAAATATATATTTTTTAAGAGAAGTTCGACCGAGCTAAGCAATAAAAAGGATTCAAGTTACTTACAAAAAACTTAAAGAACTAATTTATTTTTTAACACTAGGTTTTTTTTGGTTAACCAACAGCAGATTTAAATATAACTCTTCCTACTTTTTAGATATAATTCCTCAATCTCTTATCAAAATTTTTAAATTTGTTAACCATTCATCAAAAAACAAAATTCTTTTTCAAACTCTGTGTCAACCTAAACCAATAGAAATTTCGGAATCAAAGATGGTACAGGGTTTATTTTGTTTGGGATATCTCTTTTATAACCCACTTATTTCTCCAGAGTTTTTCAAGAATTATACAGTTAATTCAAAGACGTCGCTTACGTTTAGCGCATGGGCTTAGGGATAGTCTGAAGATAGGTAAGGAGATATTTAAAGATAGTTCTCAGTTTGTTTTGAAGCTTATGTAATGACTTATGCGCAGCACTTCACTGATCCTTTATAGGTCTGTGGGCCATGTAAATGCCCCTAATTAAGTAATTTTGTAAAATGTTCGATCGTGCTCCGGAAAAGAAGTATATGAATATTTTATTCACCAAAACACATGTTTGGTGCTCCCGATTTCGCCAAAACGAATTTTTTTGTGGTTTGAATCCGGCTACTTTGTTGCAAGTGAAATCGAATCGAATTGGTAAAATGGTTCAAAAGTACACAAAAATATTTTTTTTTACACTCTTTGATATTCTTAGATTCTATTCATGCCAATTCATTGATAATTATTTTTATTTTTTCAACTTTTTTCTGAATTAAACCAAAAAATATAATAGCATGCACAACTCAAAACGAATTTTTGGCATACGTTCACAAACACACACATGGTTCATATCTTGCATAAAAAAATTTTCATACCTTGCATACATGGTTCATGTCTTGCATACAAAATTTCCATAGTATTAAAAGTAGCTAGGTCCTGGTTAATTTCATTCGAAAGGTTCAGAGCTGTGCTAACAAAGAGTAAGAAAAATATGAGAAGATATCGACAGCTAAAAGAGGATAGAAAAATTATCTTTAATATGAAATTTTTTTAAATTTTTCAATATTTTCTCTTATGAAAAGAAGAAGAACTCAAATAAAGCTTCCACATTTATATAAAATTATTATTTAAGCCAACTTATTGCAAAATAAAATACAACTAAAATGTAATTAAATTATAAATTGTTTATATTTTTAGTAATATATAAAATATCGTTAATTGCAATAAATTTTTAAAATTGAATTAACTCCTACTTACTAAAACTCCTATAAAAATATATAAAATAAAATTCACTATACATAACATAAATAAAAAATGTTTGTAAATCATCCCATTTTAAGATTTGCATTTTTTTTCTTTTTATAAGAAATTTGGATTTTTGACCTAAATAAAAGTTAAATTAGTGTTATGCTGTTTTTTAACTTAACGTAAAAAAATTTATTTAAAATTGTTTAACCTAATTTATAAAAATTTACATTAACGAATTTTTATAAACTTATACACAAAAAAAAATAAGTTAAGTCTAAAAATAAACTTAATTGAAGGATTCCAAAATTTTTCAAATGACACAATTTATGCTCGAAATCTGATTGCACCAAATAAATCCAGTGACCATAATCTTAGAATTTTTAATATAAAAATCATGAACAAATTATTATAATACTTTTTAAATTTTTTAAATTTATATTGAAAAATAAAAATTTTTTAATTTTTTTACCTAATTAGTATTTAAATATTTTGGGAATTTTATTTTATTTTTAAAATAAAAATAAGAATTATTTAGCGATTTTAATTTTTTTTTTTTTTGAAAGGACTATCTGAAAAAGGAAAAAGTTTTATTTTGAATTAATATCGAAAAATTCAAGTTATTTTTTACCTAAAAATAAAAACTACGAAAAAAAATTTAAATTACATTAATTTTTAATATCACGATACAAATTATTTGGGGATTTTTTTTTAAATTTATCTTTAACTATTATTTTGTAATTTTCATGGTTAGGTCAAAAAATATAAATTAAAATAAAAACGTATCTCTTTCTTTAAAAAAAAAATTATATATTGTGGTTTATATTTTCATAAAAAAAAGTTTATTGCTTTGACTTTTTTCAACCCCATAGCTCTAATTTGCGTTTTCTGAATAAATCAAAACGCCGAAAAGTTATCCTTTAAACTTGATTTCTATGCGTTTACCGACATAAGCTCCCAATTAATAAATTTGATGACATTCTAAGATAATCATACTTTATTTTGAATGCTAGTGGCTGACAGTTGCTGTTCCAAACAATCCTTTTCGAGAAACCCAAACAAACTTTTGACATAATAAAAATTGTCACATCTTCAAATTACCGTGCCAAACAAACCGCAAACAATTTAAAATGCAATAATCTGCAATCGCCAACCATTTGAAGCCTTTTGTTGGTTTTTAATTATTTTGCTGTCGACCAAAGGAAACCGAGATGTCCAATTATACCCAAAATATGCAAAAAAAAAAAGAAAAAATAAAACCGAGAAGGAAGCCAAAGAGTTGAAAAGCTTTTTGAATAATTCAACAAATAAAACTTTGCCCCTGGTACAACTAACATTTTAATTTAAGTTTGCGCTTCGTCCTAGATAAGAAAATATTGAGAACCTGAGACATTGAGGCTTGTTTTCAGTGTCTTGGCCATTTATTTACACTTTTTTCTTTTGGAAACCGCCAAATGACGAGCACAAAAATTAATAGAAAAGTTTTTGGCAGTATAAACAACAACAACACCAACAACAACAAGGACAAAGGACCAAAAGGAGAAAAGTACAAATTATGCAGCAATTTCATTTTGATATTTTTAGCATTGGCCAAGAAGACACAAAGTAAATACAGTCCTGGCCGCACATAGATGAAAGGATATTAATGTAAATGACTGCTGCCAGAACAAGGCCAACAAACGTAAAGTAGCCGCAATGTTGGCCACAGAAAAAAAAGTTTTAATAACGTCTCCGAAGACACATTTTTTGCCAAGCTTTTGTTTTGGCCTCAAAGTGACAAAAGAAGCCTTGAAAAAAAGGACACAAAGTTAAAGAAACCAAAACTCTTGTTCACACTTCATTTGCAATTCTGAGTGTTTGCTGGACTTTAGCCTCGCTTCGTCCTTTGTTCTACATAGAGCTAGGAGTGCTGGAGAGCGGTTTGCGCAGAGAGCGTTCGTTCATGTCCTGCCTAATTATTATTTTCACAAATTTAAGTTGTGATTTGAGGTCCTTTACGTTGTCATCATTTTTGGCCAGCTCTTAATGGCCGCTACTTGCTCTAAATTATGTTTGTGTTGCATACTTTTGTGGGGCAGGTCCTCTTGACGTGCTCTCAAATCGGAGACCATT
Source organism: Chymomyza fuscimana (assembly GCA_949987675.1). Taxonomy (NCBI): domain Eukaryota; kingdom Metazoa; phylum Arthropoda; class Insecta; order Diptera; family Drosophilidae; genus Chymomyza; species Chymomyza fuscimana. The sequence goes on along the minus strand of OX465088.1, from coordinate 45,162,902 downwards.
AGGTTTTATGTAAGCAGCAAGCCAAGACAATAAAAGGACGTTTGTTAATGGCTGCTTTTTATCCTTAAGTTAAGACAGTTGTGGCAAAACTTTGGCCATAAGTTGGCTTTGATATGCTGCAATTAAGTCACTTTTTTGCTTTTGATGGGCATAGAAATGTTAAATTAAGCAGTAAAATATTATAATGTTCGTAGAAAAGGCAGCAAGTAAATGCGGTTCTTACATGAGAATTAAAGATGTAGTTTCAAGTAAATCATAATATATTTCAAATTGGGTTGTAAACGAAACAATTCAAGAAAATTGTATGTGCAAGTGTCACATCTTTAAAAATCAAGAAGAAAATCATTTTTTAGGATTTATTCAGTATTTTTTTCACCCTATTTTTTCTACCCTGTACCTATACATAGGTACAAAGGGTATACTAGATTTGTGCAATATATATAACGGACAGAAGGAGGCGTGGCAGACCCCAAGTCCTTTATACCAAAATGTTTATTATAACCTCGTGTAGCGATTGAGCCATGTCCGTCTGTCCGTCCGTCCGTCAGTATGAACACCTAGATTTCGATTCGAACAAACGCACATCCAAATTTTATCGATGCGGCCCCCCCGCCCCATGCAATCTATTTACCGTGTATTCTTCCACACCCCTCAACATATCAACTTGAAACTTACCCCATATACTTTAAATAACTTTTTTGACGTAACTTTCGATTTTCATCAAAATCGGTAAAAATTTTCGGATTATTGGTATAAATATCGAATTTCAACAAAAAAAATAATTCCAATTGGAAAGTTCTTAGAAGGAATATGCAGGAATAAAATTTTTTCCAGAAAAAAGGTACAGGGTATTACACTGTCGAGCACCGCCTCGATCACATAATTTTGCACAGATAAAAAAATTTTCTTACATGTTTAGTGGCTTACTTATGAACTTATCGGGTTCACACAGGGCTAAAATCTGTATTTATTCGTTATTTTGTATTCTTTGTTTAGCATTTTTTAATTACATACACATATGGTTTGCTTGCGCATCGTTCAAAAGCGCAAGATCATTCTCAAACGAGAGAGAAAATTGTCACACTTACACCTGTGCCGACTGCGCTACGGCAGAATCTTGTGCCCTATCCACGCGTGTTATGTAAATTGAGAGACTGCTCACCTCTTCTGTAAGGGCCTCTGTTAAACAACCCAGTAGGAATTATAGGAACAGTCGACGTATTGCGGAACGTCGCTATTTCTTGACGCAGCAATAATTGATGCACTAGCTCATAATTTTCACATAATAGAAACGAAAATATGGAAAAGATTGTCTTAATTGCACGTAGCAGTAAGCGTTCAATTCACAGTTGAGACAATTTTTTTTTATTTGAAGATTTGTTTTTATAAAGTTCTGCTATGAGTTGTGAATTGGTGGTATACAAGGTGTCTCAAAAGAAAGCCCTATTACACACTAAATTTTATTTCTTGTGTAGCGAATAATTTGTCATCAATATTGGATTATAACCAAATTTTTATCGGTTAATTGACAATAAATAAAAAAAAAAAAATTTTTTGTAAGTCGATAAAATAAAAAATAAAATGTTAAACAAAAAAAAAAAAAAATTATCAAAGTACAATTTTTGGGAATTTATTTCTTAAAAATAATATCGTCTAAATGTAAACCTATGTTAATCGAACGGTAAAATTTCCATTGGTCGACTCCGTGGTGGCTGCGATTTCGATACGAATATTTTCTTTCAAATACTCCAGAGAAGTGGGTTTATTGTTATAAACTTAAGATTTGAGATAGCCCCAAGGAAAAAAGCCCATAGAAGTTAAATCAGGACTGCGTGGCGGCCAGTTTATATCGTCTCTCCTGAAGGAGACGGGCATCCAAAGGTTTTAATTCTTGCACCAATTGAATTTTGTATGGGTGCATTTTTCAATCTTTATGCAAAATGCGAAGTAATGATGATCTATGCATATTTAAAGCACTCGGCGCTTCCCAATCAAAAGATTGGGATCCTCACGAAGAGACTGGTTTATACTCCTAAATTTGGGTTTTTCTTATGTTGATCCGGTCTCTTCATATTTGTTGACCCATTTTCGAATGAGAGGAATGCTTGGTGCATCACTTAAGCGAAGAGAAACTCGAACACTGCAGAATCTTCTTCTTTTTTGTAAAACTCTCGCACGTATAGCGCCCTGTCCGCTCACGAGAAACGCTCCATAGCCAGGCCACCACTGGCATACCCCTGTGCTCCTCAGATTCGATGCGTTCACGCTGTGAGACACCTTATATTAGTATAGTCACGCCGACTTTAACATTCAGTCATATTTCCTTTACCGAAGATACAAGGGTATAATAATTTTGTGTTAATGTGTGTAACCATCAGAAGGAAGCGTTGCTTACCCAACAAGACACAAATATTCCTGATCAGAAACTAGAAATTTTTCCAAAATGCACAAAATCTACCGGCAGATCAAGTTTTGATCAATTCATGTCAGATATTGACGGTTTTTCGTATAGAAGAATTTTGAGCTTTACATCTACTACTTAACGCTATCCTCTCAAAATTTGGATGAATTATACGCTATTTTTTTAAGAATGGGATGCTATAAATCGGATGATATCAAAAGTCGGATGAGTCGCACAAAAATCAAGGTATTTTAAGACTTTTGCGAAAATTATGTTGACAAAAAAAATGTATGGGTCCTTCTGACTTTGTGGGGATACCAACCTCATTCCTACGCAAAGATTTTTTTACTCCAAAGCCCTTCTGTGGAGAAAGTGAAAACTCGCCAGACATTAATTTTTTTATTACCCAGCAGCGGATTGAAATTTTATGCAATCCAAAGCGCACAGGTGTCGAAAGAACCTAGTTTTATTCACCTGACTAATTGATAAATTCATTCTTTGCTTTAGCTGTCCCAGAGGCACTTGGCATTCAGAAAGTATGCCCACTTATCTATCTTCTATATATATAAAAAGAAGTTACATTTCCTTGGTAATCTTATAACTCAAGAACCGCCGAACCGATTGACACAAAAATTTTAGAGTTCGTTCCCATCTATGAGGAGGTGGTTTGTGTGAAGTTTGTTTGGAATCGGTGCAGCCGATGAGTTATGACATTTTATGTGAGTAATGGTTTCCTCTCATACGAAATGCATGTATGGGAAAACAACAACAAGTACACAGCCGCTTATGAGCGTTTTTGTTGTACTGTATAACTGTATATGTGTACACAGTTGTCAAATGTGGTTGTAAGTGCATTATGTTAATATTAATTTGCTGTCATTGGAATTCAGTTGACAGTTATCTTATGTGCTTTAAGTTCTTTTATATCGTGCTTTCGTTGCGAACAGACATACTTTTGGTGAATGTTAACCATGTGTTTTTTTTTCATACACTGTACCAAAATCCAGTCGCTGCATTACAGGTTGCGAATGGTACTTAAGAAATTCGACCTCAAACGAAAGACCGTAGGCCACCAAAGCAACAAACACGTCAACCGGCTGGAGAAAGGACTCCTGGATCCACTTAAGGCTTAAGTGAAGATCACACAAAAACAATTTCGATGAGTTACAAATTTAATTTAATCCAAATTCCAATTAAAAATAGTTGTCTAACCCGCTATTATCGGGCAGGACAACGTCTGCCAGGTCCACTAGTATTTATATATATATTATATACATGCTTCAAAAAAGAATACAACTTCCGAGCGAAACAATATAACTAAAGAGTTGTCCAGAATCTATCTATCGTATGATTCAAAAGCAAGAGTAGTCATGATGAAAAGTTATGGCTGTGGTCCTTTCAAATGAGTTAAGGGCCAGTGCAAGAGCTGCCTTCTTCATACATATGTTCGACTCCTTTTAGCTTTTAGTCTTTTTTCCTATATAGTACTTAGCCCCGTTACTGAAGAACAGTACGCAATGATTAAGTTTGGATGCTACAAGTGCAAAAATTTTCACCCTCTTTAAAACTATGAGATCCTTATTTAGTATTTTGAATATAATAAGTTTCTGAATTAAGCAAATTAAATCGTCTTAAGCTAAATCAGAGTTTACATAAAATCGACATATTTAAATATACAACTTAATAAATAACTTAATTTTTTTTAATAGCATTTACTTATTCCATAAAATTTTCGTCTAGTGTTAACATAAATTTATACAAAATTTTAATTCTTTAAAACGTTGAAAACCCATGCAGCTGACGTCATACGGACAACCAACCCGACCAACAAACAAAAATCCTGCCTAAAAGCATGCCACAAACTATGCAAACGAACCGTCTGGAGCATATGTTAAATGTCAGAACGTGCCATTCGTAGACATATCTTGTTTGTTGGCAGATCTTAATTCCCATAACCAGCAAAAATGGCTGCATGAATTTCAAATTCAATTTGGCGCATTTTACATAATTTATTAAACAAAGGGCAAAAGCAACAAAAATAATGAAAACGCACACAGATACCCACACAGAGATACACGTATTCATATATAACTATGGGAAACGTTTTATTGTCTGAACGATGTCTAACAAGAGACAGTGGCTTAGATGAGGGGGCAACCCTAAGGGTAAGCCGACCCACAAATTTGAATGTCCAAAAGTGAGGTAACAGTTCAAAATTTAATTTAATTTGATTTTAATTTATTTTAATTAATCCCATCACACACTAAGTTATATTTAGTGTGTAGCGATTTAGTTTTTTGTGTCAATATTGGATTATAAACTTTTGAATTTATCGGTTGATTGCCAATAAAGAAATATATGAAAAAAAAAAAAAATTTTTAATTAATTCAGTTTCAAATCAAATTTTTTCTTTAAAAAGGTTGAATAACAATTTTCGGTGAAAATAAACTAAAAACGAAAATAGGAAAAATTAATTAAAAATAAATAAAATTAAATAAGTTAATTAATTTAATTGTATATATTATAAACAAAAAGGTTGATTGGCAATTATGTTTGGTAAAAAAATGTTAGTTTCCTGTAGACTAGTTATTAGTTTTTTAAATTTATTTTATGTTAATATAATATATTTTTATTTATTATCGTATTTTTTTATAAAAATGTCGAATAACAATTTTCTATTTTTGAATTAATTTAATTTTGGATCAAATTTTTTAAATAAAAATGTGAAATAACAATTTTCATTTTTTTAATTTATTTTAATTAATTACATTAATTAATATCAACTTTCTACATAAACAAACAAAAAATTAAAATAAGAAAAATTAATTGATTAAATTTAAAAACCAATTTTGTAAGGTATCTTTAGGAATCTTACCTACATGAAAGTGTGAGCACACTCCTGCTTTCTTCTAATCGAGAACATCCAACAAAGATCCCCCTCACGAAATCCTACCTACGCCACTGACAAATGCTTTTCGATTCTTGCTGTGTTTGTGTGTGTGAGCCTAACATTTTACATAAATAATTTAGGCGTGAAGATAATATTGCCGCGATATGGTTAAATTTGTTGACAACTTAATTTGTTGAGTGGTTTTTGCCCTTTACCGAGGTCGTCTTTGGCCTTTGGTTGTTGTGGCTGCCGCAATTTCAGCTATGGTGGCATAGAAATGGCGCTAACCGGAAATGGCACAGGAAACAACAAAAGGCAGCTTAAAGTGTTTGTTGTAGGTGCAAGTTGCTAAAGTCGTTTTGAAATCACCGAGTCTTCAATTTATGCAAAGCCCAGAGGCATATGGAATAAACACAAGCCCCACAAGCCTACACACACACACACACACACACACACACACACACACACACACACACATAATAAATTGCAATTTAAATGTTGCTGGTTGGCAAAGAAGGAAATATGGAAAATAAATGAGCAAAACAAAGCGACTGACAGCGACACGCAACATGCAATGCGCAGCACACGGCGTATACTTAATGCAGCGCAGAAGAGTCTCGTTGAAAGACAGTTGATATATCAAGTGCTGAGATATCATGCCAACTGTGTGCTCGTATGTCGTTGCTGCAACTCAATTGAATTATTGAAAAATTAAAATGCCTTGAATTGCAATCGCCAAGCCGATTGCTCGACATTTTGCACGACACGGCGCGTAAGTGCGTGAAATATTGCATGAATAATGTAGCATGCTTTTGTGCAGCAACTCCTGCCACTGTGTCATGCAGTAAACCCTGCTGCACTTTAATTGCCGACATCAGTTTGTTAATTGCGACATAATTGTTTGAAATAAATTCACTTACAACTCAACTGTTTCTCAGCATATGCATGTGTGTGTGTGTGTTCGTGTGACGTCAACGTGCTGGCTGACATGTCGTATGAGTAATGTGCTGTAAAATGTCAGGTGCTCTGTCAGCCACACGGCCAGACATTGACGTCCGCGTAATTTGCATGTGCACATTTGGTAATCGAGCGTGAAAAGACGACGATGACGACTACGACGACGAGGACGAAAAGCCCGAGGAGTACTGAAAACTGACTATACTAAATGACTGACAAACTGAATGACTAGCAGATGATTAATTCATGTTTATAGAGTGGGTGGAATTTTGAAGAATGGTGTTTGTCCACAAAGTATCTATATTATAGTTGTGTGTAGGAGTCAAATGTAAAAAATAACTGCAGTTGTATAAACACAAGGTTGTGTTTAGAAAATAATATGTCATAAGTAGTTATCGGATCGGGATGGGAAACTTACGATTGGATGGTACATGATTCCGCTGGCCTTGAAGTTTCCCTGAAATAAGACAAAAGCCTAAAAGACAAGAAAACATTTTGTATTCTAGCTTATTTAAAATTTTGTGTTCAAATGTATTTATTGTAAGAATGATTATTTGGAGAAATGCTCATCTGTTAGAATCACTGTCCATTCTCTTTCATCCGAAAATGATTTGGTCATAAATTCACAACAGACAGTCATGGACAGTTTGATGCTTTTATTTTAATGTACCTAAGACTTGCTGCAAACTGACACTCAACGGGGCTACAATCAAGCTGGTATGGATACACCTCCTATGGCATACTGCTTGTAAGTAAGTTATTAACATTCCGGAGAGGCTCCAATCCAATACTCTAAGAACCAGATATTATAACAAAGTAAAGATCATTTGCTTCACCTCATTTTAATAGGTTTGAGTCTCACGTCAACTATTTGCTTGGGAGACTGCTGTCTATATAAATATGTAGCTAAATATTTCCACCCTCTCGAACTTCCATTGAAATCATTGTTATTACTGAGCCTTTGAACCATTCGCCGGGTTTTAGGGTAGGTCCTAGACTTGTATACCGTATCTCCAGATTGGTGTAACATAATTTGGACATACAAGAACAGGCTCCGTGGGCTGCTGAGGGGCCATTTTAAACGGCGGAGCGCAAGACCACATTGACCTGGTCAACCGCAGATATTCTACCTAAGCAGGCGGCTTCGTCATGGATTTGCCCCTTAGGAGCTTGCTGACGGCAGACGACACGTGTTGCAGCTTTTTTAGCGTTGAAATTTACGTTTCACCTGTAAACCCATGTCCAGGGATAAATGGTCATGGAATGTTGACCAAAAAGGGCCCAAGGACGTTTCTTTCTGACACTCCAGCATTTGTAGGGTGAATAAGGCTGATTCGGTGAAGTTGCTCGGGTTGATCATTGCGGAATCCATGCAACAATCAAACTTTCGCATACCTCGTAAATCGAAGGTAGGCGAGTGATCGACCAGCCTCTTCGGACTCAGGGTTCTCCTCCGGTTTACCAAGTAACGACTTTTTGACGTGCTGTTGGAAAATACTGCGGTCACACAATGGCATGCAAAATTGTCACCGTATGACCACATTCTCGGAGATCGTCTACACCACATGCTGTCATGTACCGAGACTTCATCGACGTTCAGAATTTGCATGATGCCTGCAAAAAACTCATTGCCAAAAGGTTCTTGAAGAAGGCCTAAGCTGGAGTGGTACTGATAGGGAGTTCCTCGTGGGCGTTTGTTTTTGAAGCACCGGGCACTTATTATACACAAGATGACATTTCATGAAATGTTGCAAAGTGTTCATATACCAGTACAACTCTTATAACCCAGTTTTTTAGCCTTATCTTATTAAATCAGCAAATTTCCTGCACCAAGCTTTGGTACTACTCAGCTGATTACTTTCTATTAAGCAACCTATTCCAATACGTGCTCAGCACTTGTTTTCCTGTTTTTATGAATCTTTTGCACATTTGTGACAATCATTTATTAAAATCTTAAGCACAACATCAAGGAAAAGCCACAACAACGCCAACAACAACAGCTGGCAGCTGAAAAACCCGTGCTGTTACTCGACTTTTAAGCCCAACCCAAGCCAAACACCTAAGAGCCTGTGAAGCATCGTACAGGGCACTTGCTGGAGACTTGTGACGTAGACGGTAAAGGGTGAGCTGCCGACGAGCACGTAACATAATTCATGACAGTGCACAAGTGCAGTAACTGCAGCTGAGTCTGATTCAGGGTACGGGTCCGGGTCTGTCCTCAACTGGCGCTTGCCAGATGCTTTATAGATACTATATACTTTCCTTTACTTACTGACAGATTTTCGCACTTGTTTGTAGTTTGTGTTGTCCTGATGCAGCTGCAACTTTTGTCGAGCTATGAATAATGAGTTTTTTTTGCTTATTTGCTTTTGCAGTTGACTCGATTTAATTAAAGTTTCTTTTTAATGAGTTTTCTATCGCAGCACAATCAATCAATCAATCAATGTTTAAACTGCCGAATTGAGTCCTTTTAGCTCTTGGCTTTGTCTTACAAGCAATTACTATGTCAGTTGGCCAATGCGCACATGTTGAATGGAATATTTCTTTTTTATTCCGGGCAACTTGCCAGCCAAGTCTTTATTCTCAAAACTACTCCCAATTGCAATGAAGTTCAAAATACTTGAACCAAAAAAGTTGTTACATGCATGTAAAAACCGAATAACACACGGATACATTTATATATATGTAAATGCATTTGTTTACATATATTGGTATATATAAAAACTCAGTGGCATTCGAGTTCATTTGTTTGCCAAGTTGGAGCGCACTTGGCAAGTGCATTTTGCATTTTGCCGCAACTGAAATTTGTTTTGCGGTTTTACGTATAAATATCTGAATACAGACTTATACACACACATGCACACTGATGCAAATGCATACAAACACATAACCATAGATACACATACAAACAAGCGCATACGCTTGAGTTTACATTTAATATTATCCTGTGTCTTCGTTTGCTATTTTTGCACGCTCTCTTACTCTCACTCCATCAGCTTCTCTATGGCTCTCTCTATTCTCACTCCTAGCCATCTTTGTTTGTCTTTTGCCGACGGCACGCGTTTGCATGCTGTGAAAAATTTCATTGCATACTTTTAAGGTTGGCGCTGCATTTTATTCTATATGCTGCTAGCTTTTTTACACTGATATACGAGGGCAGGTTATAAAGTATTCGCCTAGTAATAAATAGCGACATTACCTTACGAAAAACTGTATATGTTAAAATTCTGACAAAGGTCAAACAATCATTGAGTACATTAAGATAGTGGTTAGGCTCAACAAGACACTTTGAGAAGAGTCATACATTGATATTTACTGAATCATTAATGGGTCAATGAAAATAAATATCGGATAGGAGACTTTGGCCAAAACTAAAACTATGTGCAGAATGAATGTATCAGTGCATCGATGTGTACGTGATGGATCATAATAACTGGGTTCAGTAACCCAGTCAGTTTGAATCTTTTGGCGCGGTTGACGCAGAGCTAACTCAAAGAAATTACAATGGAATCATTAACCTATGATTTGGTTTTGAAAATTTTGAAATCGATATTGCCTGACAAATTATAAAGGTTTTCATTAGACAATGAGTAATACTTAACATGAAACTTTGCTTGGATTGTGTAAACGCCAATTGGTCCGTAAAACAACGGTCTTTCCAAAACCGCGACCATGCGCAGCATGTGGCAACATCTACTCATAGTTTTTCCAATATAAAATGCGGAACATTGATTGATGAATGCGTCAGTATTTAACCAAACGTAACAATGAACATCGAATTAAACTAATAAAACAAAAACAAACACGTAAAAATCAAATAAAATACACAAAAACATTGCAGCAATTCGCTTCTTGTAGCAACTGTTGCTTGAAGTAGTTGTGAATTATAAGCAAAGCTGAAAAAATTATATATTGCTATTAAGCGCCTATTTGCTGTAGAGCAATGCAATAAATATATGAGAGGTATTGTCTAATCGACAATCATTTTGTGTGAAACCGTTGTCACAGGTCTGTTTTACCACTAAGGTGAGATTGCGGTTTTTTCCGAGCAGTGACTTTTCAGCCTGCCCTCGTATAGGGTACGCCAGGACTGTCTGTATGGCAATGTAAACTACGCGCAATCACACACACACAGTCGCATACTTTATTTACATAAAAGATTTCATATGTTGTCCTTGTTGTTTTATGGTGGCAATGTAGTAAATTATTTTAATAGTTTCCTTGTGGATAAGGCAAAGAATTTTTATTTAAAATGTGTATATTAAATTGGCATGATTTAAAAAAATAATCAAAGAAATCCGATAAAATCCGATGGGGCATACACGGATAGTGCAGATACTTATCTGGACCTAAAACATTATAAAAGTTAGAACCATACAAAATGTAGCCCAAAGATGTACATCATTGGTATAAAGGTGGTCCTGATCCTTTAATATCGATATCTCGCTCCTTTTTCCTGGCAGGAAAATTTAGCAGCTAATATAGCTATTCATTCTCATTTTAAAGAATAGAATAAATAATAGATTTTTAAAGCTGAAAAATGTAGAGATAAGTGAATCAATTCAAGAACACTGTTTGGTATGCAGACTGGGGTGGCCATTTTTGCAACATATCACGATTTTAATAATGCCATCCCCTAAAAAGTTTCATTTTTACCTGCATATAGCGCCTGTAAAATTTAAAGGCGATCCGAATGTATTTGATGGTTCCTAAAATAGGTCAAAGGTCATAAAAAATGTTCATATGAATGCAAAAATAGCGACCAAACCGTAAGTTTGACAAAAATATGTTCCAAATATAATGCATGGGTAATTCAATTATCTACAGTCAAGTAAAAAAATTATCGAAATCAGTTTAATTTAACCAGAGATATTTGCTGTTAATTAGAGGCACTTTTTTTTCTAATTTCGAAAAATAGTTTTTTCAAAATATCTCAAAGCCCGTGTCATGAAAAAAATTTTTGACTGCATTTTCGGTCTTAGCATGTCATTTTACTACAGGAACGATTAAAACATGTTAAGGATACCACCTTTTTTTTATATGTAAACTGGTGTAATTAGTCAATTTAATCAATTTTAGAGCTTACCAAATTTATTCAGGCCGACTCTATATTTTTTTAAAATTATGTTTTTATAGATATGAGACTTTTTGAACCATAATTTGTTTGTTTGGAAATAAGTTTTTAAAGTTTATGTAGAACAATACAGTCAAAAACGGAAAAAGTGAAAGTTATGACCTTTGACCTATTTTAAGAACCTTCAAATACATTCGGATCGCCTTTAAATTTAACAGGTGCTATATGCAGGCAAAAAGGAAACTTTTTAGGGGGTGGGGCTATTGATATCGACGGTTTAAAAATCCTCCATACCAGCGGCGGCCACCCTAATGCAGACTCATATGAGCCTAATCAACAACGAAAAGTTGACATTTTCCCAAAAAATTGCTGTGGCGATAGTAGGATAACATTTTTTTTTTTGCCGAGAAGTTATGTTTTACAAAGGATAAGGTAGTGTTTTGTGAAAAAGTCCACGTTTTATTGTTGATTAGGCTCACATGAGTCGACACACTAATTACCTCTACGGATTGGCCTCTATCAGCTCACTATTCTTAGTAGTATGTTGTAAGACTTTGCTAATCACCCTTGTAGCTTTTATGGCTTCAAGGTATTAAAACTTGTTTGAATTTTGTTTTTTACCTACAAAAAATTCAAAGAAAAAATCCGTTTATCTTACTGACTTCCCTTAAAGTACTGAAATTATATAAAAAAAAAAGTTCTGCTAGATTTTTTATAACGTTTGGAGCGCTTAAATTTTTAAGTTCTTCTTTTATAGACTTTTAGCCCAGTTTTTTGTTGTACGTTCATATCTATGCATCTGTCTGGATTTTATTTCTTTTGCTTCCTTTGTCAATTCAACTAAAACCACAGCAGCAAAAACTGCATCCACAATGTTTGTGCCACATTTTTTTGCAACAAGGCTTTTATCAAGTATCTTTTTTATGCCTTTCATGACGTTGTAATGTGTTAATTTTTTTTTGGTATTTTTGGTAGAATTTTCTTTACTGGGGTATTAAAATTGCATATTTGTTGTTGCTAAATTCTGGGCTTTTAGCAGCACAAAGTGAATGGGATATTTACATTTTGAACTTTTGCAATTTAAGTAACATCAAAGTGACTGACTTTAAAACGCAAGCCATGGAAATCGATAACTGTCTGGGCCAATAAATGTCAATAACCTATGAGAGAATTTTCGATTTAAATTGCGTAATTAGCCAAAACTGGCATTTAATCAGTTTGTGTGTCAGCAAAGCTCATATGACAGCAGCAGTGCACTCTACTAATTACGTATACGCAATGTGATTATGAGCAGCAGCTGATTAGGCAACTTTGTGTGAAAATGTTGTTTAAACACGGACAACGCAGATATATGTTTTGCACATCACGTACACCAATTTTAAGGCGCATATTTAGTTGGACTTAGAAAAAAATTCGAATTAATTGGGTCGTGACCGACGCGTCGGTGGGTTACTCTGCAGCCACTTTTTCCAAAAGAAAACAGCATAGTATGCTATCATTGAAAAATTTCAAATTGTACAACGGGATAAGGTTTGGACATAAATCAAACAAACTAACTCTTTCGAAATTTTTTTTTTAACCCCTATGGTCTTGAGACCTAGTCTCTCATACAGATGGATCGAGAACCAGACGTTTTTCGAATTGCACTTTGTGATCTCATCTTTTATATAAGAAAACAATTTTCTACCTATTGGAATAAAATGTTTTTTGTTAGTCCAGGTGGATGTTTTTCTAAGAGCTGGACAATTTCTACACTCAATGAACCCACTGAATCGTTTTCCGCAATTACCAAGTACGAAGGGCAATACCTTATGGCTTAGGTAGAACAGTTTCTACAAGCTACGAAATCTAAAGCCTCAGGTTAACACCAGAGAAGGACAGTACAAATTTAAGCTCCGCATGAGTCTATCTTTGATTTTAAGGCTACAGAGTATCTTATATTCTCTACGTCTGGACTGCAACAGGCCAACTTGTTTTTTTTTCTGCCCCACACTTAAAAACGTTACTCAAATTTAACGCCATATAAGCCTTAACGGTCCATACATATTTTGGAGAGCACATAAAGCCCAAATCCTGGGCAAATATTTGTTGACATATTGCGGATTTAAAATGATTTGTGTGTGGCCACAATGCGCTAAGGAGTAACGCTGAGCAGGCCAATCCTCGAAAATTAAACAAATACATTTGAATAATGGCAAGCAATCAGCAAACAAAACACAAGACTGATTGCTGGCAATAAAAATGGACCATAAAAAGCGATAACATCATATTTATAAGCATCGTCTCCATCGTCCTGGGCCACGTCCTTGCACTCGATGCGGGCAGCTCAGCAGGTCCAGAAAAAAATCCCAAAGCCGCCAAAAGCCGTTGCTGCAAACTTGGGACGAAGTCCAGGGGACTGCCGACCCGCTTTATACCTCCGGCAAGAGGAAAGCGTTGAAAGCGATTATATGCGTAAATATAAAAATGGCAAAAAGACAAATAAACGACAATAAACGGGCAGGCGTAAGGCAAAGAAAGCCAAACCCAAAAGAAAACAAAAGCAAAAAAAAAAAAAAAGTTGCCAGCCAAAAAAAATATAAAAGAGCAACATAAAAAAAGAAAGGGACTAAGGACTCGCACAGTGGAATGAAAATGAGACCATGGTAGTAAGTTTTGCGTTTTCTTGGAACTGATGATGAGTTAAGGGAGTAGAGCCTCTTTGTTGGCAGGGATGCCTTATTAACTTCTTCTCAGTTATGAAATTTAGCTTGCTAATCAACTTTGGCTGTTTCCCAAACTCAAAAAGTATGATTGTTTTTTTTTAATTATTCTTCATATACGATTTTGGAATTGTTTTAACCCGCCAAAATGACTGAATATATTGTATTTTGATTGAAACAAAGCAGTCAGCGGTCTAGAACAGCGGCTGCCATTCTCAATAATTTTGACAATGTTCAAAATGGTCTTGTAAAAATATAAATAAAAGCTTTAAATTCCTTAATTTGAAAAAAAAAAATGTTTCCTGCCGGAGTGGATGGCATTCGAATTATACTTTTGAAAAGAGTGAAAAGAGAATTATATAAATTAAGAAGCAAGATAATGGATGTGTAATACCTAACAAATTTTGTATGCGTTTTCTTGAGGTTGTGTCTGAGCCTCCAGGGTTCTGGGGTTATTTGGACCTTGGACTTGAATTTAGAAACTCCAAAAAAAATACACTAAACGACTTCGCACTCTGGAACATGAAAAAAATCTTTTAGGAGTTTTTTAAGGTTGTATCAGAGTCCTGACCTGCTGGGTTGCGGACCTTGGATTTGGAGGCAGTTACCCCAAAAACATATAGTAAATATAGACAGACTTCGGAAAATCTTTTTTAACATTAACCTTTTTTTTATTCATGTAATCGTATATATGAAGCGTGTTCAGCGTATAGCTCGTAAATAATAGGCCAGGTATGGTTTGAGTTTCTAATGAGTCCCCTCTTTCGAGTAGTTTTCCTTATATTCTTTTTTAATCTCTTATTTCTAATTAACATAATAAACATTGTGACGTCATTATCCACCTGTTTTAAATTAAATGGGTAAATGAACAACGTATTATTCAGTTCGATTGATATTAGATCGGCATATACCAAAACAATCTCATACTGAGGCAGTCCTGCATCATAAAAATATCCCTAAGCTATCATCTTAATCTTTTCATGCTTTTTGAGAAAGAGTTCGCACTTGAATAATCGTTTCTTTTTCCATGTAACATATTTACATAAAGGTAATTGTCCAAGGGAAACTTCATTGGAAAATTAACGCTCTGACTAATTTATTATTATCGCAAGAACTGCATCTAGTTCTCGAGCAAAGTGCTGCTCGTATAGAGGAGAACAAATTCCAGCCGTATCTGGGCAACTAGCTTTGAGAGCTTCTCCATGTGCGGCTGTAACCAATGCCTTTGGGGACATGAAATTTAATAGATTTGCACTACTTTTAAAAAACAATATTGTAAGGTCCCTCATGATTACCTAATCATTCTCGTGGACAATTCGTGTTCACACTTCTCGAGAAAATACGTTGAGGAAGATCATTACGGCCTTAGCTTTTATTGGAAGTTCCTATGTCTTCTGGCCGCCACTCGATTACTACAAATTATTACAATTATATCTTCAATTACATCGGGGTAGAAGGAATCGGAGGTCCTAGCATACTAATATAATAATTTATAAGAAAGATAAACGGAAACTAGTAAATGTTTGAAAAAAAAAAAAAAACAATCTCCATAAAGCTGAATTCAAAATGGCGATTCGGTATGACCGCTTAATGAAATCTGCGATATTCCGACATAAGGACTAAGCTAACGTTTGACAACTTTTTTGCCTTATATCAATCATATGTAAGTAATATAGTATTTAATTTATTGGTTTTCTGAGACTATCTAAAGATAAATTTCTAGTATTTGGAGAAACAATTTTTAAGCCGACGTTTGAAGTTTGTTTCTGCAAGTTTATTACAAGAATTTTATTACTTTTTGATTTATGTTGAACGCTTTACATTAAAAAACTCTTCTTGGTCGAGGTTCAAAAAAGGATGAAGTTTTCATTCGATTTTCTGGGTCACAGGTTGCGGATAGTGAAATGCGTTTAAATAGAAAAGCTAGCTGCGAAAAACTAATAAGCAGTGCCGTCCAGCGTTCAGCGGCTGCGCCGTTTTCCTCAATAAATTCTGAATGCCTTTGATCCTTCTAGCTACATGGCGGGTGTTTTAGCGCACTACCTATGCTTTGATACATATTTAAACTCGTAGATACCTAACGCGGGAAATCTATCATCTTGAACAAGAGTTAATATGTATATGTATATGTATGGATTAAAACGACAAGATTGGAAAGTCTTCAAAGGGTGTCACGAGAAATCCTCTTGCTCCAGCTGCCTGCCTATCGAATTTGGAAGAGCAAAATTCATGTTGCCCTAATTCGAGTTAAAATATCGCAGAAGCCTCAAAACAGCATCGTTGAGGCCCTATGCTCCAGTGGGAGATACAGAAAATGATGATGATGATTATCTAAAATTGGAATTTTCAGTAAAATTCTAATATATAAATAGTTAAGGAAAAAGAGCTCAACTTTTAAATCTTCAAAAAATGAATTTTGAAATAAGCTGGTTATTATATTTCATGTTAGCAGATTCTTATTAAATGATAGAGCGCCAACAGGTCTTCTATTTGCAAATTTAAACAAAGACGAAAGATTTCCCCAAAGCGCGGAAGTTTTTATGGATGCCTTTTTTTTCGTTTAAAATTATTTAAAAGCGGCGTCTTCAAATTATGCTTTTTTTTTGCAAACCTCATCCATAGTACCCACAAACACTTTGAAGTACCGCCCAAGCATTTGGGCAGCACGTTTGGGCCAAGTCCTTGTGCACATTGTTTATGATATACATTTGCTTTTGTGGCAGCCGTTGAGATTGGCATGATCTGGGGCGAGGTGCAGCCACTTCTCCTGCTGGCCAGTTGCTGATTGGCCATCTTTCTTATGATTTAGCCGAGGTCTTAGTGAACCATTTAATGGCTTCTTGTAAATGCTTTTCGGCCACTTACAGTCAAGTTTTTATGCCACCAAAGACGTGGCAAGTACGTAAGGATTTATTTTATTGACATCTATGTAGATACATGCATTTAAATATTAAATTTCGCATAAAGTTTAGCCATAAAGGTGTGAGGTTTTAAATTCGCGCAATTTATTCGCGTTGCGTCTAAAAGTATGCCGCCATTTTGTGTTTACTTACACAAGCGACAGACTAAAATAAATTGCCGAAAAAAAGCGCAGTCAAATTTACTTTTGCACCGTTTTTAGTCGAATTTTTTCTACTAAATGTTGCTGTTGTTTTTAGCTATACACTGTAAACAAAAATGTAAGGAGTATATTAAGTTGGTGCACAAGAATGTGGTAGATAAAATTCAGAGAAGTTTTCATCTGATTTGAATAATTTTAACTTTTTTAACAATATTAATAAATGTGCCTTGTTGTTAGTCTCGGAGATGTAGATTTACGTGATAAGAATTTTGGTATAAAGATCGTATGGTCTGCCACACTTTAGTCTTGCTGTTGTTTATATTACATATGTCTAGAATTTCCTGTCTGTCCTGAGCACCATTGCTGGAACACAATTTAAAAAGACGAAAATTCCGGCTGAAACAGAATATTCATTCCTTATATTATCTTAATTTAAACTTCGATATATCGATACATCGGTGTAAAACCATCGAAAATGTTGATATTTTTCCAGCACTGTTGAGCGCCATTTCATTCACGACCAGAAGATATATATAAGAAGAAGTTAGGAAAGGTGTAGGAATTGGTCCAAATAAATATACCAAAAAATTGTATTTGAGTTCCTTTTATATCCCAAATCAAAAATCAACTTATTCTTAACTCTGAAATCAATGTAATCGTTTGATATTCTCTTAATATTCACTTTTTGGTAATTTTTTTTTTCACTGTTTACATCTAAACCTTTCCAGAATGAAAGACAGAACCTTTTGATCGTTTCCAAAGTTCGTCAAAAACAAAAGGAAACCTTAGGAATTGAGTACAAAAGGCTGCATTCAGTACTGTGCGGGTGCAGTGTATATCCTAGTCGAGACATACCAACTATAGCCAGCACTCCCTTGTTTTTTTGGTAGCTCATTGAAAATGGTGGCCAGTTTTTAGGATTGTCGAAGGCGGTAGGAGGAGCGGCAGCATGTTGTTTGCACAAAGCTGAAACCGAACCAAGCGCCAGTCAAACTTGAACAGCCGCGCCCCCCTCCCAGTCGAGCCTGATAAATTGAATGGTCAGCTGCGTTTGCATGAAAAGGCCAGTAGCCAAAGTCGGCCTTACTCCATGTTCCTCTTGTTGTTGTTGCTGGTAATTTTTTTGTTTTTCTTTTTTTTTTGAGTCCTTTGGCGAGTGGCAAACAAAATTTGCACTCGCTTTCAGCCAGATCAGAGAAGGACCTGCCAGCCAGCCAGCGTCTGTCGACTTCCAGCTGCCAACAGGCAACAAATGGCGGCTATATAACCAACTCTCCCTCTCTGTTTAACTGATTGCTGAGTGCAACTCATGCCACATGTGTGTTTGTGTTAGTACATATACAGATAAATAGGAGTGTGTGTGTGTGCGAAATGTAGTGTTGACATTAGACTAAAAAGCTGATGAAAATATATCTGAAATGGTTTAATTTGGCATAACAAAGTGCAGGTACTCTATTGTTAAATATTTGAGCTTTAAGTAGTAATTATTTGCAGCTAACAAATTTATATAATTTGATACCTATAAATAAATTATATGAGTTTTAGCATTTTAGTGTACATTAAGAATGAGTATGAGCGTCTTCCAGGCGGTAATGTCAGCTGAATCTATCAATTAGGAGATTTTGAAACAAAACGTTTCCCTCAAAAAAATAATCGGGTGTGCTCTGGAAAAGGAAAAAACCAAAACGAACAATTTTATTCCGATTCGTTTTTGCGTCTTCGTATATTTTTATTTTATTTTTGTTAAATTCGTATATTTCCCTTATCTTTCCGATAAAATCTTATGTTGTGTTGGCACGAAATTATGTTGGTTTGATATTGCTAGTTCTATATTTTTTTATCTTTTAAATAAAATTACACAAAAATATTACTTTGGCAACAATATTCATTGAAATCGAACACGACTTAGCTATTTTAGTTACAAGGGATATTTTGTTTGTGTAACGAGGAAACCCTGTCACGCCTATCAGCCTTCGATAAAGCAATGTGTTCATATCTAACTTGAAGTTGGCATAAATATAAACTAAGAATATCAAAGTATATTTAAAAATTTGGCACTTTTTTAAATCTATTTTGCCGATACGTTTTAATTACTCTTGCAACAAAACATTCGGTTTCAAAACACATAAAAAATTCATTTTGGTGAAATTGGCATCACCAAACATTCGGTTTCGAATAAAATGTTCGGATTCGTTTTCCGGAGCACGACCGAATAATACAAAATTGCAATTGTCTTCTGTATAGTAGCATAGAATACAATTTAAATAAGAAGAAATATAACTTAAAAAAAATCTTTCACTTCAATCTTCACTTTTCACAAAATATGTTATTATTAAAATATAAATTTCGAAAATGTGGTTTTTACGGAGCAAGATACGGACATAAATTGACGAAATTCTTAAATTTTTTTAAAAAATGGGGAATATAAAAAAAAAAGTTTAATACAATTTAGTAAGAAGCCTTATTGATGTCATATATGTAAAGATGGTTAGCAGGAATTGCCAGCACGGACAACAGCAGGAGTTGGCAAAACGGATGAGAGAGAAGAAGCAGCAGAGAGCAGTCATCAGCCGATAGCGATGAGTAAGAATGAGCAGTTGTCGAAGCGGCATTCAAAGCAGCCGAGAATTTAAGTCGTAAAAGTCGTTTAAAGTGTAAAGTCGCTAAATTAATCAAAGTTCCACTAGCTATAAGACTCTTTTGTACAAACTAAATTAACTGAATAAACCATCAATACTACATACATGTATAATAAAATTAGTCCAATAATAATTAGCAGCTTAGTCACAACAAGATAAAAGTGAAATCACTTTTAAGATTTGAATTTTAGAAGACATTTTTCTTGCCTCTGAAACGATCTGCTTTATTAGAGCGAACAGAGCCTGTTCAATCTGTCTGAAATGTTCTGCAAGAGAATTGGAAACATTTCTTAATTTATTTGGATGCACTAATTTTATTTTTATTTTATTTATATTTCAACGAGATTATGGAAATATATATAAAAAAATTGAGTTTTGTTGAAGTTAATAGTCATAGTAGTAATGCAAATGCAATGCAGGTATTGCATGGGCTGATAAAATCAAAGTGTGGTATATCAAATGTTTTGTTATTGCATTGGTGAAAAATTTCTCTTGCTATTTATTACTAAAATAAGTAAGTGGCTGATAAAACGTCAGTGCTTTATTCTATTAATGCTGGAACTTCTCAAGGAAGTGTTCTGGTGGACGTTTTAAGGCCAGTACGCAGTATCGAATAAAGCATCAAGAAATAAACTGTGCGCAGCGTGTGTGTGCAAACAGTGCTGCCAATTTGTTGGGCAATTCGATCTAGATGGCGCCAGGAGTAATGGCAGCTATTTTTTGTGAATACGAATTAAAGGATAGATGAAAAACTGGGAAAACATCCGATTAAATTGAACCGCTTTTGTTGAACTTGTAGAGCAGCTCAAACAACAGTACGAGAATTTCTCTTGCCTATTGTTCAACATATTAATTATTTTGTATTAAGATTAAAAAAGAAAATTTCTACATTTTCTGTTGCGAGCAATGAAAAAGCGTATAAATTTAAAGCTTTTTTTAAGAAAAAACAATGTTTTGAGGAGAGACACGAATTGCCCACCTTTTGCGCGAAATAAAGCTAGAATATATAATTGAAAAACACACGATGCGCTTTTGCTTAATACGTTTATTCCACGGCGATCGTAGTTACAGAAGTGTTAGATAATTACATATGCAGGCGCTAGGCTGCTGCGCTAACATAAAGCTCAGCAGAGCTTTAGTTACAATACAGAAGAGCTTATTAACATAACATATGCTCTAGCGCTATTGTGAACTTTGATATGTTTTTACAATATAAGATTAGTTTTAGCAAAACAAACATTAGCCGCAATGGCATTTACGATTAATAATACGCGTTTTAGTTCTGCTCCGGACAAACATCTTATTTTTTTGTTCTTATTTTCCTCGTCGGTTTGGTCTTTTTTGTGGCGAGAAATTGTACTGCGCAGCTCTGGGAGAACAACATTGAAATTCTACAAAGATACCAATCCGCAACACTAAGAAACATTTCAGTCGCTGAACAAAATACTATAAGACTTAAATGTTCCTTATTTTAGAGACGATATTAGCAAAATATCTCGTAGAAATCTGGATAGAGTTTCTTAATCATAAAAATGTATTAGCAATTCACCTGCTTGACAATAGTAGGGACATTAGGCGTCGAAAAAAATTCAATATTTTAGACCTTCTAGATAGATTTATATACAATAAAAATGGGTAGTTAGCAAATGGTATGGTTGTAAGTTGATTGGTTGTAATCAACCCTACCTTTCATCACAACTGATTAGTGCATGGATAAAAATTCACTTGAAAACAAATTATAAAAATGGTATTTTAAAAATAGTTATGTTAGGGAAATTGGAAATCGGAAACCAAGTAAAGGTGCAATTATGAAAAAATTAGTTACAGCTTAAAATTGAAATAATTTTAAAATAGTATTACCTTTAATGCTTCAACAAAAAAATTATCGAACCAAGAAAGTAATTTTCCCAAAATGCATTTTTAGCCCTCTATAGTCGCTTGGTACTTATCACAATCGCTTCGCATTGTGGGTGCAACAATGAATTACTATGTCCAAGCTAATGTGACCTTTTCTAGAGTATTATAAAGTGGCGTTGATATGTAGGTTGGGTGTGGAAAGTTGTCTTCTAGAAGCTCCAACTGCTTTGATGTTTAATTGCAGCTCAGACAGCCTGAAGACGCTGATAAGTTGACAGTGCTGCCAGCTTTGCATTTATTTTGTTAATCCAAGTGTTCCAAGGTGTTTTGTGTCCCCAGAAGTTTACGCTGAAATGGAACCAGAGACAAATCATCATGAAAAACTGCTCATTAAATTTCAACTTGAGCACAAAAAAGAGAAAAAATAATAATAAAGGCGGCAAATGGGACAGAGAAAAATCGAAAAGCAGCAAAATATAGAAACAACTTTTGAATAGCAAAAAGCCGAAAATGCAGCGTAGCAGTTGAAATTGAAAGAAAATGCCGAGACGGAAGAGCGGAAGAAGGGCAGAGCAAAGGCAGAGCAAAACAGTAGAAATGGGAGAAACTATACGAAAAACGTGCTAAAACGTAAATCAACAGCGAAATCGTGCTGAGCATTTTTTTGAATGCCAAAAAGAGAGAATAGAGAAAAGACATAAACAGCAGGAGCAAGAAGCCAGGAGGCAATAAGAAGTCAGGTAGCCTGCTGCTCTCTGTCCGAAGTTGAAAAGTGGCAGCAGTCAGCAGTGGCATGAGAAATGTGGCAAAAGCTACCATGTCCAAGCCAATGGCAAGTGGCAAGCAAGTTTTTAACAGCTATGAGAAGAGAGCAAAAGGTAGTGTGAGAGAGTGCTTGCAGCAAGGTGTTGCACTGCTTCTGCTGACTGTGCAACGTAATTCAATATGCGGCAACGTGTTAAAAGCTGTAAAAATGTTTAAGCGTTTTTCAATTTAGCAGTTTTATTTTACGTCACAAACGTTCCGAACCGGAATGAGATTTGCTTTTAACTCAAATTTCCTAAATGCTTGTACTACATAATTTGTAAATGTTCGCATGCAATGGATGAGCGTGGCTGGGAAATGACTTTGTAAATAGGGTTTGGCAGCTTTGTTTTAAAAAATCGAGTTAAATAATTAAAAAGCTAATTCAGTAAGTTAAATACATTGTGTAGAGTAAAAGACATGCAAGACTGGTTTGTTCAGGAGATATTCGTAGATAACCAAATACTTTTTCATTTTGTTAGACTACTAATAGGCACTTGTATTTAATGCATTGAATAATACACATTTTTGTATAACGATTACTTTGAGAAACAATTTTGAAGCAATTTCTTGAAGATGGGTTTCTAAGAATCCAAGCACTAGCTAAAACACAAAAAGGATCTTGCGTTACAAGAAATCTTGCTCATAACTAGCAAACAGCTGTAGACAAAAAAAAAATACAATACACTACAATTAGTGAGACTACCAAATTTTTTCACTGAAATTTTCTTTAATTTTAAAGTGTTTATCTGATTTCGACGTGTTTTAAAGGATACATTGAAAATAGGAATTTACTGGGGTTCAAAATTCTAAGATGAAAAGTTTTGCAATAAACAGTTGAAACTCTTGCGGGGAACTGGGAGTGATCTCCCCAAAATGCGAAAAGAACTTTTATATTCTAGTCTACATGAGTTTCAGTAAAATTTTGTTTTATTAGATTTTCTTGACAACGTGGCTTAAATCTAAAATCTCGGCGTTTCCTATGAATTAAACCTCTGGGAATTTTGCCACATATTATCGTAGGTTTGTTACTAAAGCAAATGTCTTAATACGAAGCGAATCAGACGGTCTGCTCTACTCTACAATCGCTTATGGTGGTATGAGCTGTATGGCCATCTGAACACAAGAAATTAATAGTCATTGATTGGTACACACTCCATTAATGGTGGCGACAATGTCATCAACGTTTGTGAAGAACTACGACATTGGCCCTCACTCATTAGTCCAAAAATATGGATTTCCGCTGAAGGTGATATTAGTATTTGGTATTTAAATCAAAGCGAAGAAGGTCTGGCCAAGATAAACATGCATTCATCCACCAACTGAAGGCGAGACAAAGAAATAGGAGATGGTACCTAGTTATTTGCAGATATCATTATGCTAGCATTTTTAGTCTTGGAATGGCCTACATCGTGTGGCACGAGGAGCTAAAGGTGAAGACTTAGGTTTCAGACGACAATCTGGTTCCTTCGGCGACTACCTGCTATACGTAGCCTAACTGCCTCAGGAATAAGGTGGTATCTCTGTCTTCCGCCCTACACCCCATTATGCTGCGGCATATTGCCAACAATATTTTGTTAATATTGACGTCTTATGCTGCCATATGGATGACTTCTTGTCATCTTTAGAGAACAGTTAAGAGAGTTGTGTCTGTTCTACCTAATTTCATATTTTCAGAAATTCGTTAAGAAAGGGGCATTTTTCTTCAAAAATCCATAAGAATGCTTCAGAACTTCTTCATAAAGGTCATGACAAATGCTGTGCTATCTGAATTAGCTTAAGTTCCACAAAATTGAAAAAAAGTAACTGTCTTGAAGTTCTTTTCTTACGTAAAAAAAAAATTTACCATTTGCCATTTTATTTAATTTATATTTGGCTTCTCACATATTTGCAACGAATTGTACAAAAAAATCGAAATTATTAGACCCAAAGACTAATTGCAAAAGCTGCATTTTCACTCTGAAAAAATAAAACAATTTAACTTGAACTTTTGTCATTACAACTATAAACATTTGTAGTGAAAATTTTCGCCATATCAGCTGGAAACAGAAATAGTAGAGCAAGCAGAAAGTTTTTACTTTGTTTTTAATTCCTCATTTTATAAAAAGTTTGTGCTAATTAATTTTCACTTGGAAGCAAAAAGCAGCAATGCAGGTTTTCCTAATGAAAAATATTTTCCACTATACTAAATGCCAAAAATATAATTACATTTTCTAAAAGGTTTCAGTTTCTTACATACGCTCCTCTTACTCTCTTACAGGAAAACACACGCATGTGGATGCGCAACAGACGGCAGTGGACGGTAATTAATTTGGTGACTTTTTTCCAATTTTTCTTTAGTTTTTCGCAACTTTTTTGTGGGTGCAAGGGTCAGCATACTTTCACTATTAAAGATGCAAGGCCCGGCTCAAGGGACGTATGCGCAATGTGCCGCAGTATGACTGCAGGCAAAGGAGAACCAAACTGTAATGGCTGCCAAGCTACATAACCTCAAAGGGCTAGCAGCAAAAATGTTTAACCTCTACTGTGTCCCTTTTTATGACTACTTTTGCTTTTGTAAAGAATTTGTCACAATTTTTACCATATTCGTTAAACTACACCAACCGCCACACAGCCAACTAACCAACTCTACAAAAATTCACAGAATCCGATATGCCACGCTT
Source organism: Chymomyza fuscimana (assembly GCA_949987675.1). Classification (NCBI taxonomy): domain Eukaryota; kingdom Metazoa; phylum Arthropoda; class Insecta; order Diptera; family Drosophilidae; genus Chymomyza; species Chymomyza fuscimana. The sequence goes on along the minus strand of OX465088.1, from coordinate 45,137,854 downwards.
TGCTGAAAATGTTGCAAATGTCACAGTATCCATTGGACGCGATGCGCTGCTTTCCTGCGTGGTCGAAAATCTAAAGAGTTTTAAGGTGGCCTGGGTGCGTGTGGACACCCAGACAATACTTTCCATACATCACAATGTCATCACACAGAATAATCGCATTAGCTTGACCTACAACGATCATCGCTCCTGGTATTTGCACATTAAGGAGGTCGAGGAGACGGACCGCGGCTGGTACCTGTGTCAAGTGAACACAGATCCCATGCGCTCCAAGAAGGGCTATCTGCAGGTGGTGGGTAAGTAGTAATGCACTGTAGTGCAGCCAAATTAATGTGGCATGCTCAACATTTGTGCAACAATTCCCTTACACCCCCGACAGTGCCACCCATGATTGTCGAGGGCATGACCAGCAACGATATGGTTGTGCGAGAGGGTCAAAATGTGTCGCTCATGTGCAAGGCACGCGGCTACCCGGAGCCCTACGTCATGTGGCGTCGAGAGGATGGCGAGGAAATGCTAATTGGTGGAGAGCATGGTAGGTGAAAGTGACGTCATGACCACAGCAGTTTCACTTGGTTAACTGCTTTCTCTAATCTCTTGTACTCTCTCGCTGCAGTAAACGTTGTCGATGGTGAACTGCTGCACATAACCAAAGTGAGTCGATTGCATATGGCGGCGTATCTATGTGTTGCATCAAATGGAGTGCCACCTTCAATTAGCAAACGTGTTCAACTAAGAGTGCAATGTGAGTATAAATGGAAATTTAGACCTAAGGAATTTTGGGGGAAACAGGTTTCTGTAGACCAGGTCTTTGTTTTTTTTTTCAATGCGCTTGGGGTCGCTGTATCAGAATCCCGCTTAATCATCATAGCTTTTGTAGTTAGTTCAACAATAAGCAATCGGTTGTAACAGATGACTGCTTATTTAAAAAAAAAACAATTGCAAATCATTTGAAACTCAACTTTAAGCTGCAGCCCCTGAGCCCTAAACATTTAAATCCTCTAGTTTCTAGTCTTCAAGTAGCCGCCACACAAATACTCACCCTTTAAGCTTGTCTCATAATTTACCATAGTTTCACAATGTTTATCCAGCTGCTATGAAAGATACGTCTAAGCCTTCATTTAAGATTTCATTAACATAATTTATTATCCATGAAGTTGGAAAACAAAACGGTCACTGCCTGCAGCTTGTTTCACAAATGCAGCATAGAAAACTCCACTTAGTTTTAGCTTGAATCCTAACGAACGTCCATGCATAACATAAAATCCATTTGGAGCAAATCTATAGACTGAAAGCGCTGCACAACGTGTAAAGGGTGAGCTCCAGAACAGGGGAACTCCACTGCATCCAACGCAATGTTTAATGCGTAAGATACACAAAGCTTGCGGTGGCAAGGGCAGGTAAATGGCAGCTGCTACTATAGGCACAACCAGGACCGTTTTTGGGGCAATAACCGCAGTGGCTGCTCAACATTGGCATACAAAATGGCGTAGGCCAAATGGCGACGCGACGAAATGGCGGCTACTTGGCGGTTTGATGCCGCCACGCACTTGCCGTGAATCGACCAAAACTGCAGTCACGTTAAATTAATTTACCTCTGTGTATATTAGTTTTTAAGTGCGAGGGTTGCTTTATATACATTTTGCCCTACAAAAATCAAAAAACTATTTCTTCAAGAAGCGCCTTTTTATTGTTTATTGTTAGTAAGCACTACTTCACTACAAATTTGATGCAATTTTAAAGAAGAGAGAGAAGATTAAAAGATAAAAACTCCTTTTAAAGGAAACGACCTGACGATCTATACTGATAGTTCGAAGAGGGAAGAAGGCACAGGAGAAGGTGTCTTCTCTGAAAGCTTTCGGCGAAGCTTTCTTTCCGCCTTTCCGACTGGTGCAGCGTTTTTCACACCGAGATTTATGCAATCTGCCAACCTTTCCTCCTTTTTTCACAATTAGGCAACACAATGGTTGATCTGAGCTACTGATTGAGCAGCCTATTCAACCTAACCTAACTTATTAAGCACTACTGCTCTATGGACACATTTCGGCCAAAATACCCCCCGAAAAAAGGAAATCAAATGACAAAATGACTGTTGAATATAAAAAATGGCATAATAAATTCTCTGTCAAAATATTTATATAGCATTTATTATCAAAGTTGACTTTTTGAATTTATTTTTTCGTCGTCATATTTGAAAGAAAAAAGTAATTAATGAAATGGTCATAATACAGACAGCTACCAAATCTTCATTCATTTTATTATACATCAAAACGCGCGATATTTGAAAGAATATCATAACAAAAAAAGGTTCGTGTTTTAATTTTATATTTTCATTTATCAAGATTTTTTTTTTGTATTTTTACCCTACTACGGTGAAGCAAAACGGTCTTTGGGTTTACACCGATATGTTAAGTATGTTCATCTGTTCCTTCATAACATATAAACTGCTTATCCCTTTTGGATAAAATTTGTATTGTTAGAAGTATTTTGATTGTCCAATGGCTTCTATGTTACATCATATTTAATTGAATATGCTGCCCTTTGGGTGACATAAAGTTTTGAAATCAAAAAAATATTAATTTATTATTTGACAACTTTGCTTTTTTTACCTCAGATATTTTTTTTTAGAATTTGATTGAAATGGACAGTTTGAAGATATTTTAGAATACTCCCAAAGTTACAAGTCAGAAATAATAAAAAAATTTGAATTTTTCCAAAAAAAAGGCACAGTGTGTAAAAAAATAGATATTTAAGTTCGAGTCAGACACTTGACTACGAAAAGTAGGATATTAATAACTGCTAGGTTGACCATTTTTTGTATACTGTTTTTTTTATTATTAAGTGCTTTATATTTATTTTATTTATTTTCAAAAATCAGGTAAATTAATTGTGAGATCTAATATGCGATAAAATAAAGAGTTTTCTAAGCTTTTCTGCTTAGATAGAATTTGTATTTTGAACAAATTATTTAAACAAATAATTTAACTGTGTAAAAAAATTAACAAAAAAACATAATAATTAGAAGCTAACTTAAAAAAAAACATAATTATTAGAAAACTAAAAAGCTGTTTGTAAAAATTATAATTTTTTTATATATAGCTGAAGTTGTAATTTCTTTTCTTTCAGAAAATGTATATTATGCTAGCAAATATTCAAAACTTTGTTTTTTTGCTTTTAAATATAATTTTTCGAACAAAAACTTTTTTCCACAGAACCAATTTTTTCTTACGTTGTTAGTAGGGCATCAACTAGTATGAAAAATAATTAATAAAATTTTTGCCTTCATGCCTCGTTGTTAGGGCATTTAGACATTTAAGCCCGAAAACGTAAAACCCCCAAATATTATTAACTTTGGATGCTGCAACTATTTTATATTTGTGGGTTAAGCTAGTTTTTCCGTATTTGTGTAGATCATATCCGAATTTGAATAAAATCTAGTCAGATTGCCACTGACATTTTTTTTGAAATTAAATTAAACAACAAATTTTTTTTTTACTTTTTCCAATTTTGGTCTGGACTATCGGTACCCTGATCAAATCTAAGGCATCTTAAGCTGAACAGAGATAAAAAAATCTTTCAAAAGTGGGCCAAATTTGATCAACCTAAAAAGATTATTTTGGGTTTGTCAAAAGTTGACAAAAATAGTACAAATTGAGCCCATAATAGAATGATTTCAGTCGAGGCCGGCATTCGCTACAGGCAATCTGAAAACAATTAGTATTCCCGAAAAAAATTGTTGCTGCTCGAGAACTAATAGAGAAAGATTGTCATGTGTCATTCCGTAAGTTTGAGGAATTGCATGAAAAACATCTGAAGGTCAAGTAGATTTGTATGCCTTATATACCGGGTAATTTCCCTAGCGCACTGTGGGCCCAGATTGTCATATTTTGGCCAAAAATCTGGCATTTCCATAATAATTTTTTTAGAGTGATGAAATTGTACACACGTGCTCGTAAAGGAACTTAACTTAACTTTAACTTAATTTAAAAAAAAACTGTTAATTGGAATTGGACCATATTTTACGCACAGGTAGATATGAGCTCCACATATATTGAAAAAATAGCCTATACCTAAAATATTGAATGGTTTTGGAGTTATAGCCCCAAACATTTTCAGCTTTCCAAGCCAATTACAAAAAGACGACACAACCAATCAATCTGGTTTTTAAAAGTTATAATTTTTTTTTTGCATGCTCTTTTAATTTCCGAAAAAAATTTCAAAAATCCATATACGTTTTTTCGTCAAATTTGATCATTTTTACATTTTTTGATTTGCATATTTGTAAGTATGCTATAAAATTTTCAAATTGTACTTTTTTTTACATTTTAGCACCACTTTTGAAAAAATAGTTATTAAAAACCACTAATTATAATATAATAATTTTTTTTGCACAGGATACCTTAATATATGTAAAATCATATTAAATTGTAATTTTGTCCAAATTTTGACTTTCTTCTCGGGGACTTTTGGCCAAAATCTGGCTACGCGGGACCATTGTGCAGCGCCAAAAAAAAAGATTGATTTCGATTAGTGCAAGAAAATGATTGAAAAATACGAACCTAACAATACCTTAAGACTTGATGACGAATTATGGATCTTTACATATGAGCCCGAACAGCAATCAAATGAATGTGTGTCAGAAAAAGAGCTAAATTCAGCAAAAGATTTTTTAAAACAATTGGTCTTCTGATTCTTCCGAGAACTAATAAAGAAGACGCTATTCGTTTTGCGTGCATATTACAGTGCCATTAGTTAGTCCGAAGTTTTTGAAGAAATGTGAAAAACCAATCGCTGAGACAACATGGTCAATAAAAACTTTTTGGTCCCGACTAATAAAAATTAGTTGTGGGGTTAGTATTTTTCTTCTCTATTTTTTCGAAGTCTTCAAGAAGCTTGCTTTAGGAAACTTCGGAAAGGAGAGTGCCACAAGCGTTTGGAAACATTGATATATTTAAATGCAGAATACTTAAAAAAATGTAAGATAATTTCAAAGATAAATTACTGGTCTTCTTATGGGTCACAAATATAAAAGGCAACCCTCGTATGCATTTGTTATAGCTGTATATGCGTGTATCTATGTGTGGGTGTTACTCTATTTGTGTGTGTGAGAGTGTGTGTGTGCGCACACTGCGCTCATTTCGCCTTGTTTGTGGGCGTTTTTGTTTGTCTGTTTGTCAGCAGGTGTTATTACGTGCCCCAGTACTGTGTGCATTGGTAAAATGTGTTGCAGCTTTTGTTATTGTTGCAACACATATGCACTTCACTAATACATTCAAGCCCACGCATACTCACACGCACATATACATATATATGCACACATTTACGCCCAGGAACAATCCCGTACTTATAGACGCACTTTTAATGACCGAGTGCATTTTACGTATAATCCAAAAACTTTTTGTAAGCTCACGTAAATTGCAAAAATGAGGTGAAAATTTACTGAGAATGCAGGAAAATGAAGCACACTATGATGAAAATTTTACAGATTGAGCTACTGAAATATTTGGTTCGAAGTAATTGAGAATGACACTCATAAACTGAGAGAATGGACAAGAGAGCCATCCCTCTTACTTTTAAAAAAAAATTAAAGAGCTTAGAGACCACTTTATGCAACTACGTAATGAATTTAATTTTGTATATATCAGTTAACAACTTTAAAAGATACAGGAAAGAATGTATTGATTTGAAACCTCCTCTCCTATGACATATGCAGAAGTAATTGTGCGAGTTCTACATGAGGCTTAAAGATTGTGTTGCGTTAACGCAACGCTGGCGCATTGCTCGTCAAATGAATTCGAATTTGCCACCAGTAGGACTGTCATTTTTCAGTTATTGACACCGCCATTTTCTCATTGCATTAATAAATAAAAATAACTTTTATGATATTTTTAGCCAATGGAACCCCATAGAACTTTTTTTTTTAATAATTTCTGGTAAAATAAACCATCAAGAATGATACGATTTGATATGATGCTTTACTCATCCGAGACTATCCATTTGTCGAGTAATACGCCAGCGTTGCGTACACGCAACATGACGTCACGGCGTTCCTAGGTGTCAGAAAATTTTGAAATTTTGCAAATATCTTGTCTAAGGCACATGTAACGCCTCTACATTGATTTCATTCCAATAAAAATTTTTTAAGCGAAAACAGCGAAAATGGGTTAACAAAAGTATGTTAACAGTTTCTGGATACAACGTCCCTTCTTTTTTTTTAATTTGTTTTTTTTATTTGTATAAAGTGTTTTTCTTAATTCAAATAAACAAGAAGCTGATATTAACGATGTTATTTAGACAGTGTCTCTATCGAGATCTCGAGTACACTAAATTATGTTTAATTATTTACTAATTCTAATGGTATTTGACATTAAACATAATACAATATATGTATGGACGTTGGAATCAGATTCCGTTTATAGCTGCAACGCTCGTACTATATCTGAGATTTGGTTCTTGGTTTATTTGGATTTTTTTGTCAGTTGCTCTTTTGTATTGATGATAGAAAATAGGGATTCCGTTTTGGCTTTAAAATATTTCTTATAGAGTAATTAAATCCAAAGAACGATTTTCTCTTATGAGACATATTTGTTAATAAAACGGTGTACTAATAAAAAGAGTTCAATCGAATGCAGCACCGACAAATACAACCTTAAGAAAAAAACCTCATTGAAATAAAATATACTGCAAGAAGGCGCAGATAAAAACACTAAACAGTGTTGTCCTATGATCAAAGCGATGCTTTACGTTAGATGGCGCCAGCAGTAACAATAGCGGTTCTGTTATGAGGGCACAACCGTGCACAAGCATATTATTGCAAATGGCGAATAGAAAAGATGGCGTACGTTAAAGTCGGGAGCGGACGACTCTGGGATACCCTGTACCAACACATTGCAATCAATTCCGATATATTACTTACGAACTCCAAAAGATACTTCTTTGCCAAATTTGGTTACGATATTTTTATAAAGAAACCAAAAAAATCGAAGTTTGCACCAAACACGTTTTTTTGACCGATTGGTCCTATGGGGGCTTTATGATATAGTCAACCGATTTTGATAAATTTTGGGAGAGTGCTTGGGAACTCTAAAAAACTTCCAAATGCCAAATTTTTCAAAAACAAACGAATTATTCATCTAAAACTTTTGATTTTTTTTCGAGGTCCCCTGAAACAGCCCTATGGAGCAATATAATAGAGCCCCGATATCAAAAAAATAAAATAAACTTGTCTCCTTAGGATAATAACGGATCTTATTTGAAAGTTTGGTTGCTCTAGCTCTTACCATCTTTAAGATCTAGGCGTTCATACAGACGGACGGACGAGCAGACGGGACATGGGTATATCTACTTCTATAGTCACCCTGATCATACTTTAGGTAACTTTGGGGGTCTCCGACGTTTCCTTCTATATGTTACATTCATTTTCGGCTTGCACAAACTTAATATACACTTTGTACTATGTATACCATGCGGTACACGGTATAACAATCGTTGCAAAACATTTATTGCAAAGCCTTTTGAGAAAAGCATCCAAACGCGTTATTTCACAGAAGAGGAGATGTGGGATGGCCTGTTTCTCTGGGTTGGTTGAAATCCAGTCCTTCTTCTTCTTTAATTTTTTGTTTACGTATACTTCAAAAATCGACTTCATATGTTCTCTAAAATACTTAAATATTTTTGTTTATATTTTATTAAGTTTCATTTACTCTCAGCCCTGGATAAAGAACAAATTTCAAGTATTATGAGATCATTTTCTTAATAAGGAGTACCGTAGGTTCTTGAATACTTTGAAATTCAAATTCTAAAAAAGAATCTACCTGCGCTTCACTGGCAGTCTAAGAATATGATTTTCGGGCGAATTCCGGATCTTTGATTATTTTCCATATTTTCTTTATATCCCACCAATGTCTGTCGGGTTGATGGCTTAAGTGTACTCACCGCTATCTGGTCACACTAAACATGATTTATAATTTGTTTGGTGATAATGGTTATTTTGCTCCCAGCTACTTTTATAAGAATTCTGAAACCGCTTCGGGCACTAACATTTTCGTTCGTTTTTTGGGCACATAGGAATTCAATTTCTGAACGTCTTTTTCTCTGTGTATTGTCAAGTATAGATTTAACCCTTTTAAAAAATGTAAAGACTTTCGATTCTGCATTAGCAATCTCTTAACTTATTTAGCATAATCTAAAAATCTAGTTTTAGTGTTAAAGAAACAGAAACTCTTTCAATCCAATATTAGTTGGTGTTCTCTAACTACCGCTCAACATATTTTTTTTGAAAAATATTTTTCGTCTTATCTTCCTTCACAGTTCCACCCATGCTCTCCATACCCAATCAACTAGAAGGTGCCTATGTGGGCCAAGATGTCATATTGGAGTGCCACACAGAGGCATATCCTGCATCGATCAACTACTGGACAACCGAACGTGGTGACATGATTATATCAGGTAAGTTCAATAAACGTCAAGTATTCATTTAGTGACAGAAAATGTATTTCATCTGGACATGAAAAATTCGTTATACAATAAATCTCTCAAGGCAACTGCAGTTGCCAAAAACACAGAACTCCTCTGCTGTCCAGCTGTCACTCTTCATGTCAAGCATTGCACAAATATCAGAATGTCATTAAAGGCCCCCGAGCAGTATGGCAACATACTGGCCATACTTTGTGACAAAGTCTGGCAACTGGCAAAGAGTGTGTTCATTGTTGGCCACGTTTATTATCTGAAAAGCGTTTGTAAATGAGCTTACAAAGTAATCAACATTTTGCCTGGCCAGATCCGGTTCCGGAGCCCGTGGCGAGTGGCGTGAAACTACATTCTACGGAATATTGTCATTTACAATGGCGAAAAATTTAAACTCGCGTCACTGCAACAACATGAAAAATAATATACTTTGAGCTTCTGAAACTGACGTAATTGTTGTTGTTGTTGCAACTTTTGTTGTTGGTATAAGTTGCAACAGCTACAACAAAGCCAAAAGACAATAACGCGGAAATTGCTGTAGCTATACTTTTTGAATACACTGTATTTATAGAAGGAAATGCTAGACTTGTGGCAATGGTTTATAGAGAGAAGTGAAAAGTTTTACAAAGTTTAAATCAGTTCTTAAAAGTTAGAATATTTGTCTTCAGCGTAATGAATTAGATCCAAAGTAGTTATTTTTAATAATTTCCTTTTTCTAAAAATCGAATTTGATCGTTTAACCCCCGTATTTTGTGATGTTTGATATATTCATGTATTATTCAACTTTCAAGTCCCTTGATACCCTTAGTCAATATTGGACTTTTAAAATTTTTTTTTTCAGTATCAACAAAATCTAAAATTTGTAAGTATCCATACGGATGGAATATTCGACTTTCAGATGGACCCTTGACCTTGATTTAAATTGGGCTATCTGTAAAAAAACGTTTCGTTAATTTTTTTAAATATTTTGTTTGCGAAAAATTTTGAAAATTATATTGATTTTTATTAATTGCAGTTTTGATATTTTGAGATCGCTAATGCAGTCTGTTTTGCTCGATAATATCTTAGATGGGTGAATTTTTTATCGATAAATTTCTTGAAAAATTTTTATTGCTCTATAACACGTTTCTAGCACATCGACGAATTGCTTTTATATTAAAATTAGGTTATATAATTATTTCGACATAGAGACGGAAATTTTGTTCAAAAACTGAGCAATAAATTTTTCAACAATTGTTGCCCATATTTATTTGAAAATATATAAGTTGTAATAAAAAAAAATAAGTTCGAAAACTTAAAATCTGACTGCTGAAAAATTACGCTATGAAAAGAATAAATAAAAAGAAAGTATTCTCATCTAAAATCATTATACACAAATTATTCAATAGTTTATCGTATGTAAAGGGCCATCAATCTTGAGGGTTTTTTTTCAATATGGTTTTTTTGATAAACCACGCGGGAGTTACCATGTGCTTTTTATTGTTTTCATTGAAAAACTTACAACGGCGCTACTTGCCACCCAGCCCGTGAAACAATGGGCATATTGAGGAACCAATTCGGTGAACAATTAATTTCACGCTCCGGACCGGTGAATTGACCAACAAGATCGTGTGATATCACACCGTTAGACTTTTTCGTTTGGGGCTACGTAAAGTCTAAAGTGGTTGTGGATAATCCAGCTACGATTGATGCATTAGAGGACAACATTACCCGTGTTATTCGCGAGATACCGCCGATTATGCTCGAACGCGTCATCGAAAGTTGGAACCCCCGCTTGGACGAGCTACGGCGCAGTTGCGGCCATTATTTGAAAGGGATTTTTTTTAAAAAGTGAATGGCAAGAAGTGTTCTTTCTTTTCATAATAAAGATTTCCTGATTCATTCGAAAATTTTGTTTTTTTTTTTTAATTACAAAAAAACCTCTAGATTGATGACCCAGAATTAACCGCATTCATAGCTGCCGTTTTTTGGGATTTGATGGCTTAGGCAGTGTCTTGCTAGTTATCCTGCAAATGATCCCAAATTTCGCATTTCGAATTTATTGCAGGAAGTACGTTTCATGTTTTAGACATTTTTACAGTGGATACTCAGTTTTTTTTTGAATATTTATGCATCAATGTTGTAAACCTACAACTCGTCTAATAAAATAGAGCATACCATAGTCGTCACTATTCGACTCTCACTGTAAAGTCGATTTTGTATTGTTTTCCTTGCATGCTGTACTTTTATTTATTAAAAATTGTGTTTTAAGCGCTTGGCATAGATTTCGCACGTTTTCATACGCACCGAGTGACAGGCAGAGTTAAAACTCATGCGTATACGAATCTTCTTTACTCGAATTGTGTTTTAAATCATTGCATTTACAAAAGTTCAAAATATTAAGAATACATGGTTTCGGCTTAAATTTTTGCAGACATTTTTTAAAGTAGACTGCTTTAAATTTATGGGAAATGTCTGTCAAAAAAAAATAGCTAAAACATAAAAATAAGGATTTTTCGTTTTTGGTATTATTGACAAGAGACACAACCCATCATAATTTATTTGAAAAATTGTTGCTATTAAGTTAATTTTTTTTTAATTGCAGCTTTTTGTTAAATAGTACGCAAAAGTTTTTCAAAACATTATGTTTTATTTTATATAAAATAAAAGTTACCCAAATATAAGTTCCAGCTCCGTAGAGTCGATCATACATTTGATTGTATCTAACTATTTGTAACTTTTGGCCACTTTTTGAACAAAACTTAAAATTTAAATTGAAACAATTGGCAATGTAACAATATTTATGTGTTACATGTAATTTGTGGCCAAAAAGAGCCACAATGTTTTTAATTAACCGCAATGAGTACAATACCAAATAAATTTGTATAGCTTCAAAAATTGTAAATTAAATATTATCAAATGTGAAAGAATCAAAACTAATAAATAACATTTTGATGACAAAGTGTAAATGGTATATATATAAAGTAAACCATTTGCCACTGAGCTTTGGTTGTGTGCGTACGTGCGTGTGTATCTATGTGCGCGTGTGTGTGTACATATTGCATCTGTTATGTAACTTTACATACGAAATGCGGTTTGTCATTAGCTGCAACCATGTCGGCCGCATTACTACGGTATTAAATGTAAAAATGGTAGAGCAACAGAGATAGAGCAATAGACATGTCAAAAATATTATTTTGTAGCGGAAATTATTTTAGCATAATCACATCTGTACACTCGAATACAAACACATAAGTATATACAAAAATATACACGTGCAACCCTGCAGTACGAGGGACTAGTCCGTGTCGCATGAATACTTAGTCTCCTATCGAAAGGTAACGCTTTGTTAGTTTCCTAGTTAAGAATGCAATGTTCTAGACACGGCTCAATTGCATGGATAGTAGGGTGGGTCAATTTGTATGGAGCCGAAAAAGTCGATTCGCGGCGCCCCCTAGGAGTATTCTATGGACAATTCTCAGCAACTTTGCCGAAGAAACCATAGGTCTATCTTGAATTTCAAGCCTGCAGTTTTTTAAAAATAGGTTTTTTCCCTATAACGACAAAATGTACCATTTTAATACAACATTTGAATTTTTAAACCAAAACTTGTCATCTTTTTATGTGTATATGGGGGGTTTTGGGGTCAAGGAATTCATTTTTGATGTTTATTTTTGCTTATGAGTGCCGCCAGAGGGCGTTTCATGCATATTTTGCCATTTTTTCGCTTCTTTATCGAGAAAAATTACTAATTCCTTGGGAAAATTGAGAAATATTCGATTTTCTCGTATTGCAATCTACATTTTTATTAGACCAAACTGTTCAGCGTTGAAAATGACATTAACGCTTTTTTTTTAAAGTGGGAGATCACTTCTGAATTTTAAAATTAAAAACTAAAAATGATAAAAATTTACAAAAACAAAAATCTTAAAAATAAATAAAATTATTTTTTTTTAAATTTAATATTTTATCTATCATGGAAAAAAATCGCGTCAATACCTTTATTCGTTTAGAAGATATGGCTTGTCAAAGAATAGTCTAAAAATGAAAAACCCAATTTTCAGCTATCGATAACTCGATAAATAATCGGAATGTTGAGTTATCGATAACTCGATAAATAATCGGAGTTTTGCAATAAAATTTGACGTGGTTACTATTGGCTAGTAGCTTTATGTAAAAATCATCAAAATCGCAGAAGGTCGGTGGAAAAGTTGTCCGCTTCACTTATTTTCGCCGATATACATATTTTAGTTTGAGTGATCGACTTTGCTGAGGTAAAGGGCTGGTTCATTTAGATGCTGCTCCATTAAAAAGAATTAACGTAGCAATTAGAAAAAAAATTAAAAATTGGACTTAAAGAAACCGCTAAAAATGCACTTTTAAAATTCAGGTTTCATGTATTATGTTTCCATTACTTGGGGATTGTTTGAAACTTTTCCAAGACAAAAATTGGAGAAAAGAGAGATACGGAGACAATATTAATTTTATTTTTTAAGTGATTTTTTCAATTGCAGTGATATTTTTGGAGAAAACGTTTCCCCAGTAAGTAAGGTGCAATCAATTTGATTTTATTGGATTCCAAGTTAATTTTAGGGTAATTTGTGATTTATGAGATTTATCAGGTATGACGCTCATCCTCAGCTTATCAATCCTGTAAAAACCAATGCTCAGAAAAGAGACGCACGGTGGCAATTGACCCTTGTAAGCACATAAAGGTATCCATTAAAAGGGCAATATACACCACATTGCGTACTGCAGAGTATTGTTAAGCGCCTAAAAGCATGCAAGAGCATGCACTCAACTGGCACAACAACAAAAAACATCCACACACACACACACAAAACGAATTTAATCCGCGCATTGCCGCAACGACCAAAATGAAATGGAAAATAATTACTATTGAAAATGTGTGTGCTGAAGAGAGCGTATGAGAGCGATTGTGTGCGTTTCACTCTCAGACTGAAAATGCATGTGTGTGTGTGTGCGTCTGTGTAATGCCAGTGTGAATTGTGGCGAAGCATTTACAATAAAATTTAATAATCATAGCATACTTTAGTGCGCAGCTTTAACTCACATGACTCATCACTTTGACCAACCATTTGGCAAACATATTACCAAAAAAATACAACAACAAAAATAATAACTACAGCTAAATATAGACACGCGCTTTTGTTATGAAGTGACATTGTTTTACCATTTTTTATGCCATTTTGTTTGTTCGATAAGACGACTCACATAGAGACACACATGCCACATTACGTTAATGCAGCAAAGGCGTGCAACAACAAAGACAACAAAGCAAGACATTTTATATGCACACACGCACATGACAAAGGACTCCGCCACAAACACATACTATCTACGCTCACATTTATACATTCTAAGATACACACACACGCAACCTGAGATATGAGCTTATATGATGTATGGCAAACAGACACCAAAAGTTTTGGTAATAAATTTTAAGCGCTTTCTGAACTAAACGCATCGAGCTCTATTCGGCAAGGGCGGTTTGAATAGAAAGTATGTACAAAAGGTTCAGAGAAAAGTTGGGCTCATAGTGATTTACTTAGCAAAAAATATGTGAAGAAGCGTAGACTAAAAGTGCGTTTGAAAAGAACATCTTAAAACTTAAAAAAAGAATGTGTAGATTTTTTGTCAAAGTCTTGGTAAGTTTTGCTCGATTTTTAAAAAGTAAAAGAAGACTCAATCTGAGCTGCAGCTGTGCTTATATTTCAATAGTTAAATCTTTAAATCAGAACTTTTAAATTTTTTAAGCTAGTTGATATACTGAGTATAAAAAAAAAAACAAAATTTGAAGGGGCTTTCTTAGAATGCAGTTTTTTAAGGAGTCGCTGAAACTGAGTCTACATTCCATTTGACTCCATCGCATCAAGTTTTCCTTAACCTATACCTTTAAAACAAAATAAAAAATACATTTTTAAAATACTGTTCTAGCTATCGGTCTACATAATTCGTGAAATACATTGCTTCCTGTAATTAGGGCTAATACTCGTAGTCAAAAAATACATAGAAGTATCATTTTGAATTCAAAAAATCATAATAATACCCTAATAATAATAAAAAAACATAATCTTGTCATTAAAAGCTTTGCTTAATTTTATTTTGTGCAGTGTGTCAAGGTTTTGAAGATTTCAGAAAAGTTATAATTGTGATTAATAAATTTACGGGTTCCCCAAGTAACTTTACATAAAAAATCCCAACAGGAGTGAAAAACAATTTTTTGAAGTCCTCAGAGGTAATGTCTGTAGTTATTTCGAAATGTGAAAGTTTCTTAAAAATGTCTTTTATTGCTTTTATAATTGTAATTTTTGTAATTTGGGGTCGAGAAACACGAAAATGGCAACCTTTTTTTTTTTGAGCACCGTTTTCGAGATATTTTCGAAAAACATGTTTTTGGACACTTTATTCAGTTATTCCTCAATATCTCGTGAACAAAATTTTGTATCGACATAATGATTAGATCGAAAGGTATTGATGTGCTCTTTCCAGTGATATATAATATGTACAGATTAAGTAAAAATTATCGAAGTTACAGGCAACCAAAGTCGAAAAAAGTCATTTATGAAAATTTATCAAAATACACATTTTTGGTATGCTTTTTATTAAGGAAAAAAAAATTATGTTAAGCTTTAAGCTGAAAGAGACTTCTTTAACGTCGTCTTTTATGTCGATACAAATTTTTGTTCACGAGATATTGAGGAATAACTAAAAAAGTGTCCAAAAACATGTTTTTCGAAAATATCTCGAAAACGGTGCTTAAGATAAAAAAAAAAGGTTGCCATATTCGTGTTTCTCGACCCCAAATTACCCTAAAAAACACTTTTTTAGGAAGGTTCACTCGATGACCCTTAAATTTGTAAACTAGTGTTACTTATCATTTTTTAGAAACATTTTTTGTACCTAGCTTTTATGGTCTCTGCCATCTACCTCGATACCCGGTCAGTAGAGATTACTTTTTCGAAATGAATTTATTAAGCGTCCTGGTAGAGACTATCAAAAATTAATGATTCTGTTGCCCACGAACTGGAGAAGCCGTCATCTTTAGAGCGTAGGACTTATAAAAAGAGAACAACGTATACTGAGGTGTATTGCCTTTTAAAACATTTCTTCACATCAGCATTTGCGCAAATTTTATCCTTTGAGGTATCGCATAAGATAGATAGATAAAAAACGAAAGTCAGCGATCTTTATTTTGACATTTCTTGCAGATAAGATAGATAGGATACGGAATCTATAAGAATGCATTGTTTAGTTCCCATTTGTCACTTTGAGAGTTTAAAAAAAGTTCAAATGAAAATGTTTAAATTGCGTTCTAAATGCTTCAAAGATAGTTAGAGGTTCCTCAATAGCTATAAATTTTTGTAACCGATAAGCAAAAATAGTCGCTGTAGTATCATTGTTTTCTACCGCGAAACCATTTGTTTATCAATGATCTTCGATGATGGGACTAAATGCTTGCTTATTTTTTAACCTCCAGTAGAAGATCATGCGTGGAATTTGTTTTTCTTGGGACGAGTAACCAAGGAGCACAAAAAAAGCTGTTTAACTTTAAGTGTCCTCCTTGATCAAGGTAGATTCGAAATATTGTGAGACTTAGGAAATACCGTTTTTCAGCATCATTATAAAAAGTTGAAGGACCGGTTCTTACTTCCAGAAATTCCATGGGACACTTTCGGGTTGTATGCTTCTACCCATCCACATAAATTTGTATTGTCTGCGAAAAATTGTGTCATTAACCTATAGGGAGTTCCCTTCATATGCATTCTCATCGGAATTGAAACTTTTTTATATTAAATTTAATGATTAATTAATTTATAAACTTAGTCTAAATAAGAGTAGAGAAATCCCGCTCGAGGTCACCTTCATGTGGCTAAAATTTATATTTGCCAAATTTACACAATTTCACAATAAGAGTTGAAATCTTTATCTTAAATGCTGTGGAAATCTTTCTAGTGCAAATATTTACCTGGGAAGATAAACTTTTTTTTTTGTGCTGTAGACCCTAATCGTTTTAATTTAGGCAATTGATCACTAGGCGCTTACATAGAAGTCACGCAGCTGTTTAGTGTTCCAAAATTCAAAGGAGCGACAAAATGTTAAATGTTGAAAGTGACTTTAAGTCTAAATTTCTAGGGAATAAGAAATAAAATTGGAAGATAAATTCAATAACAATCGCCCTAACAAACCAAAGGCGTTAAATGGGACATTTTCTCCAACATAGCTCTGTGAAGCGACTCAGCTAATATCAGATACATCCACTTATACTGAGTCTTGGCTTGGTGGGCAACCTTTTTTAAGGCGAAGCATTCTACAATAACTTCCCCATCAAAGTTCTAGATAGTATATTTCAAGACGAACACCAAAAGACGCAAGACGCTGGACAAACTTCAGCATAAGAAACTTGTATTTTTTCAAGAAATATCTTTTCGTCTCTCATATTGTATAGCAATATACCTATAACTTCAGTTCTTTGGCAGAGATGTTGATCCCGCCCAGAATCTTTGGAATGCAAATGATTGACGATAATTTTTTCAAGTTAGGAAATATCATAATTTGTAAAGACCATACGAAATCTAAATAGGTACCAAACCGTCAAAATTATTTCCAACCAACCGCTTAATAGTTTCAACGTAGTCAGGGTGGCAGGTCACTGGGACAGTTCGGCAACTCTGTAGAGAAGAGGGGATATTAAGGAACTTCATCCGGTTAGTGCCACTTAAAGAAACTTAAACGTGCTTTATACGCCAAGACTCAGGGTCTAAGTGTACCAAAACGTTCTTCTGGCAGCTCGCCAGGATAGGCTTACCTAGCTTACCTTTAATCATAACCTAAGCTGGTTTGGAATTTCTCTAAGAACGAAGTTAAGTCCAATTTTTTTAATTTATTTTCGTTCATGACATAGTAACAAATTTCTTCTAATGAAACCACATAAAAATTCGTTTAATATTATAAATTCTGGGTATAACTCACTACCAAAATTGAAAAACTATTTTATTCGTACTTTACTGAAATCGAGTAACTTTTTGTACAACCCTACTGTTAAAGGCCTCTAATGCATGTCATATATCATAGCCAGGCTGAAAGACAAGCATTTTTTTTACTTTTTTCTTGAGTTCCCGGTATAAGGTTTTTTTGTAGACCAAACGAGCCCAGAGCAAAAGTTTTTTATGTCGCAGCGCCCGCGGCATTATTAAAAGTATAAAAGTATAAACTTCTTGTCAGGAGTCAAAAAAAAAGAATGGCATATGAACCTGCTGCTGCTGCTGCTGCTGTTGATTATAAGTAACATTATATATTTGCGTGTCAGACAAGCTTATGAGTTACATACAGCTAGAGTCCTGCGGCCAGGAACTGACTATACCTTACAAAGCAGCCAGGTTGAGAGTGGTCTGGATTGGGGTACGGATTGCAAACATGAAAAACGCTCAAAGGAAAATTGCTGCCCTTATTTAGTTTTTTCTTTATTTTTTTTTTTTTTTTGTTACTTGCTGCCAAAAACTAAAGACATTTGTCACACACAGACAGCAGCACACAACATGACGTATGAGTAACATGCGATATCGCCTTACACTGCGCCAAACAATCAAAGTAAAATTAAGTTTATATACTCGTATAATACATACCATAAGGTTGTTTTATACATATGTGCATGTCTTTTTTTATTGTTTGTATGTATGTATATACATATATTTAATGCTACTTATAGGCATGTTTTATAAGTAATCGCATTGCCACAAGGCCTAAAAGTAGGCAACAAATAAAATCTAGAAAACGAAATTAAAGCCTGGCAGGCATCAAACAAAAGTTCTATTTTCTTTTGTTTTTTTTTTTTAGATTTTCACTGATTAATGAGAAAAGTTTTAGTTAGTTTTGTCCCAGAACCGACCTCCAATGAAGACTCTGTGCGCTGCGGCAGTTTTAATTACACTAATATATATACACGCATACACTCAAACTTACTCATTCACTTATAAACTTACACACACACACACACACTTACCGAACGCGTAATTAGTTCGAGTCCTGATTGAAAACGCATCGCTGGGTCGCCTCTCTTGTTGCAGGTGACATTAATTAATTGATTTTTTTACTTGTACTACTCTATAACTAATATAGAGCACTTTGTATACTGCTTAAGCTCTAGAAACTTTAAAAATTGTTACAAATTTAAAACACATAATATTCCCACATAAAAAAGTATTTGTATCTGTATCTATATTATTTTTCTTTCTACTCTGCAGACACCTCTCGAGCTGGCGATAAATACGAGACCACATCAACCGTCAGCGGCTATTCGAAATACATGAAGTTAAAAATTCGTGCCGTCGGACCAAATGATTTTGGCACCTATCGTTGTGTGGCAAAAAATTCACTGGGCGAAACCGATGGCAACATCAAACTTGATGGTGAGTGACGCCTGGCAATCCATTCAATTCATTCATTCATTCGTTTTCTTTATTTTTTTAATTTATTGGTATTTACTTTGTGTGTATTTTACAAAATGGCGTTACAACTGACAAAACTGTTGCGACATTTTTACAATTTATTTTACTTTATACGCATCGATTTTATTTTAGCGCATATAAAATTTCGCTTACAAAATTACATGAACATTTTTAAAATGCATTCGTTTAAATTTCAAACGAATTTAATCGAAAAATTTAAGTATTATAGATAGCTATATGAATTTGTGTAAACTAAAGCGATAGCTCAAGCTGAGGGCTTAGTTTTTAAAATTTATTTAAAATCCACCTTAAAGCTTCTGGGTAACATTTCACAAATAGTTTTATTAAGGCCTGCACATTTCGATATACTTCATCATAAACTTGAAAATCGTAATATTTTGCCGATAAAAGTATTTTCACAATAAGACAAATGTCCACTCTGAAGAAAACTAACAAAAGCGTGGTTCTACTTCTGTTAGTTTTTTTTATTATTTCTCACTAACTGTGTGTTTATCAAGTATCGCAATTTCGTTTTTTATCCTACTGCAACATAGAAATAAAACTGTTCGGTCAAACTCACACACTTTCAGATAACCCCTCGAAAGCTAAGCCGTACTCAATGTTAACATATAACACAGAACTGTAACACGTAGCCAAACAACATAATATTTCTCTCACTCTCACCATCTTTTGCACTCTGTTAGTTCTAAGCATACATGTACCCACCCTCAGTTATATTAAAACACTTTCCAATTGTCATTTCAACTGATCGGTCGTGTCGCTCTCTTTTTTGTCTTGTGCACTTTGGCCTTATTATTTGCTTAAACGTTCCAAGTTTTGCACGGCCCATCCGAGTTATTTGTCTCGGTCAAAAAAACGCTTTTGATCCTACAAAAACTATGTAAAGAAACAAATTTCTAACTCACATCGGTTCTTCCTACTAAGCCAACAGGGCATTATAAAACTGCCTGCACTGCTTGGTGAGAGTAGCGGTGCAAGCGTAGCTTACTCTCACCAACACTTGGAAAGGCGTAGCGTATCTGTTTTTGGAGCGTTTTATTAGTGTAGACTAGTTGGTAGAGCTACTCTTTCTTATGCATTACCAAAGATAGTTAGATAAGCAGAGTGCCGTTTAGGATTAGAACTATTGGTTTGGGCGGGGATTTTAAGATTTTGCAGCAACCCCGGCTTATATAAGGCGTATTTGTAGCTAGTTCAGTCAGTACATCTTGGGTATTTGAGTTGGGTTAGAGAGTGAGAAAATGCAGAAGTTAAACCAATTGCATTGTGTCAAAGTGTGAACCAAGCATAAAAAACGGATCAAGGATTCAACATTAGTTTGCTAGTATGTGTTGTAGCAGATCGAAGCTTACAGCCGCCTGGAGCAAAAAGCTGGATGAGAGTATAAAGGGTAGTCAAACACTTTGTTAGTTATAAGCCTAGAATTATCGTGTATAAAATTGGAAGCGTGCGGGCTCGAGTAAAGTATGGTTGAAAAAGGCCGTGAGACCCCAGAAAATATTTACCTAAAATTTAACCCTAGGATGTGCAACATTGCGAGGCCCATAAGCCATAGTCTGCTGTCCTTACGATTTAAAAGTGAAATTACTGTTTCTGTGTGGCACAAGTAAACTTTTGACAGATTTATTAACATATATTAATAGTGAGGTATTGTATATAATGATTGAAGTAATGGTGATTGTTGAATTGCTTTGTTCTGAATTTATGATTCTTCAGTAGCATAGCCATGGTACAGAGAAATTTTCTTCACAGAGCCGTGTTCAAGGCACATGCATTTTTTACATTTTTCACACGACAGGAAGCAACAAATGCGGCAAGTCTGTCCTCAGTGAGCTGCTGCCGGTCTGTCGGCAGCCTAGAAAACCGTTGACGCCTATTAAGGACCATGTCAAGGTCTTCCCACACTTCGTCGCTTATTCCCGACATTTGAAAGCAAAAAACCGAAGAGCGCAAAAAGAAACACAGTAAAAACGCAACACAAGCGATGCTTACCCTATCAATGCTAAAAAAAAACTGCACAGATCTCACCAAAAGCTCATATGAAGTTAGCGAACATGTTTTATCCTGCAGCTTACATACATTTACCATACATCAAACGTGCGGGCCTCGTGAGGCCCAGTAGGTAGGTACACTTAGCATCTTAATACATAAACAGATCAGGTTTGCTCTACGAAATCAATGCAAATAATCTGTAGATGGTGAGCGGCAGTTGGCATAAAATATTTCGGCGCTCACGGCCAAGAAAAAATTTTGGCGACTACTCAAAGTCAAAATGGGCCTCGAAAAGGCCAGTCGCACACCCTAGGGTTAAAGCAACTAGTGTTGTGTAAAATATCAGAAGTCTCAGCGAATATAGTTTCGTTTTGACATTCTCACTGGACAGAGTTAAGCTATTCCAGCCGTTTTTCTGACCAAACCAGAGATTCTATCTTTTTCACGTTCTGCAGAACAGCAATCTGCATATTAACAATAATTTCATAGAACTTTTGATAAAGAATATAAATTCCCGCAACCACATCATACAGATTAATTTAAATATAAAGATTAGCTTAAAGAGATGATTAGAATATTGAACTCATTTAAAAAACGAAAATCTCAGCCCTCAACAAATAATAAGTTCTTTCGGAAACTACGTTGTCAGTCATTGGTTAAAACAAAAACTTATTTTAACGATTTGTAACCTTCCAGCCTATTATTTAAACCGACGTCTTCATGACAAGACAAAGTTTTTTCCTGATAAACCTGATGGTTTAAACTTTTAGTTCTGTTCAATAAGTGTTGCACATCGCATATTGACGGGTAATTCGGTCCGAATTTACAGCACTTTTTGAACTGCCTAATAACGACGGTCATCCAATTCTGCAGTGGTCACCTCTTTTAGTCGACCACTTCGATTTTCATCTTGGCAGCTCAACCGACTTATTTATGTCATCCAATATTTTACTGCTGTAAAGGAAGTAGCAGAATATCCTAGAGTAGAATCCAGCTGGGCTCTAATATTGCTTGTAATAAGGCCTTTCATATGAAAGTTCTATTACACTTTCTTTCAGCATTCAAAATATCTATTGCTAGCAGGTTTTATCAAATGTTCTGTGATTTGTAAACATTCGGACCAGGAATTAATTTTGATCAGTGCTATATATTGGCTGTAGTTTGATATTTTTAAGCCAACCAACGGTTTTTTTTTTTTATTTTTTTATATTGACTTAATTCTTATAAACAAGAAGCTTTATGTGATTTTATTTGTACAAAGTCTCCAGCGAGCTCTCGAGTATACTGAATTATTTATAATTATTTACTAGTTAAAGGAATTTGACAAGTATAGTAACATAATACAATGTATAAATGTATTGATAAATTTACAAAAAACATGAGGTTTATATTTGTGTTTATATAAAGACGTTGGAATCAGGTTCCGCTCATATATACAACCACCAGAATTTGGTGATGTTTACGATAGAGTCTTTATTTCCGATGTTCGTATTAAATCTGAGATTTGGCTCTAGGTTCATTTGGATTTTTTGTCAGTTGCCGTTTTGGCTTTGAATTAACCCTCTACTATATAAAGCAATAAAAGCTTCAGGAGGGGGGGAAACCGATATCTAGGGTTCTCAGAAGGTATTTCTCATTGGTGTAGTATGGCGCTTTGATGAGATTGTTTTCTTGTTCAGATGTGCATTGAAGAATCTGTTGTCTAATAAGTTTTATAATATGATTGTCAATTCTGCATATCTTGGTAGAGTCATATAAAACCTTGTTTGATATAAACATCGTATATTTGCTTCTTCAGGGACACTGAAGCACATAGTGCAAGCTCTCAAGCAGGCTCTTTCAAATGCTCTTATGCGTTCCAGATTGGGCTGCCATATACTAGCGTTTTGTACATGATTATTTTTGTTTGTTCCATTAGGAATCTTGAATAAAATAGCTTTTTTGGCTTTGGCGAGTTGTGTGTTTATATGCTCATTAAAATACAACAAATTATCCAAGTAAATGCCCAGGTACTTGACAGTTTTCTTAGTGGAAACTGGCTCTCTTGAGTGTTGAGAATACATTCTAAATTCTTTCCAGTGTTTTCTTATATTAGCTTTGCATTTTGCCACTGGGGGTCGAAATAGAATAGTCTCACATTTTAAATTGTTGATTTTAAGCTTCCAGTTACAATGAGATTGAAGTCTTTTTGAAGATTTTCATTTATTTACCTTATAGAATTTTCAGACCTGTTTATAATAATATCGTCTGCGAACGCAATTATGTTGTCTATTTTTCTGATCAGATCCAGAATAAAAATATTAAATAATGCTGGAGAGTTAATAGTTCCTTTTTGAAGTCCATTTTGCATGAAAAATTTATTAGAGCTAGTAGTGTTCCCGATGTTAGTTCTGACAGATTCGATTTTCGATCTTTCTTCCGCAAGTTATATTTCACCTGTTATAATCATTGTGCCATTAGTTTTTAATGGAATGCTCCAAATCTAATTATTGGACCTGTAATTGGACAATGTTGCCAATTTGAAAAACTTATTTTTTAATATATTTTCCCACAAAAGTTTTGTAAAAGACTGTAAATTATAATATATATTTTTTAACGAACGAACAATATAAAGCTGTAAAACATCGTAAGCTCAATATAATAATAATGATAGTAATAATTTGGCATACAGTCAGCCTCAGCGTCGATTTGCAAATAGTTATGGATCCACATCAAATCCTGAAATAAAAGAAATTAGATAATGCATTTTAAAAAATTATATTGATTAATAATAACAAAAAATTACAAAATACACTGTATATTTTGGATAGCAAGGTGTCGCCCCTTAATTTTATATAAACTTCTATCCAATACTCAAATAAATAAAATTTAAAATATTTTTTCTTTTTGACACAGAAATGCCCGCACCCACAACTGCGATTATATCAGAAAGCAAGGAATTCAATCGTAGCATAGGTAAGTAAATTTAAACATAAGTATTTATTTGAGAGTTAAAGTTAAATTTAAATATTGGATGTATAAAATTGTATTTCATGCTTTCAAGGGCTTTACAAAAATACTTTATATAAAAATCACATTTAGTATAATATTATATATTTTAATTTAAAGCCCTTTAAAGCTATAAAATTTGCATAATTAATATGTTTTTATTCTTTCATATTTTGTGTTTGAACTCTTTTGAACTAGTTCACAACCACTCACTCAACCGCGTGTTACATAATCGGTTTTACAATTTTTACTATGTTGCAATATAAATAAATGAAAATACAAATTTTTTTAATTTTATGCACTGCCAAGCACTTCATATGCACTGAAACATTCATAAACTGTGGAAGAGCAATTTATTTATGGATAGTAGAGCTAGTTAAAAGATTTCAAGGCTGATTAAATTGAAAACAAAAAGTGTTGAAAAACGTTAAGTTATACTTTATGTTGCTTAAATTTTAACATTTAGTAAGACAAATGAGATTGCAAAAAAAAATTTATTAAAAAAGAAGTCTTGTCAAAATAAAATTTCTATAGGTATAAAATAAACTCCAAAGATCAAAAGCAAGAAATGATTTTGTAGAGAAAATATTGCTTTTTCATTTTAAAATCAAATATTTTCCATTTATGTTTGATCACTGTAGTGACCAGCTCTGACTATTTGTCTTAAAGCGAAGAATCAGAAACTTTTTGTAAGTCCTGCAATTGGCTCAAAATATAAAGAAGCCTTTAAAAAAACTTTCTTCTTATACTTTAGTAATCATTCGAGCTTCTTTTTCTACAGAACTTTCTTAAAACCAATAAATTAAAAAATAACTAAAGAGAACTGCTTTATAAATCACTTTAGCACACATTAAGTTGGCTACCACTACAAATTATGGCAATAAGCAAAGTAGAAAATGAAATAGTTGGCTCAAAAAGGCAATTTGACCCACCACATATATAAAAAAAAAAACTTTTGTTGTAAAAAGTTTTCTAGCAGACGTTAAACTTACCTCCTAAACACTCAGCGGAGCACATGCTTTACGGCAAACAAACAATCCATCCAAACAATTGCTAAACTTCTTACTAAGTTGATCCTATTTCCCCATGCAAACCTTTAACCCACAAATCAACTTGCATGCAATATTTTTTCTGTGCATTTGCTTGTTTCTCATATTTAAAACTAATTTTTCTTTTAAACAATGTTTTTTTTTTACTAGCAGCCTTGGGGTAACTCTATTGAATGCAAATAAATGCAAAATTAAATAAAAATACCACGAATACTTTTTTTTTTTTTAAGTACACAGACATTCATTGAGACATTCACATACTCTTTTGTGTATACTTGTAAGTAGTCTAGTCTTGAAGATTTGCAAAAAAAAAAGCAATAAACATTCGTAAAACTTCGAAAGCCTAACAATATATACGTAACAATATAAGTGCTAGCCACTCTAGACACAGAAGGCTTCCTATACTAGAAAAGAGTCAAAGCGAGATGAGCATAAAGAATGTGAAAAAATACAATAATTTGAAAAAAAAATACCCGTTCTATTCTTCGCTGTTCGTTTTTTAAACGCGAGGATACAAGGATACATAGATAGATAGAGCAGATAGAGAGAGATAGCACGATTGCTTAGTACTCTAACAGTATTGTATTACTTTGTTTCTCTCTGAGAATAAAACTGTAATTTGGCTGGTCTGTGTGAATCACACCATAGTCCCAAAGCATTCGATTTTAACACAAAGCTCGGGAAACTTTAAGAAGGAGCCCATTCTCTTGCTACGAAGAAGTTTTCATTCGGTATACACATACCAACAAAATACTAGTTCTAGGGTTGCCTTTTATATTTGCGGCCCTGGCTATTTTAATTGTCTTAGCCACCACTTCCACCAAAAGTCTCACGAAGAATTTTCTCTTTTCCGAGCGCTTTTTAAATTGTTTGTTATTACTGGAAAATAATAATAGAACTTTTACACACAATGAAGATTTTTTACTAATGCTTCGTCCGCCTTACTTCGACTCTTCGCGAAGAACATCAGCAAAAAAGTGGTACAACGAAGGAGCGGCTGAACTTCGCTCAAGAAAGCATTCCGCACAGATCCTTAATTGGCGAGAAAAAGTTGACTCTGTTCAAGAACCAATAAACAAAACAACCTCATGTGATGAATCGTGAAATTGAGATCTCTTGAGGCATTAGTGAGACCGAAACATATCTATATATAAATACGTCAACAAAAAAAAATCAGTGTGGTACCGATTGTGTTTGTATGTGTGAACGTATCGAGGTCAAACTAGCACTATGTGATAGCCACATCTCATACGGTGTGCACAATGTAAGTTTCACATCGATACGTTGAAATCATGCAGGTGAAAACTCATACAAAACATTAAAATGTATCATGAAAAGAGGAATAGCAACGACACCATAGCAACTCTTGAACAACAATTCACATTTGTTTCAATACTTAGAAGACCGGGGGTTGACAAATAACTAAAAAAAATGCCCAAAAACATGTTTTTCGAGAAAATCCCGAAAACGGTTCTTAAGAAAAAAAAATTAATGTCATTTTCGTGTTTCTCGACTTAAAATTCCCATAAATAAA
Source organism: Chymomyza fuscimana (assembly GCA_949987675.1). Lineage (NCBI taxonomy): Eukaryota > Metazoa > Arthropoda > Insecta > Diptera > Drosophilidae > Chymomyza > Chymomyza fuscimana. The sequence goes on along the minus strand of OX465088.1, from coordinate 45,111,359 downwards.
ACTTTTTTACGAAGGTTAATTTTCGTATAAACTAGTGTTATTGGCCCTCCAATATACTTATACTCAGCTTATGCCCAGTATAGATGCAGTTTGGAATCAACCAAGGCCGAGCAATGCTTAATAAAAATAATAATATTCAGGGCCGATTATGGAGGATTTCATGAAGTTCGTCGGTGAGTGATAGACGGGCTTTATTACCCAAAGTCTATTGTAGTTGATCGTTGCTCTCCTGTCGAGATAGTCTCCGTCGGAAGTCGTAGTGAGTCGTAGCATAAAAAGTTCATGGTTCAATTTCATTTTTTATATATTAAAATATTTGGCCAATCGGACAAGGTATATTTTTCCAACTTTAAATGGCTATAACTCGGAAGCTAGACGTCATAGAGCAAAAATAGGCTTAAAAAAGTATAAAAAGCGCTCGTCAGTCAAAACTCTACAAAATATTGAACTTTTCAATAAAAGTGACAGATTGGAACTAACACTATTAATATTATCAAGGTGCCAAATATAAATAGTGCCCCTAGTATATGAAAATAATTAATACAAGAAGATTCCCAGATCTAAGAGCTATATATATGACATAGTATGTCAAAAAACATGATTCTTTAGAATATTCCAAAGATAGTCTTAAGCTCAGCTCATTTCTTTAAAAAATCTCACTAAGCTTTGATTTGCACATTTAAATTTTTCGAAATTTTTTTGAAACAAGTTTAAAAAGTATTTAAAAGTCGCACATACAACGACTATCCCATTATTTTTAACCACTTTTGATATATTTTCCACGTTGTTGTTGTAGTTGTTATTTTTGTCTTTGCACTACTTACTTTTGAATATGTTTTTTTTTTTTCTTTCATGTTACGCCTTACTCCAAAAACAAAAAATAAACCACCAAACAACTTACCAACAACTACGACCTACAACAAACCGCCAAACCGTGTTGTTTTTGTTGTTCGTACCACCAAATCCCCCCGAACCAACCAACCAACCAACCAAAACACACGTACAAAACTCTTGACTATAAACTCTTGCTGCATAAAATTATAAAAAACTGTACAAAAATATAAATATAAAAAAAAAAAAATGCTGAAAAAAAAGATGGCAAGAGACGTCATAGAAATAAATTTGACTCGGCTAACGCTTTGCCTGATTATGGGGTTGAGGAGTGGCGTGACGGTGCACAAGGTAAGTACCCAGACTGTCCGGGCTTTTGGCCATATCTATCTAGTACATAGAGCCTGGCTGGCTGGCTTTTCATTGCTGGCGCTGCACTTTTTCATAATTTTCACATTGCCGTGTTGCATTTTCCATTTTGCATTTTCTTTTCAAATCGCGGCTGTGGCAAGTACAATTTGCTCTCTCCCACTCTCTCTTATATTTTATATATTTATTTTATTTCACATTTTCAAGTACGTCGTCATCGTGGGGTCTTGACGCTGTCCTCGCCGTGTGATCTCATAATTTCTGTGCACCTTAATGTTGTCCTATTTGTTGTCGTTGGCCCTTTGTATTGCAATTTTCATAATTCAAACTTATAATAGCAAAGGATATTCGCAGGGTTGCAAATATTTTAGCTTTTTCATATTGCACATTGTTGTTGTCTGGCTTTTATTTTATTTTTTTCATCTCTAAGTGTTTAGCGCAAACGTTAAAAATTAATTAAGTTTTCTTCTTTTTTTTTTTTGCTAAGTGACGTTGCAGTTTGTGGTTTTTGCAATTTTCCATTGCAACGCCATATAAAATGAGTTTCATTGCTTTTGTGTTGACGCACTATCGTCCTTGATGACGAGGACGACATCTTGGAATTTATGAAGTGCCATAAGCACAAAGTGAAAAACTTGTACTATAAAGAGTTCAACTATAAGAGATTTGAAAAACTTTTAAGATCCTTGTCAAAGTGAATAAATGTAAAAGATGTTTTGAGTCTGTAAAGAAATCTATACAAATTAAAATCTTAATATAGCTCTTAAAAAAATTGAAAAGCGCTATAATAGATTTGTGTTTGCGAAGATTTTTGGAAGGCATAAATTGCTTTTTTTCTTCTAAGTAAGCCATAAGGATATTTCCCAGCTAAAAATGTACATCGCAGAAGCAGGCTAATATAACTTAAATTTGTTTAAAGGGTCCAACGATTTTTAAAAACTAATAATGCAGAACGATTCATAAATAAAAAATACCTTTTTTTTAATCTAGACACTTAAGAAAATTGAATTTTTTTTTTTTTTTATATATTTATTTAATAAAAATATACATGAATTTTTCCTTTTTGAGTACGTACCTGAAATATGTCGATGACCATTTTTTTAAGCACGTCCTTTTATCTCTTCTATATATGATGTAAAGATGAATAAAATCGATTTGGTGCAACAATATAAAAAAAAATAAAATAAAAAGTTTTTTAAAAATTGTTACGAATGCAAGAAGTTTTTAAAATTTTTTTTAGTATGTTTTTCACTAAGCACGTCTTTTTATCCCATTCACATATAGCTTAAATATAGGAGAAAGACTTGTAAGTTGACATACCATAGCTTTTTTGGCTATATCTCGACATTGAATATACATAGGCATCAATGTAAATATACCGATATATATATAAATGATATAATATATCATTTTAAATTTATAAAAATAAGCATTTTACATACAATTTTTAAAAGAGCTTGAAAACGACCACCAAAAAAAAGTGCTTGTAAGTTGTCACACCTGCAAAAATCGTTGAAAATTTGAGAAAACTGAAATAAAAACGCATGATTGATAAAATTTATGAAAATTTTTGATTTTAAATTTAACTGAGCATTAAATTGAATTTAAAAAACAAGAAAAATTTAACTTTCCAGAGAAGTCAAAATTGTGGTTTTTTGTAATCGGTTCTTGGTCTTCATACTAAAAATGAGTTGTTAGCGAAAATATTGAAAAAATATATCCGAAAATGGCAGAAAAATGCACTTAAAATAATTCAAATTAGTTTCAATGACAATTCCACACAATAAAAAAGTCATGTAAATAACATAGCAATGTAAAAAAATGAAATTTGATGTGTGACAACTTACAAGCCAAAAGGTGTGACAACTTGCATTTTTCAAGCCATTTTAGAATGCATTGAACAAAATTTGTCTATTCACTGTTTGTCCGAAAACCTTTTTTTTTTGATTATGAAAGTTCATTGAATTTCAGTTCCAGCACATATATTTTCCTTGATTTTTTATTTTGATTTGATCACTTTTTGAGCGCAATCAAAAATAATGTTCTTCATTTTCCGATTTCTTTAAAAACACATTGCGTTTTTGAGTCGGTTCGCATCAAAAACACATTAAAATTGTTTACGGCGTATTTGCCATCGAAGACAGGTGGAATTTTGGTATTTTCATTGCTGGAACATCCAAATCGACCAGGTGTGACAACTTACAAGCTGTGACAAGTTACTAGCCTTTCCCCTACATAAATCAAATCGATTTAATGCAAAAATCTTTAAAAAAAAATAGCATTTGTTAATGATTCTTTTTTAAATTGTAAGAATTTTCTTTCATTTTGCTAAGTTACAAAAAAAGAAAATTTATTTAAAGGGCCTTATTGAAAACTTAGATCAAAAAATATTTGTTCAAAAAAATTTAGTATTTTACTCAAAATTAAATAAAAAATTAAAAAAAATATTTTTATATTTAAATTAAGCTGTATCGCGTTAAATTTAAAATCTGAAATTTAACTGTTTTTTTTACCTTTGAATCAATCTGCAACAATTTTTTTTAAAAACCGTTGGTACAGTGTTGTTTACCTTGTCTAGCTATACTTTTATAATACATTATGTTGGAGCCTTACCCATCCAGACCCTTGAAATTATATCAAAGAACTTTTATTTAATTGTACAAAAAAAAAATAAGCTCTTTTACCCTAAAAAAAGAAACCTTTTATTATATTTCATAATATTTTTGTAGAGCAATTACTTACTCCAGCGGAACTCCAATTTTTGTAAGTTTCCCAAAATTACCAGTACAATTTTAGTTAAGTATATTAACACCTCAAAAGGATTTTTTTTTTGAGCCGGCGTGGGGGATAATAAAAGTAAACACGAGGAGAATGGTTTAAGACAGCACATAAGTGGACTGAACGTAATGTGTGCAGCACACTGCACTAATCTAGAATACTTCTGAGCCTATGGTTACAGCATAAAAAAGCTGATCTAAAATTACTGATGTCTGCTAGTAAGTCATATTTAAAAAAAAAATACAAAACCTATGCAGGCTGTGAAACAATTTTATTTCTCTTAGCTTCTTAGTCATTTCTGTTACTCAAGAAAATAAATGTTTATTCAATAACTATCTAACTTGCAATTTTCTCAAGCTCTTTCCTGTATACATTCCTATAAAATGTCATTTCAATTAAAAATTGTACAAATACATTTTATTTGGCAGATTTTCAAATACACACACACACACACGCTCGCTCAAAAGGATACAAACAAACAGACAGTCAACAGTTTTCAACTAACAAACCAACCACAGCAACTGTATCCGGCATAAGACATGAACCATCTATAAAAAAATAAACTACAATATAAATAAAAGATGGCGCACGTTAAAGTCGGGCGCGGACGACCTTGGGATACCCTGTACCACTGCTTGCAAGAAAATCCAGTAAATTTCTTAAGAACACCAAAAGACATTCAATTGCCAAATTAGATTACGATACCTTCATAAACAACCAAAAACAGACGAATTTTTAACCAAAAATGTTTTTTTGACCGATCGTTCCTATGGGAGGTATATGGTATAGTCAACCGATTTTGATCAAATTTGCTGCAATGCTTGGGTACTCTAAAAAACTTCTGAATGCCAAATTTGGTTACAATATCTTCACAAACAAACGAAACACAACGAATTTTGTACAAAAAACAAATTTTCGACCGATCGATCCTATGGGACCTATATGATATAGCCAACCGATTTTGATCAAATTTGCTACAGTGCTGGGGGTTTCTAAAAAACTTCCGATTGCCAAATTAGGTTATGATATCTTCATAAGCAAACGAATTATCCATCTAAAACTTTTGCTTTTTTTCGAGGTCCTCTGAAACACCCCTATGGGGATGTAGTCCCGATATCAAAAAAATAATATGTAAACTTGTCTCCTATGGATTAATAAGGGATCTTATCTGAAAGTTTGGTTGCTCTAGCTCTTACCATCTCTGAGATCTAGGCGTTCATACGGACAGACGGACAGACCGACAGACGGACATGGGTATATCGACTTCTCTAGTCACTCTGATCATACTTTAGGTAACTTTGGGGGGTCTCCGACTTCTCCTTCTGTAACTTACATACATTTTTGGCTTGCACAAACACAATATACCCTATGTACCATACGGTACAGGGTATAAAAATTCCTATGTTAAAGTAGAACATAGCCGACTTGGATATACACTTTGCGTTTGTCAACTACTCAATACATACATAGCACGTGTGTTTTTCGAAGAGGCTTAAACAGCTTAATTTAATAGTTTCTAAGCTGATTTCTTGTTCGGAAGCGTTTCGGCCTGCTGCGTACTTCACAAAGACGTTACAAAATATTTGCAATAAAGACTCAAAGCTACATAAAGTTTCGAATCATAAGATTGAGAAGGATGGCTGAAAATTGCGAAATTCGGCAGGGGAAAATATTTAGTATTATTGACTTATTTCAATACACTTTTCCTGATGGGGCATTATTCGCTTCTTATGATAAAATTTGCTGTTCTCATTCCATCCAAATTCAAAACTCTTCTCTTTTTTTTGTAACGTAACGCCAAACATACTTTTGGTTATATCTTTTAATCAATAATGCCGACCTTTGTCATATCTTTTCTTCTAAATATGGTGCTATCTAATAGCTACATAAGTGTAAAAAAAACAAATGTAACGTTGCGCCAAATTGGAAAAGTCTATAAACGATTTAGTAGGATCTTACATGATGCCTTCTCAGTGTTACATACATTTGGCCAAACTTAATATGCTCTCCCATTCTATATAAATGTAAGTAACGAATATAAAAAAGAAGAAGCGAAAAATAAATCTAACAACAGTTTATCTTATATTTTTTATACCATTTTCCTTTCACATGCATTTCAGATATTTGAACCAAAACGTTTGTCATGCTTGTGGACGCTCTGACAACACACAGATACACGACACACACAGATACAAATACAGATACACAATACACACAGATACAAACAACAAAGTGCAGCAATAAAATTGCCATCAATCGCAAAATGCAACAATAACAACAATGGCAACAAGAAAATGTATATAAAAACTAGCAAAATGTTGATTGACAGCGACATTGTGACGTTGTCAATACCAATGCAACTTTGTATCTGTCGGCATCTGTGTGTGTTTTTTGTCAATATGTGTGTGTGAGTGCAAACATTTTATTGACTGTCAAATATGGCAGCTAAATGCGCTGTCAGGATATGACACAAGTTAGGTGAACAAGCTATAGCAAAAAAAAAAAACATTAAACCGAGCAAAATTAGCCGCAACGCATTGTATTGACGAGTTTCTGAAATTTTTGTTGCATACTTTTATGCGCCGCCGGTCAATTTTCATTTCTGTCACATTTGCATGCGACGCATGAGGGAACTTTGCACGTGTCTGTGTGTTTACGTTACGGGCGTAGTTAGTGGGGTTGGTTGGGGGACGGAGCCACTCATTTAAGTAGCTTGCAGTTTGCACAAGCGTATGAAAATATATTTTTATATTTATATTTTTTTAATAAACTACATTTATTGATAAACATTTTTTTTAATAAGCTACATTAAATAATTCTAATAATAAACTACAGTATTTATCATTATTATTTAATAAGCTGCAATTACATTTAAAAATAAAATTCTTTTTATTAAAGTAAAAACTTTACATTTTATCAACAAACTAATCGATGATTGTTATTTGAAAATTTTATTTTAATAATAATATTTTACTTGCCTGCTATTGATTAATAGGTACCTATATCTTGACATGAAAATCTATTCTATAAGCAATTTTTTTTTTTAATTTTTGACAAGCCTGTACAAAAATTACAATTTATAACCTTTGAATGCCCAGAATTTTCTGATCTATTTAAATTTGGCAGTACTTTTATGAAAATTTTTTATGAACCCATATTTATTAATAAATTTAATTTTAAGAGTTTGCTTTATTTTTGCCAAGTTAATATCCACAAAATTATTTACTTAAAGCTGACCAACTAGAATTAGAATTTTCAAATAAGATTTAAAATTTGGTATATGAAACTAAATTATTTTTTCAGATATGAATATAATATTGCCGAAAGTAAAATGCCATCAAAAACTAGATTGGGATAAAATAAAAAGAATTTTATGAAAATATTCAAAAATAACTTTATTTACTATTAAATCCTCCAACATAAATTGGCAAAAAAAAATTAAATTACACGAAAGAAACTGTTCCAAAAAATTTCAAAATGTTTTCTTTTAAATATTTTATTTTGAAATGCAAGATAAAAATTTTGCATAAAAATATTAGACTTAATGGCCTGTATGCACACTGAAAATTACATCCGTAAAGAAAAAACTTCAGATAAAAAAAACTTCACATAAAAAAAATAGTCACGAAATTTTACGACCCATCATGTACGATGTTGTCGAACAGTGTTGTATAGACTATAATTAAACCGATGCTTTACGTTAGATGGCGCCAGCGCAAGTCCACTAGATGGCGCTAGCAGTAGCAACAGCTGTTCTGTTTTATCACCACAAGCAACACTAATGTGAAAGCATATTATTAAGGGCGTAACAAATGGCGATATTGCTTGTTGTTAAAGGACCTTTCTAACAATCCGCCAACAAAATTACAATGAATACCACAAAAAAATACCACTTTGCGTTTATATGTAGATATTGATCATTACGGCAGTAATTAATTGTCAGTTCTTGTACGGTTGTGAATTTTGGAACTGCATACAGACCAAAAAAAAAAAATTTATTATTTGTTAGTTATTCTTTAACCACTTTTTTTATAAATTTTGAATAATTAAGTGATTTTCGCTTTGCTCAGAAATAATAATGATCACATTGTTTGACCGCTAATTCAATGCGAAATAAAAGATGGCCTCTCCATTTGTCGCCATAACACAGTACCTTTTGACATTCGCATATCTTTTCGAAATGAAAAAAATATAACTTCAAAATGCCAGAATGTTTATTTTGACATTTCATGACAAATTAAAAAATTTGGCTCTGGCGAGGCTTAAGTCCAACACGGTTTATTCGATTTTTTGATCTAAAGAGCGTGTTTTAAAAATTTTCAATGCGAAAATGAGTTACACTACATATTCTTTTTCCTTATTGACTGTTTCGATAAGTTTTTTTTTTTTTTTTCAATTTTTTGCCAATTTGTGAAGCAATGAATTTTTATTTTAAAGCTTTCAACACTTCAATTCAGATTCCTGAAGTTCAGCTGCTGTTATTATCAAATTGAAAATGTATATATATATATGTTTCTTAATTCGAGGAATAATTGTCTAGCAGAAATTTCCGCTAACATCAATATTTTAAAACAAGATTTTTTTTTTTTTAAGCAAATTAAAAGGAACGTCCTTTAATTTGTACAAAAATTAGTTAAAAAATAAGTGATTTACTAGGTACAATTTTTAAACATTATAAACCCCTCCGCACAAAGCCATACCCGCCTCTGATATGTTTGAACACGTGTGTATGCGTGTTTGTGTGTATTTTTGTTGTTATCTCGTATGCATTGGCATGCAAACAAGAATCATTTGGCATGCATGTTGCATGTTGCACCAACCCAAAAAATATTTGGCATAAATGTTTATTGCATTTAAAATGCAATTATTTAAACCACGCGTCCGTAAAATGCTGTTCAACCAACCGACTGCACTAATGAACCGAACCGAACCAAGCCAAAACCAAAACTGAAGAGATATGTAAAGGCATGACGGAGCGACAAAAGGGGCAGACAGACAAAGAGATAAAAAAGAGGCGTAGGGAGAGGGAAAGAGTAAGGTGAAAGCAGTCGTGCATTTCAAGAGTGCAGAGAAAAAAAATTACAAAGCAAAGAGATAAAAACTGATAAAAATGGCTGCTCAATGTACATATGTATGTAGTTTTATTTGTGTGTGTAGGTGCGTGTCTGAGTGTGTGTGTGTCTGGATAAAGCTGATATTTTTATTGATTTGGTTTGGCATTTAAGCAGTGTATCAAAAAATTCGATAAACATAGTTAATAAGGTTAAAGCTTTTAGTGGTGAAACTTTCAGATTAACTTACAATGACGCTTAATAAGATACTTGAGTTCATAATCCTATAAAGGGAAAATAGCTTGGGACATGGTTTTTGGTTATGTTTGCGAATAGCATGAAAGTGAGTAAATAGTATTAAAATTTTTAAAACAAAAAACTTTTAAGTGTGACCATATTTTTTATATACTTACTATTATAGCAAATACTTCAATTAAACTATATTTTATTTTATATGGCCGTTTTTATTTTTTTGGTAATTTTCCTTATAATTAATTTCAACTTTAAAAAACTTGTTTATAAATAGCAGGCATCGTAACTCTTAGGTACAAGTTTTAAAATAAATTCATAAATTAAACTATCGAATTTGCAGTGCTGCCCATCAGTTTACATGAAAATATTAAAATTACAGCCAATAGGAGGCACTGATTAAAGTTTATGCTTGATCGTATTAAAATTTGTTTCAAAATGGTTATATTTATTATTTTATAAGCTAAGAAATAAATTTATGGATTAAAAGCTTAAAAAGAAGTTGGATGTGGAAGTCGAATTGAATGTTATTTCTGTTTTTTAGTTAAAATGTAAAAAAAAATATTTTAAAGCAAATTATTAAAGCCAGTACGCAGCAACGCTAAAACGCCTGTAAGAAAACAACACTTCATATAAAAAAAATATTATCAATGTTGTTAGGGCTAAGAATTTTACTATTTGGTACGCAGCTGCAATGCTGCCTATTTTTTTCAGAAATTTTCATGTAGGTAGGGTGGCAGTAGCAAGAAAAGCTATTTTGTTATAGCCTAAAAGCAAAAAATTAATATGCAAAAGAGCAAAAAGCCAATGTAATTTAAAATACGAGGGCATTTGGAAATTTTCAGAAAATTATTTTTAAACTCGTAACACATTTGAACAAACAGCTGCTTTTTATATTTACTTTTTGTTTCTGTTGTTGGCGCCATCTACATGTCAGTTGCCTAGATATGGGTAGCACTGTTTGATCACATACCCAAGGCATGCAATGGTCCAAAAAATGGACAGCACTGCATCTGCGTACCAAAGAGTAAAATTTTTTGCGCTAAGACTTTTGAATGTGTTTTTTATTTCTTTTTCTTTCAGGGCTTTTTACGAGGCTGCGTACTAACCTTTCTAGTCACCCATAGTACCAGATTTAGCCATGATAAGGCTTTATCATAGACCATACTATGCTCCAAAGATGTAACACTTGGAACTTCATTTTGTTGTCTTTTTGTCCCTATAGAAAATTGAGTAATAACCAATACCATCCACTAAGTTAAAAATGGTCCAACTCATTGTGAAAATTTTAACCGTAGACCACTTAAATTAAATTAAGCTCTTAGAATGACAATTTTACTTTGACTTAACTTCAAAAAATTCATCTATCTAACATCACTTCAATACAATCGGCTGATGTATTCATTCAAACTAGACAATGACACCAAAGCAAACACAATCTCTAAAAATATTGATTTTCTACGCTTCGCGTATCAATATCAAATGATATAGATATATATCCTTTTTGAATAAAATAAAGTTCTTTTATAAAAGAAACAAAAAACCCATGGCAATGCAAATGCTTTTTTGATTGATTGTCGACTGACAGTTTTGACATTGATTTGTCGTTGGTTTTTATCTTCGGACTGCTATTTCGTTTGGAATCTCAGTTATTTCAACATGGCAGCTTATAAATAAAATATCAAATAAAGTGTAAAGCGCGAGCAGATAAGCAAACAAAATGGCAGCCAGACAAAATGGCGTGCGACAAAAGTAAAGCAATATAAATTGGGAGGAAGTGCATGAAAAAGGCGAAAGAAAGCCAAAAGGGAAATATTTATTGGTTGACATCAAATGAAATATGTCATCAAAATTGTCTGAAATGTTGGTCTGACACCTCTTGAATGTGCTTTCGATCAAGCGTAGTAAGTGCGGGTATGTTCTGAATCATACACTAACAGATACCTATCAACAGTGACGTAGATAGATTTTTGCTAAAGGAGGGTAAATGTAATATTCTTCAAAATGCATATAATCATTTTAGTCGTAAAAACTATGTGACTTTTTTATAAAATTTTCTAATTTTGAGATATACGACAGGCTTTAGAGTATACCATCAATTTTTCTCCGTCAACATATTTAACCAATCTATTAAGAAAAGTTTTTTTTTTCTTAAAATTAATTAAGTTATCTATAATAATGTTTTAATTTAAATATTATGTTTCGTGGGAACGATCTAAAGAATAAAGAAAGCTTTAACCATATTCTGCCAAATACTTCTTGAAAAAGAAGTAATTAAGAATATCTTTTCAAAATATGACTTATTTGCAAAGACTAAAATTTAAGGCGTTTAGGCTTAAACAAATTTACTACAAACAAAACTAGATTCTTCAAAAAAAGTATTTATAAGTTATTCATTGTGGACCGTACCAAAACATTAAAAAACTTACGTTTAACGAGAACTCGAAATTTTAGAAAAAACGGCCATACTTCGTAAAAGGTTTAGCTTGTCGAATCAGGTCAATATCTAAAACCGTTCCCTGTAGAAGAATTTTAAGGCACTATTAGAGACATTCTATCGAATATGGCCAGGTTTCTGTTATTACTGGCCTACAAAAATCATTAAGATCGGATTAAAATATCAAAAGGCCAAATAGACCAAGATTTTCTCCGAGTATATTAATAAAGTTTAAGTTAAAGCTACCCAATTTGCTGTATTGACTTATGTGAGGCTAACCAAAAAAATGTTGAATTTTTCTACCAATAACTACATTTCTTGGCACAGATAGGTGCAGTACATCCCACTATCGTGAAGCACCCCCACTCATTAAAGTTTGCTTCGTTGAACCATGAAGAGGTAATTATCCCCCAAGTGCGTTCCCTCTCTACGCCACTGCCACTCTCTCACCCTCATAGACTCTTTAAGACCCGCATATATTCCGCAAGGTTTACGTCATTGACATCAATCAAAAAGCCATGCGAATTTTCGCCTATGACTTTGTTTTGAGCCTTAAATATGTCAACAATAAACGGAAGCATCTATAACCTCAGATATATAAATAAATACGTATGTCTACGTGGATGAGAATACATGTGTGTGTATGTATGTCTGATTGTGCTCTTATTTATATGGGTCACAGCTTTGACTTATGTATAATGCTGGCCCGTAGTATTTACTTGGCCTGACTGACTCGCAACTTTATTTGTATTTGAGCGCATCTATCACTTAATATTTATGACTTTCGACTGTAGTAAACACAATAACGCCAATAACAACAACATAAGCCAACTTCTGACCAAAATCCAAAACAACAACAACAACATCTGTAACCAAAACCGACAACAAAAACCGTCAAAATCAACGCAAAACGCGCTTAAAAACCACTTTGTTGTTATTTATGACGTTAGCTGATGAAAAGCCAAATGCCAAAAGATTAAAAGTAGATAAAATATATTTAATAGTCCCCACTCGAGCACACAAACAGACGCAGGACCCAAACAATGGCACAGTGGTACCAAATGGCTATTAATGAGCGGAAATTAAGTGCTTAATGCAGTTGAAAACCCTTACGGCTACTATGGCTATTGATTTTGAATTCTGAGGCTCAGTCGAAAACAAATTTTTACTTAAAAATTGCTTACTGAGAGTTATGCCTGACCAAGGATGCGCGGGACAGTGGGTTCCCGTCTATAACTCTCGGAAATATGAATTTCTATAAAGGTCAGTACGCGGCATCGTAAAAGAAAAATAAGTACAACTTATTTTTTTTAGCAAGCAGTACTACCCACCTAACTGTCGCCATCAAGCATAAATCGCTGGCGCCATCTAGCTATCGATTGCTCAAAAAAGACAATGGTCAGCACTGTTTGCTTACAAAGCTGCGTACCACAGAGAGAAAAATCTTGGCGCTCAGAATTTTGCTAGCTTTTTTTTTAAATGAAGTTTTGTTTTGTCTCAGCGCTTTTTGCAATGCTGCGTACTGAGCATAAACAGTAAAATGAAAATTTAAGAATATACCTATCTCTTATTATCGACTATATAAGTCGAAAAAGCAGAACCCACATTACTTCGGAAAATGTTATCCAACTTTGCTATGATTCGCACCTTAAGGCAAAAAGAAAAAGTTATTTGGACCAAGTCTTACCTCAATCAGTTTAAGATAAAACGACCAAAGGTAGACACAGTTTTATTGTTAGGCTTACATGGGGCTATATTTCAAATTTGAGCAGAAAAAATCTTTATTTAAAAGTAAAAAAAGTTTCGTACCGAAAAAAATGTAAAATAAAAATCTTTGAATTTAAATTCAAAAACAAATCCTAAACTCGGATTTTCAACAATCTTAAAATGAGGTTTTTTTTGCTCGTATTAAGAATCAATTGTTTTCATTTAAAGAATGGAAATACAGCTTTAAAGACAAAAAAATGTTAAGGATAATAATATTTAAGATTTAGATAAGACTGAAAAAAGTGTAAAATCTAAAATGATGACCATTATTATTGCTAAAAATAGGATTTTTTTACTACATTTTGCGTTTTTAACCAATTAAAAAAAAATATTTTTTAGATTTTTTTTGAGATTTAAGACTGCTGTAAAAAACCATTAATGTTTCTTTTTTGTTAAAGTCTCTTTATCTTAAATAAAGAATATTTTGTCATGTTTTTAGAAATGTTAGTCTTATTTTAATAATATTTTTTCAAAATTTTATGATTCTAAAAAATTAATTTAGGAGTATTTTTATCTGAATTCCAGTATTTAAATCTTTTTTAAATAATTTTATTGTCTTATTTAGTTTATTTTGGGTCATGCAATAAGTATTTGTGGTGTGTGATTAATCTCAAGATTATTTTTTATTTATTTTTAAAAAAAATTTTCTATTTTATTTAAAAAAAAAACAACTTTACAGTCGAAAAATAAGTATTAGATCCACAAAGTATTATATTGTTTCATTTATCAAAACAATAGGATTTAGCTTAGTCTATCTCTCAGTCTGTCGTTCCAGGATGTCTTTTTTATAAGGACTAAAAGAGCTTACATTTTATCAGAAAGTGCTTCTTAAGTATAAGTTCTACACTTTTTTGTTAAACTCCCTTGCATCCAATAGACATGGCATTACCAACGTTATCAATGTTCTAATAATCTGTTGAGAACTGCTTGAGTTATTGCATATGTTAAATTATAAAACTATGAACCACATTTGACTAGACTAGAAGCTGAATCCAAAAAACAAAGTCACGAAAATGGATGTGTAGACTCACATATATGAATGGTTTTTTTTTTTTGTTTTGTTTTGTTCACAGTCCCAGTCCACAGTAACAGTTTTTTACTGTTTACACCAAATGTAATTGCACGTGGGAAAAAAAACTTCCAGACGTTAATAAAATAAGTGTTTTAAAAGATTCAAGATTTACGACAACACGAAACTATGGAATCTTTGGTACTACTTTGGTACACGCATACTATACTCATAAAAAAATGTGACCATATGATTTCTTTTGCGATATTCCAATCAGAATAGTTGCTAGTTGATTAAGCTTTGATTTTTGTGTCATCTTAAAGTTAAAAAATGTATATTTGATTAAAAATTAAGGAAAACTTGGCCAAATATCTATCCATCTGATGCAGCCAAACTTTAATGTAAAAGAACATCAGAAGTATTTTTTTTTATGCTTCGAAAATCTTTCATAAAACCTTTTTTTCGGCAGATAAAGTCAAATCAGTGTAGTGATATTTGGTATAGTATATTAAATTGGAATAGTATTGTCGAGTTCTGCCAGAAAAGCTTATCGAATTGCAAACAAACTAAGTAATCGGTTCTTTTAAAAATCAAAAGATTCTTAAACAGTATACCAGTATTCTATACGCTTTCAACCACTGTGCCAGCCATATATCAAACATTGACATGCGGTCAACAAAGTGCGTTCAATGACGTGCATAAAAAAGACCAACAACAACAACCACAGCTCCCACAACAACAACAAGGACAACAAGGAAATGCCGCACTCCATCAGCCATACACAAAAGCGTTGCCAGACTGACTGTAGCTTTAGTTAGGGTGACTGAGGCAGCTGGGGCGACTGGAGCATGTAGTGGCTTTGACGGCCACTTGGGAGCTTCTTTGTGTATAAAGATGGCAAGGCCACGGTAAAATATTGTCAAGTAATCGTTGTCCAAACGTTCGCCCCCAAAGCATAAAGACACCAAATGACGCTGTAAAAACGGGAAGCCCCTAACACGGACCCTTGGACACTTGTTGGGGGTAGATGAGGGTGTCAAGTAACATGTCAACAACATATTGCCCTGCAGTTCGGTAAGCAGAACCCGTTGGGAGTGCAGTTAAGTGAGTGCTATAAATTTATAAACTGGACGAGGGGCGTAACAAACCAGGTTCACTTTGTCCCAACTGCGTGGGAGTTGCCATGTTAGTTGACCCAACTTACCTCAGCAATCAAGCAGTCAGCATGAGTTATTTGAACTGCTGCTCACGGAAAACTCAACGAGTTGTGGGGAAAAACTTTAAACATCGGGTTAATTTTGTTGTCAATTTATAGCTGCTATATAAAGAGAGATACAATCTAGAGCGCGATTGTAAGCGAGTTTGTCTTTAATGTGAGGAATAAATGTGTTGCCATCCTTTAACGATAAAAAACCAAATGTGCAGGTAAATCTTAAGGAACTGAATTATTACCAGTGCCATCAAAAATAAAAATATTTAAAAGATAAACTGTTTCTTTAGTATATATATTTTTATTTCGCCGATAATTACAATGCGATTAAACTTATAATTTTGTCAATATCTTACGAATCAAAGAGATCAAAAGCAAATGTTAGCATTAGTTTGTGAATGTTGTTAGCACAGGATTATCCGGATTTAAACCAAAAAAACAATAAACTATTTAAACGATGGTTTGGCGTGTTAAAGATGTTTACAATGTATAAATCGATTTTACGTTTTTAGGCATGTCAGTATGTAAAATGTAGTGCAAACTTTGTCCCTCAAGCTCTATGGACTCTCGCAGCTTATGTCCAATATCCAAAATGGCCTTCTGATTGTCGCTATTAGCAGTCCAAATAGAGATTCTATTGAACTTGCTGCGTATGTTCACAACAGCACCGCGAATTTCATTAGGATGGTCCAAAGACTCTCCTATTAAGCATAGCAACACATCCCGCCAGAGATCATCTACATCTAGTATTGAATTCTTGTTTAAAGTGATTATCCAACGACCACCTTCCACATTTGCAGCATGCTCCCACAAAGGCGGTATGCCCTTCTTGAAAAGCGAATAATCACAGCCAACTTTGATCTGTGACGGTGGCGTAGTGATATTGAAAATGGACCAAAATCCTTCGACACTGTCAAACATGGCTAAATCCCTTTGCATGTCATACAAGGATTTAGAGGGATCCAATTGAAAAAAACGCAGAGTCCATCGGTTTGATAAAGGATGGCTGTTCGAATTATTTGCCATTTCGATAGCTTTAAATTCTGTTTCTTTCATATTATAAAATTCTTGGATATGTAAAGGTGTTGGCTGCCAGCGACTATAAGGATCCTCTGCCTGACCAAAAGACTATTGTATTGTCTGCTAACTATGGTGTATATAGCTTTCGTATATACTTACTATGTGCAAGTAATTTCGATTTTAACGAAATGCAATTCCGATTTAATCAATGGCGCCCAATTAGCCGGGCAAGAAATATATTCAAATGTAAGCGAACTTTCCCGGCTTTCACCGATTTTCGATATATTTTTTTTTTAACTAGCAAAATATATTTTTTACTTTCTTTCGAATTTGTACTGCTAGCTTCGAAGCAACTTTGCTTATAATTCTGAAACTAATTTGTTTCAGTACAGGGAAATATTTAGACTTTTGACATAAACCGAAAAGACTAATTTTTGTGAAGAAAATAAAGTTTCTTATCAGCTACTATGAATAATTTGTCACAAAAGTTAGTACAGACTAGAGCGAATATAATCGAAATAAAAGGAAGCTGAGATTACAATCCTATTTTATTAACCCAGCATTTATTATGTCGGATTTAGGTGTACGGACAAGCGGACTTGGCTTAATAGCTGTTAGAGGCGAGGGCTTTTGGGCATAAAGATTAAAAAAGGATGTCTCAAAAACTGCTTGGCTAATATTATTTAACCAATACAAAAAAATGTGATACAGTCGAGGCGGTGCCCGACAGTGTGTTTGTTACTCTGTAACATGTGCACTTGGAAGCGAAGATGAAAACCAAGATGACAGCGATTTGTATCTTCGCCGATCGCAGTGAGCTTTCATCGAGTTTTCCGAGCTTTATACAGCATCACTTTTTATTCTTTTTATTTCTTTTTGGAGTCACCGAATCCCGATCCTAGGTCCACAAAACGACAGCAAAACCGTTTGTATCAGACATTTATTTCAGATGACAGCTTTTTTTTGGAAAAACAGCTGAAATTTCCCTTTTATGTTTCCACTTGAGGTATGCAATAAAGGGAATATTATTCTCGGTATATGATAGCATTAATCCGCGCAACTTCTTTTTACCATACACCCAAGACTTTCTATGCAGATAGTGAAAACGTGACATTTAAAATAGCCTATCCAACAAAAACTTTTATAAAATCGTTTGGGAACTTCGATATTTATAGCCAAAAATTAATGCATTCAATTTCATGCGCTTCGAAATCGGATGAACGCTATAGAAATTAATGAAGTACAGGATATAGTAAAGCCGTGACATTTCGACTGCAACCCCTTCACAGGCGTTGGCATTAACCCCCTAGTTGTTGAAAGGAAATAATAAAATGTTTGGCTTTATGGTCGAGGAAAGTTTCTTTTTGCATCTTTATCAAAAAAATGTATCTTCGTTTAAACACTTTAGACGCTCCATGAGTTTGTACCCTAAAATCTGCAGGTTGTAGAAACCAATGCAAAATTTTTCCTTATCATCAAAAATCTAAGCAAAGGAACATTTCGGGAAAGCCAGACGGAGTTCTTTAGGCTCATAAGTCCGCGATGATTAAACACAGGCAGTTAAGCCTACATTTGTTGTTGTTGTTGCGTGATTAAAAGAGGGACCATTTAACAAATGTCACGATATAATTGTCAGTCAATAATGAGGTTTATTTGGTTTCAAAGGATTTTTCCGGTTCGTGAGTGTTATGTATTCTTTATCTCGAAGCCGACGAGTAAGTACTTTCTTCTATGGCCTGGATCGAAGCTCAGGGCACATCTAAGACGAGTATTCTCCACTACTTACTTACTTTTACCGGTATTTGAGGGCTTGGCCAATTAAAAAGCTATAATATTTAAAGTGTATACTGCGAAAGAGTGTAGCTATTAAGACACCCTCTATTGTACATATGTGACCAAAAATTTGCAAAACTATCGATAAACAATTTCTAAATACAAGCCATAAGCTGCCTCTCGTATATAACCAGCACTTAGATTTGGTGACCTTTAAAGAGAATTCTCCTGTGAACTTTAAATTTTTAAAATGCATGGATAAATAAATATTAATTTTTATTTCAATATTATTATGTAAGTATATGTTATTAATTATATCGCATGCTGCACAAATCCAACTAAAGTCGGAGCTTTAAGAAAAGCAAAAACTGATTACTCTGCCAAGTAATGAAACAGCCAGAGCAATCAGACCACCCACTAAAACGACACTAGATTTCGCCCTTGCCCAAGCCTCTACTTAGTTAAACCTCATTTCTCTTTACTTCTGTTTGTGTTCACAGGCAACAACAATCACATTGGCAACACTGACGATAACAATCAAACGCCCGTGCGTAATCCGCCCGGAGCATTTCACAATTCCGCAGGCTCACTGGCACAACATAATCTACTTGGTAATATAATGCGTGGCATTAAAACGCAATCATTTGGGATTTTCAAACGTTTATCGAGTTATTTGCCAGCGGCGGCGACGGCGGCGGCGGCAGCGACGTCAACGACAGCGTCAAGCTGTTGGTGGCGTATGAGTAATATTAAAAGCAGGCCTCGCTATACACCGGAGACTATTGTCAGCATGCGGCAAAACATAAATAGCAGCTGCCACAACATAGGCAACATTGCTCATACGCCAAGTGTGCCAGCTTCTGCTACTGCGTCGAACCGTGCAACATCAACGCTCTGGCTTTGGCTTTGGCCATGGCGGCTACTCATTTGCATAGTAATATTAGCAGATATTTTTGTTGCTGTTGCTGTTGGTGCTGCTGTGGCAGCTCTAATGCCCAAGTTGTTGTTGTTGTCGGCGCCATTATTGCGGCCATTGTTGTTGTTGCATTTTATCGGCGGCCATATCGCATTTTCTATTAACGGGCATAGACAGCAGCAGCAGCGGCAGAGGCAGAGGCAGTGGCAGCATTTAACATTTTGGAGTGTTGGTAATAATGTTGCGGCATTGTTGGCGCAAATTTATACAACCACAACAAAAACAACAACAACAGCAGCAATAGCAGTAGCAACAACATGCCAGGCAACAACAATAACATCTACAAAAACAACAACAACAACAACCAACGCATTTGCTGCGCTTTGCTTTAAAAACTTTTCAAGATGAAATCAAATAATTGCAAAAAACTCATTTAGGGCACAACAACAACAAAAACCACATCAGCAGCAGCAACAACAACAACAACAACAACTCTTTGCAGTCATAGAAAATAAAATCAAATAGATACTTTACTCATAGATACTCACACATACACAGCCACACACGCACACACATACATGCATGCACATAGCGTAAGTACTAAAGTATATAAATAAATGTATGAAAAAGAGAAAGAAAAAGAAAGAGCGGAGTAGCGAGAATGCATCACCAACAACTTGTTAAGTTGTGTGCGGTAATCCATATAAACATGTAGTACATATATGTAAAAGGGTCAAAATATGTAAAGCGGGCCAAATTCAATTTTTTTTTTTCATTTATATGATTTTTTTCTTTTTACCTAGACGCTATTTTTTACCGAGTAGTCGATAAATTAATGCTTACGCAAATCTTTCAAGCCCGTTAGCCAAAGATTAACATCTTGAAAAATTTGGTTTCTTCTTTTTTTCTGTAGGAGTAACATGCCAGTTTTTACGCATATATCAAATTTTTTTTTTTTGCAAAAATACGACTTTTTCGCGAGTTAAACTTATCGAAGCTGTATAGCTCGTGTATCGTGTATACGATTCAACTGATTTTACAACTCGACTGTTTATCGTACAAGTTGTAAAATCGATTAGATTGTGTGTGAAATTTTGTATGGTACGATATATCAAAATTTTTGAATTTTTCGATAGACAATCAAATTGTGCAACCAGTCGCAACGTGTATGGCTTCGATAAGATGTTTTTCAGTTTGTAGGGTGTGGTTTAAAAGACCATATGTGTAGTACTATATGTAAAAGGGTCAAAATGTGAACAGCACGATTTCGTCAATTTTATGGTCTTTCACATTTTCTGTAGGAGTAACAGCCCTCTTAAATTTTATATTATCGATAAGAGCTCATTTTTACTGCTAATTGCTTTTATTGAGATAACACATTCCTGTTAAGCTGAGTGGTTTGTATTTTATATAGAGTCAAGACATATAAGAAGCAAGACACTTTTAGATTCGATTTTCAAGATTTTTATACACTTAATAGGCGTAACAAACTAGCCCACTTCGATACATTTTTTTCAAAACTTCAAAATATGTAGTTTTTAATTTTAATTTAAAAAGTTCAAAAAACGTAAATTGGAGTATTTTTAAAATCGAAATCGTGGTCCACTTCTACCGTCAAAATATGCCAAGCTTCTCAGCTTTTTTTTACTACTTTACTGTAGTCCTCTACTCATTGTGGAGCATAGGGCCTCAGCTTTAGATTCGATATATTTAATTTTCAATATCTTTACTGTAGCATTAGCTCATTATTTTTGGCAAATACCAATTGTGTACCAAGTTATCAAATACGTTCTAAGCTACACTTTTGACCGCATTTAACTGGTAGGCGCTTAATATTGGTTGCATATCTTTAAGAAGTTCACCCATATATTTTTCAAAAAATTCCTAATTTATAACACAGCCACGCAAAAAAAAAATGTGATCTGGGGACGAGGCATAGGTATAGGTTCTACCCTAACCTCAAAAAAAATGTATGTAACTATCATCTGTTGGTTTTTTTGTTAATTGCATTTTATTCGTATATTTTCAAACAAAATTGCTCAAATGTATATACCAAATGCAAGTTTGAAACTACTCATTTATGTATGAAAAATATGGCCGCCGCGGCTGGCTCTACAGCCCCGTATACGAACATCGTAATTTTCGATTAATTTTTTTTTGTTAAACGATCCAAGACTAAAATTGAGTAATTTTCAACATATGACGAAAAGCATCCAATTTGGACGGGTATGTTCCGAATTATGAGTGTTTAACAACCAAACCAATAGATGGCCCACCCTATATATTGAAAATTTAACTTTATAATTTTTTTATTTTATTTAAAAAGTAAGTAAAACAAATATAGAACTCTATCGAATATGTAAAATAAGAAGTGCTGCTTTGCATATTTTAACCCAAAATTATGTAAAAAAAAATACATATAATACTATGTATGTGTGTACGTCAGTGTTTGTGTTAAAGCGTTAAATAAAAAACATACCTATATCTGGCATTGGGATTTTTTAAGAAATGTTTATCTTTTTGACAATTTTAACAAGGTTTATTACAATTAATAAATGTAAAACTTCATTTATAATACAAATTTCTATAATTGTTTTTGCTCAAATTTAAACAAAAATAATTTCGGCTTAATAGTTTATTAAATTAAAAGCAATGCAGCTTATACATTACAAAAAAATTTAATATTTTTGCAATATTTTAAATTAAAATAAATCTAGCGATATTT
The DNA here is from genome assembly GCA_949987675.1 of Chymomyza fuscimana. Lineage (NCBI taxonomy): Eukaryota > Metazoa > Arthropoda > Insecta > Diptera > Drosophilidae > Chymomyza > Chymomyza fuscimana. The sequence continues at coordinate 45,089,224 of OX465088.1, read as the reverse complement.
TTGCTTAATTTTTTTTGTTTTATTTAAATAAAACAAAATACATACAAAAATGCTAAAAAAAAATTCTGAAAATGTTTAGTACTAACCACAAACAATGCTAATCAAACGAGTGTTTGTGTAATATGAACAAAAATTTCTTAAATTCCATTTTGTTATTTAAATTGATGATTTAAAAAATTTCCTACAAAAATTATCTAATTGAACATATGGCAACAATTTGCGCTTTAAAATTAAATTTTTAAATATCATGTTTGGCAATTGCAAAGCCCATGCCAATTTTTATTGAGCCAGATTTCCAACTGCCAAATAAATATTTACAAATTATGATAAAAATATTTGGCAAGCAAACAATTAATTTTAAAATCAATATAAATAAATGCGAAAAATGAATATGGGTTTTGTGCATGAAATTGATCAAATATGTAAACAAATAAAATTACTCAAACAAATAATTGCAGTATATGGAAAGACGGAGAGGTATGGAGTGGACAGCTGCACAAACAAAGTTCATTCCCATAAGTATGCATAGTTTTTTTTACAGTGTAAAATAAAATCATAAAAACATAAATGAAAATAAATGAAAATAAATTAATTAGAGGCGACGATTAAAATTAAAACAAAACAACAACAAAACAAAACTGTTAATCAAATTTGCATTTAGCTGAAAGTATTTATATACATATAATACTACTACATAGCGAATTTACATAGTAAATTTAGCAAGACAAAAAAAAACCAGAAACTATGCATAAAAAACTATAAAAAAAATATGCAAATAATTATGTTAAATTTAGTCAAATATTGCTAAATGATAAGGTTGGTATTTAACACAGTACATAATTATACAAGAAAATGCATATTAACTATTAATTATTTATAGTTAACAAGCTAATTGTTATTAATAAGTTGTTTTTTTTTTTACAAGCATTTAAATGTTTTTTGCTGAATTTTTCAACACTTTTTTTTGTAAATTACTGTACACTTTTTTGTTGCCCTTAGGGGCGGCTTCATTAACATATTTTAGGCTTTTTTTAGTTCTGTTAAATTGATTTATTTATTTAAATTGAAAAAGCAAGCATATTTTTGCATAATAAACAAAAATTATTTAAAGCTTTAAAACGAAAATTAAAATCGTTTATTAAACACTTAAAACTTGAGCAATATTTTACATTACTGGCGTATACATATTATATATTTAAAATTTAAAGGGAAATTCAATTTTTCTACGTTTTTAAAAACAAAAAATTTTTATAAATTTTATTTAATTTTTTGAAACTCATCAAAATATTTAATATTTTTAATATAAAATAAATAATTTCGCACTTGTGTATACAAAGTCCAATGCATATTTCTCAGAATATTGAGTATTTAAAAAATTATTAGCACTTTATTGGTCCAATTATACAATATATAAAAACCAAAATCTTGGAATTAAAGACTAAAAAGTTGTACAGATTTTCTGGTTCATCTAACTTTTTAATAGTCTTAAAAAAATGTTCATAAATTTAATTAGTTTTACTTTCAGGACTTTTTTTTTATTAATTTTTTTTAAGACTAACGTAATTTGATTGGAACATTAACTTTTGTAAAATGTTAAAATTTATTTGAATTTATTTGGCCTGGTAATATAAAAAAAAAATGTGGTACAGTCGAGGCGGTGCCCGACAGTGGAATACCCTGTACCTTTTGTGTCAAAAAAATTTTTCCTGCATATTCCATCTAAGAACTTTCCAATTGGAATTTATTTTTTTTTGGCGAAAATCGATATTTATACCTATAAGTTCCCTCAATTTTTACCCATTTTGATGAAACTCGAATGTTACAACAAAGAATTTATTAAAAGTATACGGGGTAAGTTTCAAGTTGGTATGTTGAGGGGTGTGGGAGAAAACACGGTAAATGGATTGCGGGGGGTGGGGGGACCGCATCGATAAAATTTGGATGTGGATTTGTTCATTAGAGCCACATGAATGAGCTTACCAAAAATTGTGATTCTAGGTCAGTTGTAGCCATAATTGCGTAGAGTCAAATATTGACGCAGTTTATTGGCAAGGGGTGGTGAAATTTGCACATTTTTGACTATAACTTCTGTTGTATTTGTCCGATTTTGTTCATTTTTTACACATAGATGCATGTAGCTGCAACGCCTCGCTCTGTTAAATTTCAGGTGAAAATACTTAACGGTGTGGCTAAAAACCGACAAACTTCATCTGCTTAGGAAATATGCGCACCAGCTGGTAAAGTTTTGTGTCTCTAGCTCTTATAGTCTCTGAGATCTAGGCGTTCATACGGACGGACGGACGGACATGGCTCAATCGCTACCTGAGGTTATGATAAGCATTTTGGTATAAAGGACTTTGGGTCTGCCACGCCTCCTTCTGTCCGTTACATACATTGCACAAACCTAGTATACCCTTTGTACCTATAGGTACAGGGTATAATAATATTCTGTCGTGCTTCGGACTCGCTTTGAAACTACGTGTTTGGTGCTCCGAATTTTTTATGTGGTTTGAATCCAACTACTACTACCACAAATAGGTTCACACATTTTAAACTGAAATAATTTTTAAAACATTTTTTGTTATTTTTAGATTATATTTATGCAAATTTCAAATTATATATTTATTGATAATTATTTTTAATTATTTTTTTTCGGATTCAATCAAAAAAAATAGCCTGCACTAAAAACGAATTTTCGGTATACGTTTACATACACAAATATGGTGTATGTCTTTGATAAAAAATGGTTCATGTCTTGCATAAAAAAATGTACCTTTTAATAAGAGCTGTGCAAAAAAAGAGTAAGTGAAATATGGAAGGATTTCGACAGAAAGAAATTTGGAATTGGAAGCACGTAAAAACGAAATCGAACACAATGTATTCGTGTTCGTTTTGCCTTCATCCTGGGGACTTGGTATACTCTCTCATAGACCCAGAGCTCTTCAATCAGATCTATTTCTAAAGTAAAAACATAAACTAGAATGAACTTCATCGAATGTGTTGGTCTACAATAACTTGAGAAAATATTTTATCAAGAGAAGAATTACTTCACTTGAATTCTTGGGAATGTTTTTACTTTCTTGTAAGTTGAAAGCGGAATGGATTTAATCAGGTAACCAAAGATATTTTTCTTCTTGCTACCTTGGTCCCCTCCGTGGATATGTGCAGCCAGGATTTTTCCACGATTTCACAAATCCTATATTTAGTAGATTTATCAATGCCCAGATTTTTTGTATGTGCTTTTTCGAAAAATTGACTTTAAGGTAAAAATTTCACAAATGTAATCTAGTCCGAAATCTAAGTATTAAGTATCTAAGTCTTGTCCATTTGGGAGACGCTCTTCGAATTTTTAACATTTTGCGAATCACGGGCCATTGTGGGATCTTTCTTGGGCCTGGCAACCAGATTCCAGCTCGCTTGGAAGGATGACTGCCTCAAGCGTGAACATCTTTTTTGGTTACTCACCACTTCGTCCATCATTTCCCTTTTTTTTATTAATGGAGCCCTTGGGGACATTGGCTATAGATGCCTTTTATAGGGCTCCTTTGCGGCATATTGAGCAGCAGATTGACTAAGCAGGGGATTCTTTATCGGTTTTCTGCTCTTCTTAATAGACACGATACGTGGCTTATGAGCCTAAGGCTGTCCACATTAGGCCGACATTGCGTTATGACACCGGACATCGCTTGGCTGTTCGACATTGAGGAGTGTCTCTTCAAAACACTTTGAATCCGAGTGTGACGGTACGTCCTGAATGTTTGCAAAAAGTTTTAAGGCTTTCGCAAGTAAAGGAGAGAAAGAATGCTTAAATTGTCACAGGGACTTAATGGCCCTTACTATAGTCTAGTGTATTAGCAGAGATATAAAAATATAGGAAACAGGTGGATTGTTTTTTTTTTTGAGAAAGCGGGGTGCTGTCCTCTGGTTAATCTTAAAGGCATAACTGCAAAAAATTTCGCTTATTTGAAGGTAATATTTTTGGGTGAGGAGTTTTACCTTCCGCAAGACCCTCCCTACAACCTGACCCATTTAGAAACAAACCACAAGTAAGTCTATATTGTGTCCAAGGACAACTTAAAAAAATAAAATAAAAACATTAAAATATTGGTTCGTTTTATAAAAAAAAATGTTTAAGGAAATCCTAATATGAAAAAAATTTGCTATAGATAAGTTCGTTATAGAGAAGTTCGACTGGAGACCAAATCGGAAATTAATGCATTGGACTCCAAACCAAATAATTACCAATTTCATGATTTTTTCAATATCTCTAAAATATGTTTAATTTTAAAATTAGCTATGTTTTTTTTAATGTAAATAACAAACAAAAAATTGACGCATAAAAACGCTGTAAATAAAACCGACTCATTTAAGAACGTTGTAAAAAAGTTTATATTAAAATAATTTAAATAAAAACTTAATACAAATAAATAAGTGTAAAATAAAACATATTAAGCTACGAAAACAAAATTCAAAACTCAAAGCATTGCTTTAAATTATGTATTGTAAATAAAATAAAAATTAAGTCAAAAAAAGTATGAAAGTTAAAAAATGTGTGTTAAAATGTTGCAAAAAAAAATTAAATAAATATATATAGAAATTATTTATTATCAAAACTAAGCCAGCTTTGAGCAAAAAGTTTGTATGAACAAAAAAAAAATAAAAAACAAAATTTGCTGTTAAAAAAAAAATTAAATTTAAAAGCATAAAGAAGCTCAATAAAAATGAAATTTACATGTAATGAAAATTATACGCCTAATTATACATTGTACTATGGAAGCAATGTCCATATAGTACCTACATATATAGTTAGTTATTATATTATGTATCATGCATATATAGAGCTCTGTCTATAATTTAAGTTATGGCATATCTATGTGACATATTTGTATGTAAATGTATGCAAAAGTTTACAACAAAAAGTACTTTGAAAATAAATGAAATAAATGCAAAAACAAGCTGAAAGTGTGTAACCATCTGGGTAATGTTGTGGGCGTGACAGGAGGCGTGTAAAACATCTGTTGTTCTGCTTTTCGCTGGCACTGTTCAACAAAAAGTAACAAAATTAGCAATGGCAGCAACAAATGTAATCACATTAAATGCATTTTTAGCAGAAAAAACAGGACAACAAAACTTTCAAGGACAACAGACATAACAACAATAGCAACAATAAGGACGAGTCGGTATGACAATAAACGGGCTGCAGCCTGCAATACACACCAACAAATACAGAATCGTATGGGAGTCCTTGAGTACCCAGCAGACCAAAAAGTGAGCTCTTAACGTGCATTTAAAAACAAAGTCGCAAGCAGAACTGAAAACGAATTTTCATCAAAATCGGTTAAAATTTACGGAACTTATAGGGACAGATATCGTTGTGCACCAAAATAAAAAAAAAATGCAACTGAAAAATTCTTAGAAGGAATAAAATTTTTCGAGAAAAAATGTTTATCACATTTCAATATCCTTTTGCTATTTTCATCATAAACTAAGCAGTATTTGTTTCGTTTTTGTCTCCTATCATGCGTTTTACCCGCTTAAGTGTCGCGTGATTTTCCTTTAGAATAAAGTTGGCGAATATTTGGTGTGCTGGGTATATGCGCATGTGTGAGTGTGAGTGCGTGTGTGTAACAGAACCACGCAAACAACAAAAGCAACCAGGCATAAAGAAACTGTGCAATTTGCCACAAGAAGAAGAAACAAAAAGCAGAAAAACGGCAAAACAGAAAAGCTAAAAATGAAAAAGAGAAAAGAAACTGCAAATACAGCTGCAACTGTAGAGCACATAATCACTGGCAAATGCGGCACAAGCGGCAAATTACTAGAACAATAAAAGCAAAAAGCAGGACACAGGAAGCAACGTACGTAGAGAATGAGTTCCAATGCCAACGAATTTTCTATATCCTTAATGATTGTTAGCAAACTATTAAGCTTGATCTGATTTAAACTGTAACATTGTGACATTTTTGTAAACTGCTTGCATGCAGTCTAACAAGCAGTTGCCAATTGGAGGTTGCTGAATGAACTACTTTTTAAACTTCTTATGGGGTTAGCGTTGAAGAGACGACCTCTTGCCAATATGTTCTGCTGACGTATATTGTAAATAAGTCAAATTTTTCTATAAAGAATTCGAAAGTAAACAGAATATGAGTACGTCAGATAGAACATTCGTTATACAGAAATTATAGGTCGTTCCATTTTTTTTCCTCAACAAACAAATTACACGGTACATTGCGCTTCATCGGTAGAGACTTTCGAAAAATGGTCTCGTAATTTGTTCAGATTTTTCTGTTACGGTATTGTATCCATGCCCAAAAAATATATTTAACTCTTGACTCTTTATTACATTTAAATCAAATGCCCAACGATCGCTGATTAAAAAAAAAATTCCAGCAATTTCACTATATAGAGATTCGTTAAAAGTAGATCAAAATACACGCAATCTTTAAAGTAAACGCGGTGTACTTCAAACAAATTTGTAATCGGTAAGGAGATCAAAATCCAGTGTACTCAAAAAAAAAAAATTCCCAATATGTAAAAATTCGTTGTGAAGGAATTCGTTATACAGAAGTTCATCTGTAGTACACATACAATGCTTCTCAAAACTATAGGACACCTTGAACTTTTATGTTTAATTGTAAATATCTCTTTTTGTCGCGGGTTATCTCTCCGATCAGTTATTAATAGAGATCCCCAATGTTCCGCCCAGGGGCGACTGACAAAATAGTTAAAAATTATTATTTTATTGGACCCTTCGATTTATTTGTGCAATTTTAAGCATTTCGTTACAGTAGTCCATTATATGGAAATTGTTTTTCGCTGTAAACTTACACGCATAAAATGACTAACATTTTTTTTAAAGACTGAAATCACTTTTGAATTTTAAAATTAAAAAAAAAGATATCTCTAAAAAAATTTAAATTTTTTTTAATTCAATATTTTATCTATCATGGAAAAAACAATTTGCGTCAATATCTTTATTCGTTTAGGAGATATGGCTTGTCAAAAAAAAGTCTAAAAATGAAAAATCCAATATTCAGTTATCGATAAATCGATGAATAATCGGAATTTTGCAATAGCACTTCTAATACATATGTAAAAATGATCAAAATCGAAGAGGTTGACGCTTTGCTTTTTTCGACCATATTGAAGAGACTCTTCAAGGATTTTTGTTTTTGCAATTTCTCGCTAATTATTTTTGATAGTTACTTATTATAATAATGCCTTAAAATAAATTAACAATTATTTCGAAAAAATTTATTTTTCCTGGAAAACTTAGTTGCAACTCTGTGTTGCGAACATTAATTTTACCAAAAAACAGTCGAACTTCCTTATAACGAATTCCTTCACAACGAATTTTTCCTTATTAAGAATTTTTTTTTTAGTACGCTGCTTTTTTTATCTCCTTATAACCTTTCCGTGTAACCAATAGTCTGTATAACGAGCCAATTTTCTACTCCACTCCTAAGGAAGATCCAGTAAAGTCACATAAAATTATATAGTATTAGGTGCGCAACTCAGTTCTCGCTGATTTTTTAATGAAAATGCAATTTTATTGTAAAAAAATGGTTACCAATGAATCATTCAAAATTTTAAAATATAAATTTTGATTAGTGTATACGATTTTTTTCAGAAGCATACACCCATACAGCATAGAGTTTTAAAGTTATCTTATAGATTGAAGGACGGAATTTCTGCTCGGAATGGGGAAAGCCTAAATCGGCTCAATATATTTTTTATTATTTCGCGTTTGAAAACCCTATTGGGTCATAGCCTGATGCACGATTTGTTTCTACACGCCCCTGTCTTGCGCCCGTCTTCCCCAGTTGGTAACACCAAGGCGTGACAGGGCTTCAACCACTTGGTCCTCCCAACGGTTCCGGGGTCTTCGTCTTCTTCGTTGTGCGCCCACTACCGCATCAAACACTGTACGAGCTGTTGTTTGTTCTTCCATCCGTACGACGTGACCCAGCCATCGAAGTCGCTGAGTGTTCAATCGACTGACTACATCAACATCGTTATACAGTTCGTACAACTCGTCATTCCACCGAATATGATAGGTACCGCCAACGCAAACAGGACCAAAAATTTCGCGAAGAAATTTCCTCTTGAACACCCCAAGAGCAGCTGCATCTGATTGTGTTACTGTCCAGGCTTCCGCACCATATTGAAGCACCGGAAGAGTGAGCGTCTTGTAAAGTGTTTTCTTCGTCTGTCGAGAGAGAGCTCTACTGAGCCCATAGTAGCACCTGTTGGCAAGTGTTATTCTCCGCTTAATTTCCAGGCTGACATTATTGCTGCTGGACACAGCAGTGCCAAGGTAGATGAATTCCTTGACTGACTCAAAGCTATAGCTATCTGCGGCCAGCCGAGAATCAAGACGCGGCGATTCTCTGCTGGAGCACACCATAAACTTTGTCTTGTCCATATTTACTGCCAGTCCCATTTTAGCTGATTCCTTTTCGATAGCTCCAAAAGCGGCAGTTACATCACGCTTGGTGCGACCAATGATGTCGACATCATCAGCGTATCCAAGGAGCTTGACACATCTGTTTGTTAATATTGTGCCCGTCCGATCAGGAGATTGAAAAGTATCTTGTCTGAGACCTCGCTTGGTGTTAAAGGTTTCGGATTGGATCAATATATACTAGTAATAAACATTGTCTTAAGCAATTGGGAAACACGGACTATTTTTGTAAAATCAACTTATGCATAGTTTGCCCTGAACCCTACAGCCTATGACATATACTGCATAAACATATAAAAGCCTTGATCCTAATGCGAAAAACACTGGTAACTGAACTGGATATAATAAATTAATGATTGTTATTTTAAATATTTTAAAAAAATTCCCATAAACATGACTAAGCTATATTGTTTTCAATGCTGGAATCGTCTAAATTAAAGTAGCGGTCCAAAAGGAAAAATTGTTCAAGACACAAGAATTATTCTGGCTTTTGAAAACAAATATTAATACCAAATTTCAGCTTTTAAGTATCTACCCTCTGGGTGTTTTTTATGCCCCGCAAACATTTTTTAAAAATTAATATGCTCTTCTAGAAGTTTTTAAGAAAACTAGAAGAGCAACATAGCAAAATGGAGCATGTTGCCAAATGGCCAACACGCTTTTAGCCAAATGCAAACTGCAACAAAAATAAAAACAAAAAGCAACCTCGACATTACTAAAAAAAAAAAAGTATGCCAGGCATTCAGACAACTCGTGAAGATTTCATCTTTTAGTTTGCTTAAAAATTTTTACAGTTTTAACTCGAGAGCCTCAATGTGTGTGTGTGTGTTTCAGTGTGTGTGAATGAAAATTGTTGTGGCTGCCATTGAAATCTTGTGGTGTGGAAGTGAGCATATTTTCCAAGCAATTAGTGACGTAGAAGCTGAATATGCCTAAATGGCGCCGGTTTGGGTTAAGTGGTCTGCGAACCTAAGTCTCTCTCTCTCTCCACTTTAATTTAGGCAATTTTGTGGTTAACTGTGCGTATGTGTAATATGGGTTGCATACATATTTAATAGCCTGATATTATGCATTGTAAAGAGCTTAAAATTAACATATTAAAAATTTGCTTAATGTCTACTTAGGTATAAGAGCTGAGACTTTTTGGGTTTTTAGGACAGATGTTAGCGTGATAAGTGTACTCAGTACCCATTCTCAAGTTAGGGTTATTTAAATATGATATAAGTGCCAGCTTTAAATATTACCATACATTGTATAAAATATTTAAGTATATTTTCAAAATGTCTTATTTTATTAAACGAATAGAAATTTTATTTGAACCATTTTTATCTCAGCGGATTTGAGAATGTCACCAGTCACTACAGTCACCAAGAGCAGTATGTAGACTAAAATTGGTGTTTTTTTTTTTTTTTTCAAATTTGTGGGAATACCAAGCACCCTTATGAAGGTATCTAAACCTATCCTTTTATAGAAAGTTGTTTGTCTCCTTGTCATGTTCGCTGTTACTTCGATCTTTTGCACTGCGTTGGTACAGGGTGTTCTAAAGTCGCGCAGGTACGACTATAGCATGCTCCGATTCCAAGAAATTAAGGACGGTATGTCTCAAAATTATATAGATAATAATAATAATATATATTTAAAATATAGAAGACCGTACGAGTGTTAACTTTCCAAGCAAACAGGTGGCGGTGTCCCCCAGTTTCAACAACAAGATTTTCTAAATTTTAAATTTTGATATCTCCATATATAAGTCGTTACACCTTAAAACCCATTTTGGTATGGCTCCAAAATTATAGAGAAGACTTGGGGAGGACTCCCCTAGTTTCAGCAAGACTTTCTAAATTTTAAATTTTGCCATTTCCATGTATAAGGCATTACAACTTAAATCTCATTTGTGTTTCTTACAACTAAGAGTAAGTAACTAAGTCAAAGATATGTACCAAAAGTACCAGAGCTTTTCTTTCTATTTTATCTACCTTTCTTTCAGTCCTTTCTATGCTACTTTCTTTTCATTTTAACGGCAAATGCGGCCTGGGTACGCAAGTGGAAAATTCAATTTGCAAAAGTGCATAAAAGTAGCAGTAGACTATGCCACGTGTGAATTATCCCCACCCTCAAACTCAACCCCTTCACCCCCTATCACACTTTCTCGCCACTATTTGTTGTTGGCTGGCGAAAATCCTCTGGCTGAACCCTCCACGAGGGTGCCGGCTGGGCAATGGACGGTGCACTGGCTCAAGCATCAGAGTCAGGCACTTGTCCCCCCTCGATGCTTGGGCCAGTGCACGGTCTAGCTGAGGCAACAGCGCAGCAGTATCCGGATTCCCAAATCTGGTGCTGCTGCGTTGGAGCCATGGCCAGAGGTGCCTGGCAGCAGGCATAAAATGCTATGGGGTGGTTCCCACGAACAAAATCAACCAAAACCCCCGCGCTGGAGTCATTGAAGGACGCAACTCGGGCTGGGATGTCAGCCCAAACGTCGGTGGAATGCGTGACTGCTACCACCGGCGGGCACGGTGGGGTTAATACCCCTCTACGTGTCGCCAGCGGTCACACCTCTGAACTGGTTGGAGCAGGCCAGGACAGTTGTAAAGCGACTGCCAAAACAACGAGAGAAGCCAAATTGTGGCGCGGTTCTGTAGTCCTTGAAGACTCAGACGGCGAACCACATGGCTCAATTAGTGCTGAGGCGGAGGAAGAACTCCTGCGCTCCCCAGCCAAGGTGTCCACTTCCCCCTGCAGGGATGGCCCTAAAAAGACAAAGGATGGACTGAGGGCTAAAGCTCAATACAAGGCCGCTCTAAAGATCCGAGCCCGGCTTGGTGACAGCAAAAATCTCACCCCTGAGGAGAGAAACAAGCTGGACTGGGCCGAGCAAAAGATCAAGGAGGGCCGAAAGTATTATGAGAGCAAGCCGGCGATGAAGGCTACAAGTAGCCAATACGCAAACAAGGTCGAGGAGCTGCTGCTATCCAAAAGGCAGCGCTCAGTCGACCAGGACAAGGCGGATGTGCCCGCGAGCAAGCGGCCGCGCCAAAGACCGGAAAGACCCACGAAGAAGCCACTGCCGAAAAGGGTAACGGCGAGCGATGTGGCGCGACGACACCTAATCGTCGCCCTCATCGACCGCAGCGACCCAAACGGCAAAATGACACCTGATCAGTGGAAGGTGGTGGAGCTGAAGCTCCTGGATGCCTTATTCCAAAGGATGGAGGATCCAGAGGCTCAGCCTACCACGTTCGACGGTGCGGGGTGGCTAAGTGGAGTCAAGATATTGAGTTGCAAGGATGACCTCACCCTGAAGTGGGTCACCGAGACCGTGGCCAAGATGGACGCTCCCTGGGAGGGGGCCAAGCTGGAGGTAGTCGACAGAACTATGATTCCGTCGGTACCAAAGGCGAAGGTACTCTTCCCGAGAGTCGTACCCACGGAACATGCACTCAAACTGCTTAAGTGGCAAAACCCAGATGTGCCAACCAAAGACTGGGTTGTGCTGCACGTGGGAAAGCCGGAAGACAAGGGTCAGCAGATGGTACTCCAGATCAACAAGGAGGCCGAAAATCTGCTGTACCCAAGGTTCGGGAAGATGGCGTGGGGTGTGGGTAATGTTTACCTTCGCCTCAAAAAGCGCCACCCGAACGACGATAACACCAACACGCTTGAGGCCGGAGAGGTGGAGAAGGACCTTGGCGTAGCAGCCATAACCGAAGCCGCTCACAGCCTCGAACTTAACGAGGACGAGGACGATGGTGATACGACCCTGGTAGTCGACCCATCGGAGCAGGAGGAACCTGAACACAGCCATGCAGCTGAGGGTCCTTCAGCTAAACCTCCACAAATGTAAGTTGGCGTCGGCGGAGCTCCTTATAACCCTGGATGAGGAGTCCGTCGACGTGGCTTTAGTTCAGGAACCTTGGATTGCATCGGGTAACAAGGTCTCTGGACTAAAGTCAACCAACTACAGTACTTTCTACCCGACAACCGTAAGTAAAGCAAGAACTGCAATTCTGGTGAGAAAGGGCATCTATGCTTATCTTATGTCTAATTACAGCACTGACGATCTCACGGTGGTAGCGCTCGAGGGCCTTAGGGACGAGCCACTTATAATGGCATCCTCCTACCTGGCGCACGATAGGGAGGCACCTACAGAGGAGACGGAGCGTCTGGTCCAGGAGGTGAGCCGGAAGAGGCAACCCCTGTTAATCGGCGCTGACGCGAACGCCCATCACACAATATGGGGATGCAGGGACGTCAACGAGAGGGGTGAGTCACTGCTAGATTTCATACTAAGGTATAACTTAAGAATCGCTAATACAGGGGAGGAACCCACCTATGTGGGCCCCACCTCATCAAGTGTCATTGACCTAACTCTCTCGCTTGGTATGAATACTGCGGTCACAGAGTGGAAAGTTCTTAGCAAACAATCCTTCTCTGACCACAAGTACATCCAATTTAAGGCGAGGTTTTCGTGTGTAGTGACTAAAAGTGAGTACAAAAATCCCCGGAACACCAACTGGGAGATGTTTAAAGACAAGGTGGCAAGGAAACTCCCACCACCACCAATAATAAATTCGACAGATGACATCGAGAAGTCCGTTGAGACACTCTGCCACCATCTGAAGAAGGCATTCAATGACTCGTGCAAAATAACGGTTAATAAAAGGAGACACAGGCCACCCTGGTGGAATCCAAGACTGAAGGCACAACGTACCGACCTACAGGATATCTTCAAACTGGCTAAACAAGCGGGTGATGATACTGTATGGGACGAGTACAAGGTAAGACTCCGTGACTTTAAAAAACAAGTCCGGCTGGCTAAAAGAGACTCCTGGAGATCCTTCTGCTCTGGCATGGAGAAGATCAAGGAAACCGCAAGACTCAGGAAGCTACTCTCGAGTCAACCCGTTATACAGAGTCAATTGAAAATGAACGACGGACACTGGACAGAGAGCAGTAAGGAAGCGACTGACGCCCTGCTAAGCGAGCACTTCCCCGGCTGCACGGACGTCCTCACTCCTGACACGCCAACAAATCGTTTCAGCCAACAGGCCAACGTACCTGGGGACGTTATTACGACACACAAAATCCAGTGGGCCCTAGACTCCTTCGCGAGCTATAAATCCCCTGGCCTAGATGGTGTAATCCCGGCCATGCTGCAGAAGACCAAAGATAAGGTTACGCCATGGCTGGATAACATATACAAAGCATGTTTGAGGTACGGACACGTTCCCGTATCCTGGAGGACAGCACGAGTTGTGTTCCTGCCAAAAGCAGGGAAATGCAGCCACGTGCAGCCAAAGGATTACAGGCCAATAAGCCTCACCTCATTCCTACTCAAAACTCTTGAGAAACTGCTGGATCTACATATAAGGCAGGGCATGAGCCAACTTGTAGAACACAACCAACATGCCTACACAAAAGGGAAATCGGTGGAAACAGCGCTGCACTCCCTAGTAGCTACCATTGAAAAAGCCCTACACCACAAGGAATACGCCATGGGAGCGTTCCTAGACATCTCAGGTGCATTTAATAATGTTTCTACGGAAGCCATAATGCGAAGCCTAAGACCCAAGGCACCCCAGGAGGCCATAAACTCCTGGATACAAAGCCTATTGAGCTGCAGACGAATTAGAGCAGAATGGGGAACCACGACAGTGACAAAAGAGGCACACAGAGGCACGCCGCAAGGCGGAGTACTATCGCCCTTATTGTGGAATCTAGTGGTAAACGACATTCTACATAGATTTAAACGGAAGGCCCCAAGGATAACTGCCTATGCGGACGACATAGCCATAATTATCGTGGGCAAATGTCCCATGACACTTAGCTCGGTCATGGACATTACGCTAAAGGAAATACTGATGTGGGCCACAGAAGCCGGACTCAGTATTAACGCGGACAAGACGGACCTAATTCTCTTCACCAAGAGATACAAGGTACCGCGTTGGACTCCGCCATCGATAAACGGCACTCCGCTCAAGCCCAAAATGAGCGTGAAATATCTAGGAATAGTACTGGATAGCAAGCTGAGCTGGAAACCCAATGTCGAGGAAAGGGTGAAAAAAGCCACAAATGCACTTTATGCATCCCAGAAGATGTTGAGTAGCACGTGGGGCTTATCACCAAGACTTATGCATTGGATCTTCATCTCAGTAGTGCGGCCAGTGCTACTCTACGGAGTTCTGGTATGGTGGAAAGCCACAGAGAAGACCACATACCTACGAATGATGGAGAGGACGCAACGACGTGCACTGATGTGCATAACGGGGGCGCTAAGGTCCACTCCAACCAAGGCCTTAGAAGCTATACTTGGAGTACACCCCCTTGACATACAGGCCAAACTACTGGCGCAGAAGACAGCGCAACGTCTTTGTGCAGCAGGGAACATGGCCCTAACGAACTACGGGCACAGCAAAGTTGAAGGGGTGACACACAATAGCACGGACTACATGACCCCAGTAAATAACTTCTCCAGAACGCCCACTCTAATGGGACCAGAGGACTGGAAAATCGGCATGGACCAACAAGCGACAAAAATTTTCACGGACGGTTCCAAAATGGAGTCCGGTGTTGGGGCCGCAATATACTGTACCGACCCACCCACGGAGGTGTCTTACAAGTTGCCGGACCACTGTAGCATCTTCCAGGCGGAGGTATTCGCCATAAAGAAGGCTGCAGAGCTAGCGCTCACCCTAGAGCAGAATCGAATAAACATATTTGTTGACAGCCAAGCGGCAATCAGATCCATGCAAGCGTTCAGCATCAATTCCAAAAGTGTACTGGCAAGCAGGGACGCTTTAGATGCACTAAACACCCAGAAGGAGGTGTGCATCTTCTGGGTACCCAGCCACCAGGGCATTGAAGGAAATGAAACTGCTGACAGGCTCGCAAAGGAAGGAGCCGCTTTGAGTCAACCGTCACTTGAGGATCTAAAGATTCCTCTAAGGACAATCAACCACAAATCAGAAGAGGACGCTGTAGTAAGATCTGATAGAAGGTGGTACACCACAACGAACTGCAGAACGGCTCGCACAATGTGCAAGAGAATAAACAGCAAATTAGCCCAGTATACTCTGCAACTCCCAAGAAGAGATTGCAGGCTTATAGTGGGCATACTCACCGGTCATTGCCTGACAGCAACCCACGCTAAGAAGCTAGGCATTACCAACAACGATGAATGCAGGAAATGTAGGGAGACAGACGTCAAAGAGACTCTGGAGCACCTCATATGCAGCTGCCCTGCCCTCTGTACATCGAGACTCAAATACCTAGGAAAACCATGGCTTACCTCACTGGAAGAGGCAGCCGATAGGGCACCTCAAAGGCTTCTGGCGTTTGCCAAGCACACGCATATAATTGACGTCTAGCGTGCTTTGTACACCAGCCGCACCTTCCGGTATCACTAAGGACTACCTAGTCTATGTGTGACTCCCCCCAGGGGTCAACCGGCACTACCTAACCTAACCTAACCTATTTGTTGTTAAACAAAAGCAGCCGCCAGGCAGCAGCAGCAGCGCCAGCTAGACATATGCTCCAATGCCCCCAAATTCTGTGTTTACATCTGCAACTGCTGCTTTGCAACTGCAACAACAGCATCAAGTCACAGTAGTTGCAACAACAACAAGCAAGTGGAACTGCAAGTGGCAGAAATATAAGCGCAACGTCACAATGTCGCAAACATTGTAATTAAATCTACGTCAACATAAGCGACGACTCTGAGGATGACGATGCTGTCAACGCTTTTGTTGCACCCACTGTAAGTACACCTATGTGGTGTTGGTGCGAGAGTATGTGGGTGGTCGTGAATGTATGTGTGTTTGAGTGTGTCTGTATGTGTGATACCAACTTCTGTCATTCCAGGTTGACTTTGCCTCTAATGTTTGTCTTTTAGACTTGCCTTTTGGTTTTTTATCAAAATTATGGGAACAATGTTCTCTGGTTGGTAAAATTAATTAAAAGCAAAAATAATTATTAAATTGGCGAGCACAAGATGGCTAGGATCGCAGTGCAGTTTTCCCAGCAATATTATCGAATCTCGCCAAATTATCCTAAGCCAAAGCATAATTTATGGAGGATCCTTTTCATACCCTGTCTCCAAAGGGTCAAGGGTGTACTACCAAATATAAAATGATCACCTTAACCACTGGTAGCAATAAAGCTGTAAACTCTTTAATTTCCAGTGTGGGATTATGGTATAGATTGTTGATTTATTCTGTTTCCCTAAAAGAATTCTGCATTTTTTAGCTGAGGTTTCATATCTTGATTTGAAACTGGGCAAATAGTACAGTAAACGAAGGCTCAAAAACGTCATCTGCTGAAAAAAAAAACACTAAATTGATTAAACTTTTAGGGATTGTTCTAAGTCTAAAACCGAGAAGGAAGGGGGGCGTGGTACCCCTCGTGGCATAAGTTGGTAATAATATCTAATATCTCTTATTTTCTATCAAACTTAGATTAATGGTTTGCTAGCGACTTATTTGTTCGATTGCTTGAAAACTATTAATCGTAGGAAAGCGAAAGAGGATTCATTTTGTAGATAATTTCAATTACTTAAACAATATATGGGTAAAATTGCCGCAAAAACCTACCGGTTTTAAAATATTTGCAAATTAATCGAAAAACATCAAAAACCATTTCCATTTGTACACCAATTGACCTACGACCTTCATATAAGACTTATTTGGTAGATAATTTTATTGGCAGCAATTGATCGATCTGAAAACCATAACTCTAAGTTTGATAGAAAAGAAGATATCTTGCAAAAGGGGAGGGTGACGAAAAAACAAAATCAAATGAAAACAATTTCGAGAAATCTTTTCATTTGTTAAGTCAGTGGCATATATAGAGGAGTAGAATCAATCTATCTACGCCACTGTATTAAGTCAACTTTTTTTCGAACAGCCCTCGCACATAACTCACAACATAATTATGCGACACCTTGTTTTGATAGGATTGAATGGGGGGTTCTTTGATCAGTGGGAAACATTTAATTATTTATTTTACTGAATTGTAGAATTTCAAGATATAAATAATTCGAAATTACAAAGAATTATTTTAGAGCAGTAACAATACTACAGGAAGCTATCCTCCGAAGGGCCGATGTCAACAGGTCAGGCACTATATTTTATAAGAGTGACATGCTGCTGGCGTATGCCCACGACATTGACATTATTTGCACTTAAAAGGTTTTTTTAAGTAATATTTTTCTTAATTCAGCGTCTGTCGCCCAATTAAATATCTCGACTCATAAAGTTTTAAAAATATAAATCCCACTTATTGAATTTTTTAATTCTACACATTTTGTAAAAAAAAGCTTTGTACATATATTATCTTCCAATCGATACGATCAGAAAAAATATTTAGAATAATTTTCTCCGAATAATATATTAAAAAATAAAAAAATTGGAAAAACCTAAACATATTTTTAAATAAAATTATAGATTCCACTTCTCCTGTTACAATCAAAAGTAGTTAAATCTGGCGGGAAAATATGCGAATTGACCAGACTCCCAGTATATTCCAAAGTATTTCATTGTTGAGCACATATTTTTTATTTATTTGTATCTTTGTTTTCACTGACTACAATTACAATTAACTAAGTAAATTGCACTAAAAAAAAATGTTTAACTTTTGTTATTTCCATTTGCTTTTCTTGTTTTGCCGTTGATTTTATTTTCTACGATTTAGCGTTAATTACATGGATTTGCATCTGTATTTGTATCTGTGTTTGTCTTTGTATCTGTGCTTGTCTGTGCTTGCATCCGTGTTTATATGTGCTTGTATCTGTGTTTATCTGTGCTTGTATCTGCGTCGCTCTTGTTACACTGTACTTGACACTTTAAATGGTTTTTCTGATGGTAAACAGCTAAAAAGTTAAATTACATTTAGCAAAATAAAAAAGCATATACATATACACACATATACATTCGAGTACATTTTTACACACACATGGATCAAAATATGTGAAGCGAAGCTTTAATTTGACTTTGTAGTATTATATTTTTACATAGTATGATTTTTTAAGCTTTGTTAAGCGAGTTAAATTACGCTCACAGAGATTTCAAGTCTCGAAAATGGATGGAAAAAAATCAAAAATTTATCTTAGTATAGATTACAAATTTAATAAACTTATAAAAAAAAAATTGTAAGTGTAATTTTATTATTTTTTTAATTATTGTTTAAATTCCTTTTTAAAATAAAATTTAAGATATTGCCCTTGAATTTATTTACTAAATACATTTTTAATGAAATTGAAGAACAGAATTAAATTCCAATGAATATGTGTTTTAACTTACTCAATGGTGACCCAGTAACAAAATTAAAAAGACGATCGTTGAAAAATTTAATTCCCTAGCTCGTAAATTATTATAACGGCCTGATTTGGCCTTAATTCATAACCAATGATGGCTCCAGCTGCACCCTGGACTGGCGACAATAAAACATGTGATAAATGCAATATATAAAAATAAATGAATTTTTAAGTTTTTCCAATAAAAGAGGAAACAAAAAAGACAAAAAATATATGTTTTGGTTTATTTTTTTTTTCGCTTTTATTTTTTGCCCTCAAAATGTACGTTTTTCACTTTGTGTTTTACTACTACAACAACTACTATCTAGTTCGGTTCATCAACCAGTTCTTATTTTTGGTTCAGCTCACACAATTAGGGTGCCCAGATCGAACCAATCCAGGGACAAAGTTTTGCGACAAGTACTTTTGACCATGAAAATATGTAATGTGTACAAATCGAATAGGTCCAAATAAAAAGATGGCGTCATGGCATTTTCTAATAAACTTCTTAGTTATTTTGTCATCTAAAAGCAAGCCGTGGTGGAGCCGCATAGTTTATTTAAATTTTAAATGAAAATTAATGTATGACACTTTTTATTAGAGCATCAAATTTTGGAAATTTAATTTTGAAGGAATCAAATTAATTAAAGTCATTCCATCGTGGTGAGCTCCCTAGTATATTTCAAAGATGCCATTAATGGTATTTTACATGGAACCGCATTTTGTTATAACCTACTTAAATTTTTTTTTTATCTTCAAGAAAAAAGTGGTTTGGACACAAATTTAAAACATCAAATTTTGGAAATATAATTGTGACTGAATGAAATTGATTATGATGACATTCCATTTTTTTTTAATTTGTTCATCCGCAAGCAGGCACTGGCGGAGCTCCCTAGTATATTTCAAATTTTTTAATAACCTTTTTAGGTATTTTCTTATCTTCAAGTAATTAGTGGTAGAGCCCTCTAGTTTAATTAAATTTAAATTAATGCTTGATACTTTTTATTAGAGCATAAAATTTTGCAAATTTATTTTTAGCCACATTTTTTTAATGGAATTAAATTGATTATCTATGTCATTGCGAAATACGCATATATATAAAATATATAACCTATTTACTAATTTTGTCATCTGCATGTTAATTTTGCAAAAATGTTGAAAATACCATACACACTTGTTTTTATGTAATTTTGTTTAGCCACAAACAATAACCAACATGTAATACCACAAAATTTACACACCTTTTTGCATGAACACTAAAAGACCACAAGCTCACACCTAGACCTCTAATAAATATACGTTAAGTCCTATGGAGCAGACACAGGCCACTTGGCCAGTGTAAAACCGCAGGCCATCTATCATCATAAAAATAAACCGGACAGAGCCCCAACAAACCAACGTGCTGATGTTGAAGACCCCCGTATAACCCCAATAACCCATAAAACCCAACATACCAACTATAAAACATTAGTCGAAACATTAAAAATGAAATCATAGCAGAAAAAGCAAACCAAGTTACCAAGTTGGGGTTGTGGATTGTGGGAATTGTAGCTTTATGGTTGGGGGATGTGTCCTGTGCCTGGCACTACAATCAACATCATTAACGCATGCTCTAAAAGCCATTTATTTAGACGTAGACAAGCCGAGCCATGTTGGTGGCTTGGCAAAAGGAGTAGGCGCTCCCGGCCGGAGGGGAAACTATAAATTTAACGCTTTTAGCATAATTGCAGGCGCATGTGCGTGTCGCTAAGAGCCGACACTTAACCCAGGCATACAATATTGTATCTGTGAGTGTGTGTATCTGCGTGTATGTGTGCATATCTGTGTGTGTATTTTGCGGCTTGTTAAGCAATCAACGGCTAACCGTTATGATAAGTGGCTGCAAAAGGCCAACAGAGCCGTCAACACAGAAAAACGCGCTTCAAATTATGACCCAGCAGGCCATTATGTATTGTATCTATATATAACACAATACTATGTGTTAAAATGTGCGTTTATATAGTGCTCATATTACTACTTGTTCTTATAATTGCCCGTTTCAAGTTTCAACCTATATCAAAATATTTTGCAACTTAATATGCCAAGCTGTTAGCGTTAATATTTAACCCTTTTATGACAATAAACACTTGACAGGCCAATTTGTGGTCTACCTAATAATAATACATGGCTTTATAATATACATATATTGTAGTATATAGGCCAGTAAATGGCTTTGTCTAATAATATTTATCGTTTGTCTAAGCAATTCAGGTCAAGCCAAATGCTTATCTTGCAACGGTTTGTTTTGGTTTCATGGGGCGTATGCGCAATTTGTCAGTCTTAATTGCCAACGAATTGAATTTTGCAAAATATTTTTTTACGCTGTTATGGTTTTATAAAAATGCTTTTGAAAATTTAAAATTAAATGTTTATGTTTATCTGTGCATATAAATAAAGATAATTAATTTTATGAATTTTATATAAATGCTATGGGGAAAAATAAATCATAATGTTCATTTAAGCTTATAAGCAAAATTTAATATCTTTATAAAGAAATTAGCTCTTAAGTAAGCTTAATGTACGATTTTCTTTTGAAGTCAAAAATACATTAGGATGTTAACTTTGTTGGGCAGAAATGCAGAAGTGCCCAACAAAAGTTTACTCTAAAAAAAAACAGAATTTCTGCCCATGACTAACGTTGACTACAAAAATTGGTATACTTCTAACTGAAACTGTGTTTTAATTATACCCTGTACCTATAGGTACAAAGGGTATACTAGATTTGTGCAATGTATGTAACGGACAGAAGGAGGCGTGGCAGACCCCAAGTCCTTTATACCAAAATGCTTATCATAACCTCGGGTAGCGATTGAGCCATGTCCGTCCGTCCGTCCGTCCGTCCGTATGAACGCCTAGATCTCGGAGACTATAAGAGCTAGAGACACGGAACTTTACCAGCTGGTGCGCATATTTCCTAAGCAGATGAAGTTTGTTGAATCATGTCAATATCTTTCCCCGCTGTAGATTTTCGCGGTTTTTAGCCACACCGTTTAATATTTTCATTTGAACAGAGCGATGCGTTGTGGATACATGCATCTATGTGTAAAAAATGAACAAAATCGGACAAATACAACAGAAGTTATAGTCAAAAATGTGCAAATTTCACCTCCCCTTGCCAATAAACCGCGTCAATATTTGACTCTACGCAATTATGGCTACAAGTGACCTAGAATCACAATTTTTGGTAAGCTCATTTATGTGGCTCTAATGAACAAATCCACATCCAAATTTTATCGATGCGGTCCCCCCACCCCCCGCAATCGATTTACCGTGTTTTCTCCCACACCCCTCAACATACCAACTTGAAACTTACCCCGTATACTTTAAATAAGTTCTTTGTTGTAACATTTGAGTTTCATCAAAATGGGTAAAAATTTAGGGAACTTATAGGTATAAATATCGAATTTCACAAAAAAAAAATAAATTCCAATTGGAAAGTTCTTAGATGGAATATGCAGGCAAAATTTTTTTGACACAAAAGGTACAGGGTATTCCACTGTCGGGCACCGCCTCGACTGTACCACATTTTTTGTATACTGTTTTTGGCATTATTTAGTGCTTAAAATATAACAGAAAATTAAAAAACAGTTTGTCAACAACTGGCAATAACAAGAAAACGTCTTTTTTAAATTTTTTTGATAGAAGCTCAGGAAATATACTTATATTGTGTTGAAAAATTATAAAACTTTATTTTTAATGCATTGAAATGGTTCACAGAAACTTTTATTTGAGGCCTTATGGTCGCATTGTTGTCAGGCTTGCTCACCTCGTTAGTCGAGCACTTCTGCAATTCTGCTCGACAAAGTGAACGTGCTAAAAATTTTAAATACGCAATAAAATGTGACAAAATATGACTAAAATTCGAGTAGGAAACACTACTCAATTTTATTTTCTCTACTAAAGCTGCTATTGGTTGGTATTTGTAGGATTTTGTTATTGCTTAGAAAAATTGTAATTTTATTCAAATAAGAAATTAAGAAATTCCGTCAGAAAAAATTCCTTTGTTGATTATAATACTTGTCAAAGAATAGTTGCGAATAACTCAAGTAAGAGCTAAGAAGTAAAGTAAGTGCAGCAATCGTTATCGATAAAAAAGTTGCCATGTAGTTCACAGCGTTTTGGATTGCCGAATAAATCTCCAACAAATGTAAACCTTATGATATGAAGTTTTATTTGTGTCACTGGGTAACAAAGGTAGCATTAACTTGACAAGGCAGATGGTTATCCTTGTTCAAATGTAGAGCATAAATAATCTTGTCAGAGCATTTTTTTGATGCATTAGCATTCAAATTTACCCAAGCAAGCAAAACAATATATTTAAATGACTTTACTAGATTAGCCATTTGATGAAAAAAAGTTAATTATTTCGGTTTCTAGTTTTTTCAATATTGACTCTCTATCAATTTTATTGCCTGTCACGAAATATCTTTTGCTGGAAAATTTATGTCATTACTGTACCGCAGTTTTTGGTTTCTGGACGAATTTCCATATCTTAAATTTTTGAACAACATTTAATCTTGTATTTTTCCTATCATCACTAGCTTAAGTTTATGATATCGGATAGCATTGCATTCTTTTTCCTTGCAGATTTTCCACATGTAGCCGTAAGTCCTTTCTGATAGCTTTCGCCAATATAAAATGCGTTCTTTTTTTAAACCTATTTTGCCCAGACAAAACATTCGTTTTCAAATCACATGAAAACTTCGGTTTGGTAGAATTGGGAGCACCCAACATTCGGTTTCAAAACGAATCCGAATAAAATGTTCGGATTCGTTTTCCAGAGCATGGCCGAATAAGATGTAATATTCCTAAAAATGTATTTCTTTACATTCAACACAAAATTTGATAAAAATTAACCATTTGCAAGAAATTCCACATTTTTTAAAAGATTCCAAAATTCAATCCACAGAAATTTCTTCGATTGCATTTTTATTTAAGCACACCGTGTGACTACGGAAATTAAAAAAAAGGTTGAGTATAATTATTTTATCTATAAAGTAGTACGTAGTATTATTATTTTTTACAATTAATATTCGATGCTAGAACTTTAGGTTTATTTTGTGGAAATCAAGTTTTTTTCTTACTCTCAGATAATCACAATTCTAAATATGTTTTTTTATTTCAATTTATTTCACGGTTTTAATTTATTATATTTATAGTTAACACGATTTCTAATATAGAAATTTAAGAGTTCAGGTTCTAAAACCTTTTTTACTTAGTTATAATATTGTGATTAAAAAAGAGTACAATGATAGGATTTTGATTGTGGAAAAAAACCAAAAAACCAACTGAAGAGAAAAACATGTTTTTAAACTACTGGATACTAGACGAAATTCTATTTTGAATTTGAAATCTTTTAAGTAGAAAACTTTCAAGCAATTCCTAAACGTACATCACCAGGTTTTCAAAAGTATAAAATTTTCTGTGAAATATTTATGAAGAAAACGCTATAAAACTTTTTCATCTTGTTAAACAAAATTGTGCTATAATAAGTTCAGTTTTTAACTAAAATAAGCTTACTGCTTCCAACTAGTGCACATACTCTTTAATTTATTCAAAATCCCAATAAAATAAAAAAGTTTTGTCGTCAATAAGAAAGTGTTATAGTAAATTTATATAAGTATATTGTAGTAAATTTTAATGTAAAAAAGATTTTTATTTTGCATTTATTGTAAGTGGCTCATACTTTAACTTTGAAACTGTTTAAGAAATTTTGAGATTTGTCTTAAAAATAAGAACGTATCTGTATAATTTTTGACAATAACAGTTCCTTCAACTTTCAAGCTCCCAACTTTCTGCTGCATTAAACCCATTAACTGCAAAAATAAACAAATAGTAAACACTACAAAATGCATTAGAAACTAAAAACTTTTATTTCCGAAACACCTAAACAACATTAGCAGAAATCACTTAAACACTATTAATGTGCTTTGCATACAGGGCGTATGCGTTATTTGCAATAGCCTGCAGTAAATAGTCGAGTGCGGAAAACTTCCTGAAACTGCTGAAATGCGCCACTTAAATAATGAAAAATCGCAAAATAAGTGCAAAATGGGCGTAAGAATAAAACAAAATTAAAGTGCTGAAACCACTGACGACCCGTGAAACGAGTCCCAAAGCCCAAAAAACCAGCCTCCTTACCATTTCAATGATCCTACAGTCAAAATCAACAAAATCAACAACAACAAATGTAGCCAAAGCTCATCACTCATTCAGTGAGAGCATGAGAACAGCAGAGAGAGAGAGAAACGAAGAATGAGTGAGAGGGAGTGACAATGGTGGCAAGCGGAATAATACAATGCCCATGCCCAGGGTGCACACAAATAAATACTCACAACTACACTTATGCTGGGTTTACACTGCGTCACAGAATGGCACAATTTGACTTCACAGCGGCACAGGTCAGTGTAAACAGGCTACGCAGTGCTATGTATGCGAAAAGAGTAGGGAATTTCTTTAGTGTGAACACAGTATTAGAATTTCTTTGTATGGGTATAATATAAATAAAATTAAGATTATTTAAGTTTAAGCAAGGTAGCAGAACAGCTTTAAATCAGTCCTGAATAAGTGGAACAGAGGAGCAGTTCACAAAATGAGCCTAAGCATCTTCGCCGTCAATTGCAACTTTAGCATATTCACAAATCTGTATCCCAGGTTGTGGAGATTACAAAAATCGTTATCCTCTTGTTATGCTTTTTTGGGGATCTTGATGGATAAAGTCGAGTACATCTGTTTAAGATTCCCTTATTTGGCTGATTAGCTAAAATTATTGCTTCAGGGAATATCGAAAAAAATTTAATAGCATTAAATAGGATAGCAAGTTACTATCGATTTCTTAGCTTTCTCAGCACTTTTCTTAGTTTAAAATTGTTGTTGCCAAAATTTTTTGTTGTATTTTGATTGTCACTAAATTTTAGTGAATTTCATTAATTTCCAAAAGTTGTGATGTCGATTTCTCAAACCTTTTAAACTTATGATAAACAATAATTTTAGCAAGTTCACAAACAGAATAATGATTTCTGATTAAAGTTCGTCTAAGTGAATTCACAAACCATTTAAAATCGTTACAAAAGCGAGGTATAACAATTCAAAAAATTTTTAAACTAATTTACTTTATATATTTATATAGCTTAAATTTATATGACTGATGGAAGATTTTGTAATTGAACAGTTAATATACCTAAACTATAAGTTATAAATAGAAACGATCGAAAAATTTAATGTAGGTATTTTTTTTTGCAAGATTATCTTATTTCACGCTATCAGATAGGTGTTAGAGTAGAAACAAAAATATAAGAGCATCTGAAAAACATTAAGCTTGAAAAAAAAAGTTTGGGCTGAAAACCCAAAATCTTTCAAAGATTTACTCTACTCACCAAGCACTATCAACCCTCAAGGAAAAAGTGTTCCAACATTGTTACGCGGATTAGTTTTATCAACTGTTTGTTGAGTTTGTACCCATAGCATCAAAGTTGCCCAAACTCCAATTTTAAGAAATGGTAATCATTCTTGGTAAGCAGGGTAAGTTTGTCGATTTATGTCTTTTATCTCTGAATCTTGAAAGATAATTTTTTACTACAACTATACCATAGACGACACGATTGGTATGCTAAAACTTATTGAGATTGAAAAAGAAAACTTCAAAAATTATAGGCCTTAAAGCGAAGATTCATAAATATCTTCTAAAATAATCCACCTGTATATATACATATGTATATTTGCCGTTTTTGCCCGAACCGTACTACTATACAATTTAGGCGCCAAGTAACCAAAAATCAGTTTTCACCATATCTCCGTCATTTATCAGTCTTTCTTTTCAAATTTGACATTTTGGAATATTTTAGGTGGATATACATATATCCGAATCGGATCACTATCTCATATAGGTGACATATAAGAATTTATTCACACTTGCTACAAAACAAATTTTTTTGTATGCCTTCCTTCTTATCAAAACAAATATTTTTAAAATTTTTGTCAAAGTGAATGCGAAGTATCCCACTATTGAGCACTGTCACACCAACGTTTTGCACAGATCGTCATATAACACTGTGCCACAGTGTGAACCAGTGTAAACATAGCATGACAGACACACATGAACACAATGGCGTTGAGCGAGCGCTAGGCCAACCAGCAAAATGGTTTAAAACTCAATTAAAGTTTTAGCCGCAAAATAAATGCAAAAACGGCGGCAACTCTAGCCGCAACAACAACAAAAACAACAACAACCCATTGGCAATAAAAAAAAAATAGCTAGTAGAAATGGTCGTAAAAGAAATAAAGGTAACAGGTAAATGGGTAAATGTGTTCGCATGGAAAAAAATCTCAATTTCAGCTAGCACTGTGCGAGCCATCAACGCCTGCCACGCCCACTTCAAATACACAGATCTTCGCCCATCTCACCCTTTTTTTTATGGTTGTAATTCAAATGAAAATCACACAATTGAATTGAATTTCCCGAAAAATTTCAGCAGCGAACCACCGGCAAAACTTTTGATGAGCCCCGCTTTTCCGTGTATATGTTAAGTATTTATTTGTTGGTGTGTGTATGTGTTTATATGTGTGAATTTGTGTCTGTGTGTGTTTATGCACGTTTGTTTGTGATTAGTTTTACGCTCTTGAGCTTTGTGTCTATGGTGTTTTTTTTTATGCTCTAAGCCCATAAAATGGCAAAAGTATCTCAACTTGAAGCCAATAAATGCAAAAGTCAGTAAGCAATAAATCCAAGCTTTTTATGCCCTGTAGCTTTAGGTTCAAGGATGTTGTAGATTTGTGCAATGTATGCAGAAAAAAGAGGCATAGCGGGCTATTTTTTGATTTTTTACACCAAAATATTTATCATCATCTCGTCCGTAGAAACACCTAAATCGCAGTCCCAATAAAAGTTTAAGCGAAAATTGGGTACATTAGCAAACTTCTCATCGATTAATATCCAACAAATTTGGTTTTTGAAACGAATCATCCATTTTAGTGAAAATTTTCATTCGTAGTCTTTCTTATATCCAATAAGGCCTTATAATTTGGTTCATTCTTTTATAGTCCGTTGACGTATTGTGATCGAGGTTTAAACGAACACCCCAGAACACAGGATCGCAAAAAGCTTGCTTGTGAGCAAACAGTGCCGCCCATCTTTTGGGCTAGCTAGATGGCGCTAGCAGTAACAACAGCTATTTTGTTTAGTATTAGTGTATTACTGACACATTCTTACACTCAGATCTAAAGATTTGGTTTATCAATAGAGCATCTGGCAGTTCACATGGCTTGTATCTAAAGTTGTATTTGTTTTAAGCATCGAATCGGTGCTAAATTTTTTTTTTTTTTTTTGGCAAGCTGTTGAAGTGCAGTTACAAAAATGAGCTCTTTGAGTTTGTTGGTTCGGTTTATTCGAGGTGCTCGGGTTCTCAGTTGAGCTTAATGAAGTTTAACAAAATTTAATGGTGCATTCTTTTCTGTATCACGCTTCCTTAGTTCGTTTAGTTCTGGGCACTGCCACAAAAGTTTGAATTTGTTTTATTAGAGCGTAAAATCGTGTTTCAAAATAATTCAAACCCTGCACCCTTTGTCCTGTGCTTTCGTTTTGGGGTCTCTTCGGTCAGGGATGTTTGCTTTTAGAATTGTTTAGCTTAACTTTAACCAAGCGATTGCAAGTGGCCTGCCATTGTTTGCCATGCTAGCTTTTAGTTTATATACAAAAATATATATATTTTTTTTTAAATGTAACTGGATTGGGTTTTATGGTAGTTTACTCGACAAAGTGAAAGCTGATAGTCCTTAATTTGCTGAGTTTATAAAGTGAAAATAACGAAATCATTTTTAAAATTTGCGTTAATTAATTATATTGTCTTCCTAGTAGATGAGTTGCATGATTGGCACACTATAAAGCATAAAAATAAATTACTTTACCTTCTTTTTTTTTTTTTATTTGCATGAACAAAATAAAAATTGAAAAATTGATTTATTGTTTATTTAATAGACAAAATATGTTATATAGAGAAGCATACTTCGGAGACTCCCAAAAGTTACCTAAAGTCTAAATGTCTGTCCGTCCGTAAGAATGCCTAGCTACAGCAACAAAATTTCGAACTTTATTAAACGTCAAAAAAGTATATATTATTTTTTCAAAAATTCACCAAAAATTAAAGAGGCTTTATAAGTTCAGATATCGTAGCCAAATTAAGAAGTTAGAGATTCCCAAAAATACGAATTTGGTTTTTTATACTTTTTATACCGATTGGTCGAAAAGAAGATTTCTGAGATATAATTCGTTAGTTTATAAAGATATTGCAACCAAATTCGCCAATCTAAAGTTTTTGGTAATAGTAGTTGGAGTACCTCAGCCCCTATGCTTTATTGGATCGAAATCGGTTTATTTATTTATATGTTTGTTGTGATGGTACCCGATATCTTCTGCCCTATGCTCCACCTAGGGGCGACTACTTATAAACGCATAATTAAGCTCTACAGTAGTCTAGGATTAAATATATATTGTATATACACGATATCTAAAAGTCATTCAAATCCACCAACACTGATTCTGGTAATAGGCACATAGTTGGAAAATAAAATTTTACCAAACCGGAACAATTGAAGTTAGTTGCATTGAGTCGATATCTAAAAGATCTATGATATATATTTATCGTAAACGAATTATTTATTTTTTTAATTAAAGATAAGAATTGAAACTAAAGATAACGTTTTTTTTGTAAAATGTATAAAAATTAAAATTTTTTTAAGCTATTTAAAATTAAAATGCGTTCTCAGTTTCAGTCAGAAAAAAAAACAATAATCCAGTAAAACGAAAAAAAATCGATTTTCTTGTTACGAATACAAGTTTCAAAAAACACAAACAGGTTCGATATGTTTTTTTGTTGTCAACATAAAAAAACTGAAATAAAATTGATTTAAACGTGGCTTGAATGAATAACTTTCACGAGTTTCTTTGAAAGACAAGACACTTTTAGCCTAGGAATTCGGATTCAACGATCCCAATTATGTATTTACAATTTATCACTTCGACAATAAGTAAATTTTTTGGAAATTTAAATTTAACAGAGGTTAAAAAAAAAATAAAAATTAAATAATATTTTTTGAGTTTATGTCGGGGTTGTGCTGGGGTTGTTTGAAGAATGGACTTGAATTCAGCGACTGTCTGTGAGATTTTTAAATTCTTAGAGATGGTGAGAGCTAGAGCAACCAATTTTTCAGATTAGATGCGGTATTATGTCAGGGGAGACAAGTTTATTTTATAATTTTGATATAGGGGATATATTATATAGAGAGAGAACTTCGAAAAATCTGAAAAGTTTTAGATAAATAACTCGTTTGTTTATGAAGATATTGTATCCAAATTTGGCACTCGGAAGTTTTTTATAGTTTCCAATCAATGCACAGTATTTGATCAAAATCGGTTGCCTACATCATATAGCTTCCATAGGACCGATCGGTCAAAAAAAGTGTTTGGTGCAAAATTCGTAACCAAATTGGGAGAATAAAATATCTTTTATAAGTCTTAAGCAATATGTATAATTAAGATTTAATTGCAATGTGGTGGTACAGGGTATCACAAAGGCGTCCGCGCCCGACTTTAAAGTACGCTATCTTTTTATCTAGTTTCAACATTCTACTTAGAAAGGCTTATAAGTAAACATTAATAAATAAAAAAGTTGAGTTAGGATAATTTTTTTTATAGGTTTAACTTTTTTAGTACTTGTACAGATTTTAATAGAGTTTGTATTTACAAAATTTAAATAGACTAATTTACCAAATGCTTCAAAACTCTTCAAAATCGAAAGAACAATCTAGAAATTATGGAAAGTACAGGGTAAATCATAGTCGGAATGTCCCGAATGTAACCAGCCCACTTGCGTTAGTAATCGATTAAATTTAAAAATTTTTTACTTTTACGATCCCATTTTTGGGTGGCACTAAACTCTTTTATAAACTTTGAAACAAAAAATTTTGTATTATTAAGTGCATCTTAAAGCAAAGTTTTGAAGCTTTCGTTAACATTTTATTTTTATTATTTTCCATAACATAAGCATTCAAATGCAATAGTTGTTTAAATATTATTTTTTAGTATTATCAAAGTACTCACTCATAAATATTCAAGTCACGCTTCACATTGGCAGCAAAGTTTTTTCTCGTATTTAATTACTTATCACATCCGACTGCTAAAAATCACAGCTTTATATATTTTAACATAAATAAAAACGCCTGGCACCTATGTGTATACAAGTACATATGTATATAATTTGAATAGCAAAATTATAAAATTTTAAATAAATGTATTAAGAGGTTAAAATTCATTATATGGCAAATGGGCCAGTTACAACTTTTTCACCATGTTAATGACTCATTACACATGCAACACGAAACGAGGCAACAAACTTTTTAACAATTTTCAGAACGTGGCAAACTGCGTCAAAACATAAAGTTAAATTATGCAATGAAATGAAAAATAATGCAATAATAGTTAAAATTTTACATAAAGTTGGCAAAATTTATCTAGCTGTCAGATTGTCCTTGTTTTGTAAAGTTTTGGTTTTTTGTGAAACTAGATTTAATTATGCATATTTTTTAGTTTTTTAAATAAATTAAAACGTGCTTATTTTATGCTTTTGTGTATCTTATTGAGTTGCTTATTCTTATTTATTAAAATATGTTAAAATATTTTATTTTAATATGCAACATTTTTAGATTTTTCTTTTCAATCCTAAAGAGTACAACAACTTAGTGGACTTAAAGTGTTATCTATCTATATCCCTTTTTTACAGTCAAAAATATACTCCATATTTGTTCTTAATTTCCGCAGCTATTGCTAAAAACAATATTAAAAAAGAAAATAAAAACAAACGTTAAAATCGATTTTAATTTTTTTTAGCAATTTCCCATCTTTTATTACTTTAAAATTCTTTCGTCACTTTCACGTTTATGTCGTTTTTTGTACGATTAAATTGTGTTTCTTAATTTTTAAGGCCAGTATGCTGCACCAAAAATCCAAACCGTAAAAAAAAATTGTAGTCCTGAAATTTCATGTCCAAACGCATACGGCAAGTGGACGCAGATAAACAAACAAAACCGAGTTGGCCTATGATTTAATCGTACTGCAGATGGCGCCAGTAGTAACAACAGCAGTTCTGTTTTGCCGCACACTGGTCATTACGACAGTAATAAATTTGCAGTTCTTATACGCTTGTGAATTTATGAACTGCATACAGGCCTTAAAAATGAAAAAATATTACGGAAATGTTTGTATAGAAGTCCTCGAGAGACTGCAAACCTAACATAGAAAGAGTTTTATACCGATTGTAACAAATTGTCTTGAAATTAGCCCACATCAACGTTAGAAAAATAGTAGGTATTCAATAATGAATTTGTTGATACGATTTAGAAATAAAATAAAGTTAACACTACATACTCATACACATACACTAATTTTGTAAGGCTAATATGAACAGCAGTTTTCCTTGGGAAACTTATTTTAATGAGGTCAACGAGGGAGTTTATGCCCCAAAATTAAGTCATTTCAATAGAATTTTTCTGTGGTCCGAAATACATTGTAAGTTGAAAAAAATGGCATTTAAATGGGTGTGAAAGTTAATAAATAAGAAATACGTTGAGAGGTGTGAAAGTAATCACAGCCCTTTGATCTTACGATGCGATTATATACATATGCATATAAAGCAATGGTCAATAATGCTTTGTTATTAGGCTCACATTGCAACACATATCAAATTCGATAAATCGATTAAAAATTTTAAAGGGTTTTAACTCTAAATATAACTAAATGAATGAATGCCGTGAAATTCTACAAAGCTGAGAGAGTCATATTATTAGATACTAAATGTATCTAGATCTTTTAGTATTTGTTGATATCCCGCTAATTGGCTGTTCAACGGACAAATGGAAGCATGGACTACAATTTCGACTTAGTTTGGTCTGCCCCTTCTTTAGCCTGTCGTACAAATTCAACAACAGATGATAAATTTGATAAGCCAATGTATATCCACGATTGTACATAAAGTTACCTTTATAAAGACTAGGTACCTAGTGTCCCTGAGGTTAGATACAAACTAAAAATAAATTGCTCTACCCATTATCGTTAACCTCATTATTCCTTTGAAAATATAAATTCATTCTATATTTCGCATTAATAAAAGTGAAGTATTCGGCCGTGCTCCGCAAAACGAAAACTAGCTAATTTTATTGATTTTCGTTCTTGCGTGCTCCCAATTTCACATTTTTTGTTTTCGATATCGTTCCTTAAACTTACACAAAAATATTATTTTAGCAACAATATTTATTGACATTAACCACAATTTACACATTTTTATTACAAGAAAAATTATTTTGTGCAAGACATGAACCATGTTGGTGTATGTCAACGTATACCAAAAATTGGTTTTGAGTTGTGTTTGCTATTTTTTTGATTAAATCAGAAAAGAAAGAATTAAAAATAGATGAATTGATATCAAAAAACATACACAAAATTATTTCCGTTTAAATTACTTCCACTTCTGAACCTATTTTTATCCACAAACACTTAAGACTTCACGTAGCCCCAAACGAAAAAGTCAAATTGTTCACCGAATTGGTTCCTCAATATGACTATTGTTACACGGGCTGTGTGGTAAGTAGCGCCGTCTTGTTAAAACCAAATGTCGTCGAGATCTTGGGCTTTAATTGCAGGTAGCAAATAATTCGTTATCATGGTGCGATAACGGTCACCATTGACTGTTACGTTCTGACCAGCGTCATTTTTGAAAAAATATAGACCGATGATTCCACCGGCCCATAAACTACGCGCTGGACGAGATCTATTCGGTCGAGTGTCATCCAATAATGAATATTGGGTCTCAAATTTGTTGATGGTATAAATCAAATATGGACCATAAAATGGTCTAAGCGAGCGAAAAACATTCTTTACAGAACGCGAAATTTCGTAATATAATTGTACGATTGAAATGAAAACTGAATAAAAAACACATGGCAACTTGTCAGTACTCACGCGTGGTTTATCAAAAAACCGTATTGAAAAAAAACCTCTAGATTCATGACGGTACGGTATGCTTTATTCAGATCTGCCAGATGAAGCATATGTGTCCTAAACACATGAGTTTCTATAGAATCCCTACTTATTCTTTCTATTTGATGAGGGAACATGAAGTCTTTATAGCAAAAGGAAACCTTATCGGGTCGCTGTTTAATTATTTCATTATCGTTCTCAAAAAGCGAATCAGTATTGTGCTTTGTTACTTCTCCATCTATCTGTCTACAGGTTCCTTAACATCTTCCTACTGTCTGTCTGTTTTGCTATCTACGCAATGTTTCGTGATCTTGCTGTGTAATAGTGAAATTTAAAAATTCTCTGAGCAGTCTTGTTCGCATAGTATTCCTTACTTGCCCGTCTTGCCTAATACCTTCAACCTATCTGCACTGTGATCTACGCAATATATTACGCTCCTGCTCTGTAGTCCTTAATTCTAACTTTTCTCTCAGCTGTCTTCTAAGCATAGTGTTCCTTCTCTACAATCGTAAACTCTGTGTCTCTGTGCCTTCTCTGTCCTGCCTCTAGTTGCCAAATTTCTGCTTCCCGTCACGAAGCAATGAATGCAATAATGTCCATTTCACTTTGCCATTACTTCAATACGCCAGAATGCCCTTGGGCCAATGGGCCCAGATTCTCATATTTTGGCCAAAGCCCTGGCATTTCCATAATAATTTTTTTAGAGTGATGAAATTTTACACACGTGTTCCTAAAGGATTGAGGTAGATATGAGCACCTCATACATTGAAAAAATAGCCTATACCCAAAATATTGAATGGTTTTGAAGTTATTGCCCCAAGTAGTTTCAGCTTTCCAAGCAAATTACTAAAAGACGACATCACTAATCCATATGTTTTTTAACTGTTTTAATTTTTTTTTTGCATGTTCTTTTAATTTCCGGAAAAAAATTTCTAAAATCAATATTTACAGTTTTACGTTTTTTCTTCAAAATTGATAAATTTTACAATTTTCGATTTCCGCCTTTGTAAGTATGCTATAAAGTTTTCAAATTGTACATTTTTCTTAGATTTAAGTAAAACTTTTAAAATGAAAAAAATTAAAGCATACTTTTAGCCAGCTAAGAAATTAAAAAAATAGTACAACTTCCTGGAGGTCAATTCTTAATATTCAACTGTTAGATACAAAATTCAATTTCCGAAAATCGGGAGGAATTACATTTTGTTGTAAAACATGTGAAGAGATTTATAAAAATTTTTTCGATCAAATATCGAGTGGTAGTCGGAGGTGCCCTTAAAGCAAAGTAGCCAAATGATGAAAATCCTACAAAATCTTTATAACTACTCGAATATATTTAAAACCAAAAAGTTTTTAAGCTCAATTTTATTTTTTCTCTGAAGTAACATTTATGAATAACAAAGTGAATGAAGATTTCGTAGCTGCATGTATCATTTAAATGCAAGTTTTTTTTTCTGTAAATTATCGCGAAATTTAAAAAAAATACAAAATGCCAACTTTGATGGCTAATTACTTAAGAACCAGTAATTAAAATTTAATATATCTTTTTTGCACAGGATACATTACTATGTGTAAAATCATATTAAATTGTCATTGTGTCGAAATTTTGAATTTCGTCTGGAGGGCTTTTGGCCAAAATCTGGCCATATAAAAAGTTCGTGTAAATGTATTTAGCGGTCAGAAGGAGACGTCGCAGACCCCTTAAACAGTATGTATTGTTGATCAGCATCAACAGTCGATATGGCCATATCTGTCTGTCCGTATGAGTAAAAGGATCCCAGAGACTATAAGTGCTAAAGAGCTGAAATTTTACCAAAAGATGCGCAAGTCACGCAGGCGAAGATTTTCGATTTATGTCGATATCTGGCCCCCTGCCTGCGTAAGAGAATTTCGCGGTTTACTTCTTTTTATGTGATTTTTCTCTCTGTTAACCAATCCAACAAACCATAGATTATCAAAATCTGCCCAGCCGTTCTTGAATTATAAATGGTGTAAGTAACATAACTTTCATTTATATATATAGATTTGAATTCTATAAAATGTACCACCAATAGGGATAGGGGCAAACATCTATACCGCTTTATTTTATGTTTGAAAAAATGTCATGCCTTACAAATTCGAAACAAAAAGATCAAGATTTGTACCTAAAAAAAGAAACATTTTTAATACATTTGACCTTGAACTTCTGAAAAGAACTCTCTCCGATTCAGTCAAACTTTTCATCCAGTTCATAATATGATGAAATGAAGATTTCTATTAATTAAAAGGTTTAGATATTTGAATTATCCATACTATTTTTTCCGATACTCGTACAAACCGACTTGATGAATTAGGTTCATATATATGGTATACCCCAATAACTTTGTGAATAATGTTTCCAAATGGCAGCAGGTAATGATTAGGTAACCATTTCTTCAATTTAGAGGCTTAGTTCGCAAATCGAGAAGGTTAGTCTCAATAAAATGATTTTTGATGATAATGCAACAATAATTGGCACGTTTTAGTTTCCTATCAATGCCACTGGCCAATTTTTTTAATCAAAATTTTTCACCAACTCTTTCATCTTCTTAATTCATCAATATGAAATGCCAATGTTTAGGTAACTTTATTAATATGAAAATGTACATTAAAACTTAAAAACAAAAAGTTGTGTGTTACATGAATTGTATATAATGTACCAACACATAGACACATAAATATGTGATTTCTTAGAAACATATTGCACTAGTAACGATATTGAAAACTGGGATCCGAACCATAGACAATGCAAGCACATGGATAACCTGTAAAAGGCATTATATTTTAAAGAATAAAATAAAAAATAAAAGAAAAAAAAAACAAACCGCATTAAACAATGACAAATTATGAAATATATTTTTTATTTAAGCAAGAAAACCAAATAAACACACACAAATTAAACTAACATTACATAAAAATATAAAAAATACAATATAATTTTGAAGTGAAATTTTTTATGCATACAAAATTTTTAAATTTTCCAAAATGCTTAGTAGTTTCAAATTTATAATTGATTGAATTTTTTTTAAATATAATATACTTAAGGCGCGGCAAGTAATTGTACATTTTCTAGTTTTAAATAAAATTTTTTAATTTTATAATTTATTTATTAAAATTGTTTGTGTACCAACACCTAGAAGTATTTTTTCTAGCCGCCAAATAAGGGAAAACGTGTCCAAACAACTTGACCTATATCGTTTATGGCAACTATTTTTATTATTATCATTTTTTTTTTTAATAATTATAGTGTTTACGGGATTATCAGAAGTGTGCGGGGTTTTTGTTGTTGGGGAAATCATAGAAAGAAAATTTTGTTGATCAAAATACAAACTAAAAAAAATTTGGTTTACACAGAACAAGTAGATGAAGAGAAAGAATAGTAGAAATATAAATAGATTAAATGTATCGCAGTTATTCCAAAAAATACCTCAAGACGCGTACTTTATAGATCTATCTCTTTAATTTTGTGAATTTTTACATATTTCTGATGAATTTCAAATTTATTTTGGCATTCCGATAATTATCAAATTATCAAGTTATCAAATTAACTAAATATTTGAGTAGACTTTTATTTATTAACTCATATCTCTCTTATGTTTATTTGTTAAAGAAGACTTTTGAATACAAATTTTTTTAAATATTGTTAATATATAAATTTTTCTACCCATATATTTTAATATTATTGAACTTTTATTAACTAACGCCTACATTTTTTCGAATTTATATCTTTTATTGAAAGAAAAATTATTATAAGCATTTTAATTCGTTTATGGTCTATTAAAAAAATTTTTTTTTAATTTTTAACCGAGCCTAACTCGTTAACAAACAAAGACATTTGAAAAAATTATTTTTTTTTGTTTTTTAATCATATCATAAACCAAATTTTGTTTTATTTCATATTTTTGAAACATTTTTGTGGAAAATTTGTTAAATCCGAATTTAATTCACCATTTTTATTTTTTATTGAAAAAAAAAATTATTTTAAATATTTTTATTCGTTAAAATTATGGCCTTTGAAAGAAATTTATATTTTATTATTATCAATAGCGGTATATTTGATACATTTTTATTTAAAAAGCCATGCATTGACGAACAAAAATATTTAAATAATACAATAACAAAAAAATACATAGCAATAAAATAAATTTTTTTTAACCCGCATTTTGTTTTTTTAAATATTTTTTTAACCTGTTTATTAAATCATAATTATTTTTTTATTAAGATTTGTATCTTTCTTTGAAAGTATTTTAATTAGAAAGAAATATTATTTAAAATATTTTTATTCGTTTACGAGTTATGGCTTATGAAAGAAAGTTCTACTTTAATATTATCAAGAGCGGGATATTTAGGCAAAATTTTATTTAAAATTGAACACAAAATGTTTGAATAATTTAAAAAAAAAATGAATAGTTAAAATAAATTTGTTGTTGTGTTTCTTTGAATTAGTTTTTAAAACCAAAATATTTTTATTTAAAGCTGTATCTTTCCGTAAAAGAAAAATTATTTACCTTTATTAGAAAGAAGAATAAATTTATTATTTTTTTTTTATTACAAAATTTATTTATTGTAACCAATAGCTGGATATTAAGGTACACTTTTATTTAAAAAGCGATATCCCGTAATCGAACAAAGGCATTTCAATAATGAAGTAAAAAAATAGTTGAAAACAAATTTTGTTTTAAAACGAATATTTTTTTGACATTTTTATGAGCTCGATTTATAAGACCCAATTTTTTTAAAATAAATCTTTTCAAATATCTTGATTTGTTTATAAGATTGGGACGACTTTTCAAATAAATGCTGAGTTAATATTTATTTATTTAAAAAAAATTTATGTAAAATTATTTTTTTATTTACGTGGTTTGGCCTGTTAAAAGAGTCTAATTAAATATTGAGTTATAGTTGAATTAACATTTAATTTTGCAAACGAAAATTTACGAGATGGCTTATGT
This sequence comes from Chymomyza fuscimana, assembly GCA_949987675.1. Taxonomy (NCBI): domain Eukaryota; kingdom Metazoa; phylum Arthropoda; class Insecta; order Diptera; family Drosophilidae; genus Chymomyza; species Chymomyza fuscimana. The sequence goes on along the minus strand of OX465088.1, from coordinate 45,050,441 downwards.
AAAAATCATCATATCAAAGAGATAGATTTAAAAAGTGACCTAATGCAGGCATTTTTGCCCAAAGCGTTATATAGTTAAGGCGAAAAAACAGTTCAATTATATTGTCTTTGTTTAAAAAGCGGCTATTAAAATACATTTATAAATAAATTCAGTTATTATGATAATAGCTTCAGAGAAGTTTTAAATTATTAAGGGCCTTCAAGTAGTTTAAGTTTTGTAGTCACATATAGAAGACAGGCAAAAAAAAAAAAACATGCGGAATGTTTACAACAACTGTCAAACATATCGTTAAGCTGCCAAAGACATAGACGACACATTTACGTATATTATATGTATGTAGTATATAGAAATTATTTATGCAAGAAATGTAACAATTATCAATCATAGCGCTCTGATGCCATCACCCAAAACACAAAATTGCATAAGTTGAACTTGCCTCGCGGTTTGCACTGCAAATGCTCTTTAATATATTGACAGGGGCACTGGAACTGTCCACAATGGCGGCCCGGCTCCAGAGGCGTAACGTCCACCAAACCACGCAGGGCTTCCATGCCCCAACGGGAACCATAGCGCAGAAACAGTTGCATGCCGCGTTCCTGAGTGTTTAAAGAAACAAAAAAAGAGAGAAAATATATGGCAGAGATGAGACAAGGCACAAGCGAAAGTGTCAGTGTGATGGGCGTACATGAGCAAATGGGCGTGGCAGTTATCAAAATAATAATAAAAACAATAAATAATGAGCTATATATACTAAATTTTAGACAACTTAAACTATTGCAAAAAACTACAGCATACTTTCGGGCGCATCGAAGAAATTAACCCTTATACAAACCTTAAAATTTGTTTGTGCACATTGTCACATAAAAAATAAAAAATTAACATATTTGTTTTATAACATTTTAATCATACAATACAAACGCACTCAAAGTTAAAACATAAAATGACAATTTTGAATTTCGGAAGCGTTTCAGAACTATTTGCAATAATTAAAAAAAGTCGTTGTAAATACGATTCGTTGTGGTGTGTGTGTGTAGTTTCCTCTAACTAGAGCCAACAGCCCAGGCAGTTGATGCCACAGCATTGACGATGTTGCAAATGAATTTTGATTTTGTTGCGTAACAGCTCCTCCTCGTATTGACACGGACAGATGGAGGATTGCAGATGTCTAGGTGTTTCATGTACGCCGGCCTCTTGTACCGTCCAGTCGAGACGACGACGCAGAAAGTCCTTGCCCCAACGTTGCAGATAGCTAAGAAACAGCTCCTGTGCAACGGCCTACAGAGAGTTGAGTGTGATTTTTTTTTTGTGTTATAGCAGTGAGAGCAGCAGTGTGATATTGAGAGAGAGAGCAAAGAATGTGTGACAAATGAGAACATGTGAACGTGAGTATGTGTGTTTGTGTGTGCATTAATAACTGAAGCTTAGCTAAGGCAGTGTTCTACAGCTCGTTGTGTTTCTCCAAAGAGCTTTCGAACACTGTTTTAGTTATGTAGTGTATTTAGACCTTACGCACCTGCTTTCTGGAGAAACGCACTGGCTGACTGCCTTGTATGACAATATCATTGACATCAATATCCAGCTTGGCTTCCCAGCCCGCTTTAATGGCCTCGCCGCCATTTTGCTCTGTATGCTCCAGAAACTCATTCAGAAAGTTTACACATTGTGTGGCATCAAAGTAGAGAAAACACAAGTTCACTTTGTGACAAGAAATTCTACCACGATCATCCAGTATCAGCAGTATCTTGTGCCGCATCAGCTGTTTGTTAACGCGCGCCAAGCATTTTTCCAGACCGCGTGACAGACGCAGCTTCACCCACATGCATAGGAATATGGCTGCAGCATTGAGAAAGAGCCAGCCCACGCCCAGCGCAAACAGAGCGACTCCTTGCAGCCCGGAAAAGAGCAAAGCCAGCAGCACGGCAAACGCAAAGAGTATCCAGCAGACGAGTATGCGTTTGTAGCAAATATTGTAGACGGTAAAGCGATAATCATTGACCAGTGTCTCCATGGCATTCACATAGTCCTCCACAGTGAGCTGCAAGAGAGTTAATGAGTACAGTGCTTAGTTTCAATTTGTTTTTTGTTTTGTTTTTTTTTTTTTTTGTTTTTTTGTGGCTTACCGTTAGACCTTGTGCCATGAGCTCCTCCGGCACCAGCTCCGGACGAAATATGGCTGGCGTAATCCAGGGCCATTTGGTATTTGCTGGCAGTAACGTGACAATCACATCGCCATTAGCTATGTGTAGCAGAGAAATTGGAACAAACTTAGTAAATTGTATGTTTGGGTATGTGTACATTGTTGCCAGGGTTGCACAATTACAGGTACAAAGATTTCATTCTATTTAGGCACTCGCTATAAAAAAATGACTTAAGTTTTTCTTTAGGATGACTTGAGTAGAAACGAGGCCATATGCTCTTCAAGGAGGTGAAGGAACTAACTAGTAGAAACTACGGCCATGTTATTAAAGAACTCAAGAACTTTTATCCATTTGGTGTATAGTTTTGAGATGTTGTACAAGAAGTGACTAACTAAGTTTTTGTCCACTAAAAGCCGGACATAACCATTAATGGCGCTTCACACTTTCCTCGCAGTTATAAAGGTAACCTCGCAGATGGAGGAATTTTACGGTGCTCCGAATCTCATAAAAAATTTGGTATCCATATTGAATCTGACAGCAGGATTCTGATGGATTAAAGGACGCTTAAATTTATGCTTCCTGAAGAATCTATTCATGGTAGTGTCTTACATAGTAACCTCTACTTGAAACACGCTCATAGGCGTGTTCTGGAATACTAAATTCCTGCTTTTGCTTAAACTTATCCATGAAAAAAAATCTTCAAAATTGTTGTCTAGATTAAGAGTCGTATATAATCACTAGTTCCTGTATAGCAAATACACCATTCATACTCGACTGCATCTGAGAGAGCGAAAGCGGTTATCCAACCTGTAAACAGTTTATAGTCTGATCTTAGAAAGACAAGTTCCTCTCCAGCATAATTTAGGGATGAAATATTAATAATAGCATCCCAGAAAATACCAGGGCCAAAGACCCAATCGACATCACCCGCAGCGCCATCGACTGGAAGCCTCAAGGCAGCCGTCGCAGAGGCAGACCAGCCCTGACCTGGAGTAGGAATCTGGAAGCTGACGTGCTCAGATCCAACAAAACCTGGAGTGAAGGCAATAGGTTGGCGCATGACAGAGGGAAATGGAGGAACCTCGTTGCGGTGCTTTGCTTTCCCGCGGAGCCATAGGACCATACATATATAAATTCCAGGGCTGACGCGAAGAGCTCTTGTAATCAAGCAGGTTGGATGGTTTTATTTCACCAAACTATTTAAGTAGGAAGGACGTTTGTTTTTGGGTATTATTATTATTATTACATGAGGAAGGGGAGCTAGTGTCCTTTTCAATACTTTTCTTAATTCCTGCCTTATTTCATTTTATATCTTTAAATAGTTCCTAAAGCAACTGTGGATGGGCTACTTAAGCGGGCATTTTCTGCTAAAGCCTTTGATAATATTTCCTTTTAATTTCAAATATTAATATTGTACAAAAAAATTTTTGAAGACTTGTCTTTGTAAAACATTTAGCAAAAAATGTATTTTCACATAGCGAATAGGGTGACATAGTAAAATTAAATCTTAATTGTCCCTTTTAATATTTTTGCGCTGAATTCTCTGCATTTCCGAAAAACAATTTTTAAAAATTTTACACATATTAAACTATTTTAGAAATAATATTCCGGAAAGATTAACAGAAAGTCAAAAACACCCGGTATTGGTTTTTAAGCCTAATAATTCCGGTGTCGTTTTACATTTTAGTACTTTTTTGGGTTGGAAAAATGGTGTTGGGTTCAAATTTGTTTGAAAATGATTTCTGGCACACACAAAAAAAAGAATAATTAATAATAGTAATAGTAAATATTTACCGGAACTACAATTTACATATGTTCGTTTACAAAGTTGCCAAAACAATAGGTAAGGCTATTTGAGAGAATTCTATGGAAAATTTGAAAAAACTGCGGGCAAATTGACTAAGATTTAAAACTAAAATTTATTTTATTAATCTAAAAATGATCAATCAATTCTAAATCCTGTGCTCTCTCAGATTAAAGGCATTTGAATATTTAAAAAAAAAAAAAACTAAAAAAGCATACTAAAATGTTCCTATTCGTTTATGAGGTATAGTTCTAAAAACATTAGGAATTTTGCAAAAACTATTTTACGTAGTAAAAATTGACCGGGTTTACATATGCCAAACAAATACTTAAATAAAGAGCCATCTTCATAATATCCTTCTTAAAGAAAAAAAAACTTGGCATGGTAGCCCTAGCACAATTATACTATTATACATTTAGTTAATTAAGCCGGTCTACTGATAATGGACATACAAAATTTACGTTCATGCCAACCCTAGTAGTTCCTTCTAAGATCCTGATTTAAAAAACCTTTTAAACCTTGCAAACAGGCAACACATTTAGGCCTAAATGCAGCCGGCAACCCTGGCAGTCATTCAGTATTGTCGTGTGCTTATATTTGACAGCTTACCAAAGCCTTCGCGTATACGACCCGTTGACAGTTCAATTGTGCGCATTCCGGCTGCCTGATCCACGGGTATGCTGACGCTGTTGCTGCCACTGCTGCTGGCATGGGAGTTTATGCCAGACTTGGCCATGGAACTGCTACCGTTCTGCTGGTTGCTTGCCACTGCTGCTGCCGATGCTGCTGCCGCGCCCGCTGCTGTTGCTTTTTGGTTTATTAGCTGCTGCTGCTGCTGCTGTTGTTGGTGTCGACTACTGCTTCCGGATGCATTCAAATTTACGTGAGTGCTCTCTGTTGTCAAAACAGCGGGCGCAACATCCGCCGATGTTGTTGACGATGCTGCCGCTGGCGCTGCTGCTCCCGCTGCAGTTGTAGTAGACGAAACTGTGGCACGCTGCAATAACAATAAGAGACATGCATCAATATCTATGGCAAGTTCTTGACCTTATCTATGAGTCAGCTGATCGCTACGTGTCAACCGCATTTTGCGTGAAAAAGAATATGCAAAAGTATTGTCTAATAACTGTTAGATATGCATGGAAAACAAAGAAGAAAATCAATTTTATTGATTGACCGGAAAATGTAGGCGACAGGGCCGTCACAAAAGCTTTGTTTTACGCTGTGTATAGACAGCCCAAAGAAAAAGTATCTATTAGTTGCCCAATTGTATCTATTATTAAATATACTACCTACATCAAATCGGGAGACTAAGAACGCCACACGGTGATGATGCCGGTAAATTTTTGATCAAGGTGGTATGAAATCTGCACGTACGCATTATAATTATTATTTAACGATCACATTACTACAACAACAATTCATTTAGACAACCCAAAAAGGTTTGTCTAAAATAATGCATTAAAGTGTCATTGAAATTTTTATTATAACAAAAATTTGCTTAAGTGAAATAACTTTTGAATATTTTATTCGCATTTAAGTCTATTAGCATTTACTTGCTGCTTATCTGAGAAGTACATAGCACATAGGTGCAATTTAAATTATGATTATGTATTTGGCTTCATAAAATTTGAAAAAAAAAAACTAGAGATTAGAAGAATATAACCTTTACAAAATTTTTGCAAATGGAAACAGCAATCATTAGGAAATGTGCGAGATCCCCCTAGGTCAGATACTTTATATCTCGAAAGTCACGAGAAATAGGTTGAGAGTGTGTATGAGATAAAGAAGCGCAAGTTGTGAAAAAAAATTCCTTGAAATGTTCTAGTGTTCAATTTTTTTTTGTAGTCTGTTACAGTTTTAAAAAAATTTTTCTATGATAAGAGTTTTAAAAAATTCCGTTTTAAGACAGACCTTGATAACAATATTAAAGATTGTGCAATTTTATTCCAAGGGGTAAGGGAAAATTTTAGGTTAAAAGTATGCAATTGGGATATCACAATATTAATATACACTTTTTCTTACAAAATTTTCAAGTTTCCATCTTAAGGCCTATACGCAGCACGAAATATTTCGCGCGGAATCGCAAAACTTCATATAAAAAAAAAAATTCCATTTGGGATATCCGTGCGAAGTATTTCGTGCTGCGTAGACCCCTTCAAGCACCAGTAAGATAAAAGTTGTATCCATTGGTAGCTAGAAAAAGGACAAACGTCTTTGTATTATAAACCATTTTGTAAATAAAGAACTAGATGCACGAATTGTTTATGATCCAGCTCTTTCGTCGTTGAGAAAAAAAAAAAACGAACTGAGGGATATTGCAAGATTGATTTCTTTTGTTTAGAATGATCTTTTCTAAAATTCTTTATTTCAATTGCTTCACATAGCCCGTAACCTTGAGTATTAAGTAGAGGTGGGATACTATCGATGGCACTATCAATAGTATCGATAGTTTAATTTTTCAGATACTATCGATGGTTTTGTTCAATATATCAATAGTAAAGTATACACTTTTGTATGCAAACAACTTTTTTGACAAATCAACGGACAAAAAATTGGCAAAGTGCCAAACATGTCAAAAAGATTAAAAAACCAGTGGTAACACGCCGAACTTTTTTGACCATCCGACGAGACTCTAAATTCTCCAAATCCGATGTGGACCACAAAAAATTATTTAAGTAAGTCTTATGAAAATTCTTCGCATAAAAAACCAAAATTCGATGCCTGATTAGCCTTAATGATTGCCATAGACGTCCAGCCTTTCCGGATATAAGACGACTTTGGCTTCCGAAATTTCGAATCTCATAAAATTCGTGTTTCAAAAAAATTAGCAAATAAGGTTGCAGCAATATTTGTAATTCACCATTATTTGGTCAGTCAAAATTTAAGCCAAGATGGAAATCCATTAAGTTTTTGGAAAGTTAGTATAAACAATTAAAAAATGTAACTAAAAATTATTCTATTATACTTTCGGGGACTTAGTCAACAAATATATATGCACTCCTGCCACTTCTACTGAAAGTGAGAGGATGGATGTTTAGTAGAAGTTACCTTATAGTTTTGGACAGAAGGACCCGACTGAAACCTAGAAATGTGGACATGTTGGTCTTCTGCCACAAAAACAAGCTACTTGAAAGATAATGTTTTTTTGATTGGTAATTTAAGATGTAATTTTAAAATGTCATGAATAAAACGTATCTGTTAAACATTTTGAAATACTCTTTTTGTAAGTATTAGAATTTTCCCCACTTAACTTAATCATGCTTTTAAATGGAATTTTTCTCAAAAAATGCTGACATTTATCAACAGCTGATTGATTGTTGTCTAAAAATTTTCACTCTATGTCACGTAGTTAGGGTTGTTCACGTCGTTACGCGGGTATTCTTGCCTTTATGAGTGACAATAACACATTAATTAATTAAACCACGTAAACCATTATTTTATACTATGAATTATGTTTATTTTTGCCTACTCTAATGGACAAAGTTATGGATATTATTGGTTAAAAGTCGAATTGGCTTTAGATTCGTGTTGTACAGAATTTTAAGTTTGAATCAAAAGATAATAATTATATAAATGCATCTTCGGGTAAGTTTCTGTTGATAAGATCTCACTATGCAAGAACTTCAGTGTTGCCAGTTTTTATGCTTAAAATATACAAGATTCTTTTTAGTCCTTGAAAAAAGGGAACAACATTGATCAGGGTTTTTGTTTGTAAAATAAAACAAAAAGTTTTCCCCAGAAAAAGCGTGTCTGTACGTATTTTTTGTTTGCTACACTTTTCTCTATATAGTCTACCTATGTGGTATTAAAATTTCAGTTTTTGTAGCTAATTAGGGTATTCACGCTTGCTCTTGAGTTGAGGAGTTGAAAAGTTGTGCAAAAGCGTGAATCCCTTTTGGTTCATTTATGAGCTGAATTTTTAAGTTTGTGCTTCTTCTTAATATTTTTAAAAATTTTTAATTTGGCGCTTTGGCACCCTTCTTTGTTTAGGTGTTGATTTCAACGAGTATAAGGTAAATTACATCGCCAAATGGCTAAAAAATCCGAATAAATGCCGCAAAACAGCGTATATTGCCACACTTTCTCAACAACTTAGCAACTGAAAAGTAGAATAAGGTCTGGGTTGAGGAAAAGTTGCGTTGAGAGTTAAAATACAACAAGATAATCTAAAAAATCGAAACTCCCAACTTCATTCATGTATTTTATTCAGTATTGTTATATTTGAGCTAAAATCATCAAGAAAAAAGTCATGAAGCCTTTTGTAACAAAACAATATCTACTTTTTTTCCGATTATCGTATAGATTGGAAGTAGGGCCAAAAATTTATTTAAGTTATGAGTGTCACTTTTGAATTTAAAAAAAGTGAATGCAAATAAGAACAAATACCATTCCGAAAACATTTTATGCTCTGTATCTTATGGTAAAGGCCCATACGCAGCATGCAAAAATTTCGCACGGCATGACAAAACTTCATATAAAAAAAAAATCCCATTTGGGAAACAGCTTATAAAGGCAAACAGAAAGACTTGGCTTAATCGAATGCTTTGGTTATCCTCTTCATTTTAGACCATACTCGCTTCTTAAGAGAATAGTCTTAACTTATATTTAAAAGAAACTCGGCGTCAGTACATTTAAAATTGCGGGTACGTGACAATATTTTGAAATAAAACTTGATACCGCCTAGCTAAAAGGAAAATCTGTATAGCTGTTTTAGTTTCCGGGGAGACTGACGAACATGTCTTTATGCACCAGACTATTTACGTTGAAAGATTCATATACATAACGCTTCCTCGCTGTTATATTTATCTAAACGAACCCAATATACTCATTTCTTATAAATGTTAAAAACTATAGTTGTTATTTTTATCTGTTTCAAAAGATAGTCGATACATATGTAAAGATATAAAGTAAATAAGTGCTCTTACTCCAAACTACTCATAAAAATTAAAAACAAAAAAAAATGGTAATATTAATGATAATTCTATTATGTATAAAAATGAAAGATACTAACAATAATAGACAATAGACGTTCTGCTTCATATTTTTTTTTTTGCTCAGGTAACGTGTAAAAGGTAAACACAGTTGAGTAATCATGAACTATTATTATAAAGAAAGAATAACAAACAGACAGGCATGACGGTTCAGTGTAACTTTCGTAGTGTAGACGCTTTAAATTTATTGTTACCATCTAACCAACAACTAGCAAACTACTTCTCCACACCTTTATACACCTATTAACCTTGTGGCACGGCTACGGGAGCAGACATTGCCCATCCGTGGCAGTGACGTGTCACCATGCCAGAAATGTCAGTCTTTATGAGTAAGCCGTGCCTCTAAAAAATAGGCCATTCATACAAACAACCAAATACTTCCAGAATTAAACTTTTTCCATTCGCAGAATTCAACAAAGACTTGGCGGCAAGTTCATTTGTCATGCAAGTGGCATGTAAGACATGCTCAAAGAAGAAATGGAAATCCATAAGCAATACAAAAACAACAACTTCATTAAGTAATGCTATGTTTACACTGGATCGTGCTGTGCCAATACTGTGCCGTACCGTGGCTAACGGAATTTGATATTTTTTTAGGGTTCCCCGATACATATATATACTTGATTTTAGTTTTTTAATAAATTTCGGGAAACCTAAAAATTATTTTGTGCCTATGTATAGCACTGGCTGATGCGTGCAACGTCTGTGTTAAAAAGTTAAAATTTCGTTAAAAAAAACAGCAAAAATAATTATTCTGCAAAGTGAATCAAAAGCAAAACAAATAGAAATTGCTTACGTTGGTAAATAAAAAAATTATTTCCATATTAGTAGTTGTGTACAGACTTATAAAGAGTTATGTTTTGTTCGCTTAAGAATTTTCCAAGGAAAAGTGTACCCCGTCTTGGGACAAGTAGCAAAAAATAAAATCGTTTAGTACGTTGTGTGCCGGACACATTATTTGCGATCCTGTTGGTAAAAAATGCTCTGATAAGATATGGAAAGTTATCGCAAAAATAAATTGTCATCGCATCTTGATGCTGTAATTGAAAAATCTTGAAATCATTGAATTTCGATGTTGATAAGGATGGCTAAACAGGACGAGAAAGACGATTTTGGTGTTGAATGAATTAAGCGGAATGCACGAGTTTATTGATGATTCCGCATCTGCACTGGCTTTTGACATTTTTCAAAATTCTAATCAAACTTGTGTTTCGCTACTATCCCCATCATCTTTAATTGGCCCAAGTACACCTTCAGCATCCAAACGTTCAAGCCATGCTCTTTCCGCGCCTCATCATCTTTCAATCTCATACATTATCAAATTATCAAAGAACATCCAAAAGTAACTATGGGAAATTTTGTTGGTTCAGCTTTGGACATAAGTCCGAAATCGCAGGCATTCAAAAAAATTTTATGGCGTCAAAAAAAAACTTGGTTTTGGAGGCAGATGCAATTGAATTCCATGATTCTGAAGTAGAGAATGTTAAAAAGCTCGATAGGCGACTTAAATGGTTTTGAATATTTTAGATTACGCCTAGTTGAATTATCCGTATCGGTTTGGAATGATAATGAAGCCGTTCGATTGGCTTATGCTGGCACTCAGCCTTTCAAAAATCAAATAGCCGAAAAAATTAGTTTTCGTTTTATACCTTCAGATAAAAAATTCGTTGACATTGACGGCCTATAATATATGTATATAATACAGGAATATAAGAAGCATATGCGTGGTGTCGATATTTCGGATGGACTTACTAGTAGATACAGGATTCCATTAAAATTTGTCAAATTTCCAAATCATATATTCATGAACTTTTCTTTAAAAGAATCAATAAGTCCAGCATATCAATTACCTAATTTTTGACCTCAGATAGCTCACTTGCTTTGTCCAAGTCAACAAGCGGCAAAAAACTTATTTGCTAACTAAAGAAGTTTTTTTTTAATGGTAAGATATTTCCTGGATGTAAGTCAGAAACACAGGTTATTTTGTTTTTTTTTTTTTACACGAAACAAACAAGAAAATAATTTTTTTTCTCAAAAAAAAAGTTTGGCAACTAGAGGGTTAAATTTTGTCACAAAGATATAAAGGCATAAATGGATGCATTTGATGTAAATCAATTTATTGAAAAATTCATTTTTTTTGCCGATTTTTGCAAAGTGTAAACAATGAGCAAGTTCTTTAATAAGCACTGAGTTTTTTTATTTTTTATTTGATATAAAAAAATGTGTTCACACAGGTGGCACAAGTGGAGTCGTGTGTGTGTTTAATTTAAGGTAGCAAAAGCTCGGTCAAAGACATCTGGTGAATAATTGTTTGCAATATTTCAAGATAAGCTGCAAAATAATTCGCCAAACTTTTAAAACAACGCGACAACACTTTTGATCAAACACTTTTTACACAATAAAAATAAAATAGCGACCAAAACGAAATTTTATAATTTTAAGATTATCGGACAACAAAATAGCAAAGACAACTAATTCAGCTAAAATTACAAAACAAATGATTTTAAATGTTGTATAGTGTAAATATACGAGGTGCGTAAGAAAAAATGTGTTATCAAAATAAGTGTAGTTCATCATAGAAGGTATGAAAGTATAGGGTAGACCATCTGTTGGTTTGGTTGTTAAACCCTAAACACGTCCAAAGATGCTCTTCGACATATATCAAGTTAAAAACTACTCAATTTTATTCATGCATCGTTTCACAACCGAACAACGCGAAAAACTGGTACAGGCGTACTAGTATGTCGACGAGTCGCCGGGAACATCGACTGGGCATATTTCGCAAGAATTACAATTTGCTAGGACCACTTTGCCACGAATTTCGCATGAGGATCTGCATCAATTGAAGCCCACGGACCATTCTCATCATCGCTTATTCGTTCAATGGATTGGAAAATAGCCAGATGAGTTTTCGTTAAAAAAAGTCATCGAAAATTAAAAGCCAGCCGCGGCGGCCATTTGTTCGATATTATGTTTTATACATAAATTAAATTTTTGGAATACTTTTCTATTAAGGCATTAAAAAATTGGAAAAAATTAAAATGTTTCAAATTTACAAACTCCATAAGCTTTGAATCTACATACTGGCCCATATTTAACTTCAATTTGAGGCATTTCCGGCCATTTTAGTGGTACTTTTTGTACAACAAACGTCAACATGTCATATTAGGGTATAGTTTTGCGAATTTTTGGTTTAATGGTACAATCCTAAGTTGCAAAACAGTAGGAAATCGTAATTTTTAATTTAAGAAAATTAATCGTAACTTTTTTTGTTGCAATTATAATTTTTTAATTTTAATTGCAATACGAAATCAAATTTCACTTCTGGCACTATCTACCTATTTGAATTAACTTCGCATTTATGGATCCATAATAAAAAAATATTTATTAGTAAAGGTAGGAGCTTCGAAAATGTGGAAGTAATCCACAGTCTTTATTAATGATATAAGCAGCCGGTAAAAACTCGGCAACTCGCTGGGCTTATACAAAAAAAATATATGTGACTAATAAATAAAAAAAACAAAAATATAAGTACATATATACATGAATAATCAAAAAAATGCAAAAACTTTTAATAGAATGTGTTTTGGTTGCAACGTCTAAGGTTAGGTCGATATTGTTGTCATTGTTGTGACAGCTGCTTATGTATATAAAACAAGTACATATGACTAATAAAATAAATATATATAAATAAAATAAAAAAAAATACAAAAATTTTGATGGAATGTGTTATTTTGGTTGCAACGTCTGGTGTTATGTTGATGTTGTTGCTTCTCAGAAAGAAGTAAAAAAGGGCTAATCTAGATAAGCACACCTAAGTCTATAGCTATAATATCATTAGATGCATCTTGCGTCAATATCGAAAAAAAGGCAAAGATTTATGGCTAAATCGATTTGTTGTCGTGATCATTGTGATTCAAGATCGACACAATTTTTTACCATATACGTAATATACATACATACATGTTTACCCCTTGGGTAGAGGGATTCAAAAAACTAACATATGATAAAAGTTGTCATATTCACACAGCTTGTGACCCTGTAGCAACATAATTATTTACAAAAATCGTCTGCGTTTTTGTGAACTTTGGGCTGCTTATATCTTGCAATTGTGACATTCTGTGGCGCAGTGTAAACCCAGCATAACGCAAGAATAACAAACTAAAAACAACAAGACGATAAGCGCATAGCAACGGTGGATGGGAAGTTCAATGGAAAGCAGTGGCACGCATTGAGCTGCATTGGAATGCGACAGCAACAACAAGCTTCATTGAACACCCGCGCGGCATGAGAGCGTAACTGAGTGAAAGAGCGGGGAGAGCAATTTACCTGCACAGGTGGTGCTCCTACTGCTGCTGCTGTTGGCTGCTCATTTGGACTGCGCGAGCGCGCGCGTCTGTTGTTGCTGCTCACAACTGACGGCGGCGGCGGCAGCGTTAACTTGTTTTGCTGCTGCTGCTGCTCCGGCGTCGCTGCTGCACCCGTTGCCGTCCCGCTGCTGCTACCACTGTTGTTGTTTTTTTCACTTTGGTCCAGCTCATCGTCGAATTTAACCCAATTTTTGGTCACAGCTGCAGCCTGAACTTCATTATTATCGACATCATCATCGTCATTAAGTGCCACATCCTGCAGTGGATGATTTGACACTTGCGCCTGCGCCTTGCCCTCGTGTTCCATGGTCTCCTCTCCACTAACGCTTCAAGTATGCGGCAGCGCGCGTGAGTTTTAAACGTTTCTACGTGCTTGTTTTAACAAGACGTTTAAATCAATGCAATTGCTTTTGTTATGTATTTTTTTTTTGCGCCCGCTTGCATAACCTCAATTTTAATTTACACTTGAATTGCTTTTGCCGTTTTTCTATACATTTGTGTTAGTAATATATATGTACTATATATTTAAGCCACTTTTTTAACCGACCGCTCGACGCGCCAACCTCTCTCTCTAGCGGGCTTATTTTGACTGACGAACGTGAAGCTTTTTTGTTGCTTTTGGGCTACTGCTTAAACAGTGTGTGCACACGAGTTAAACTAGCGCTACCTCGCTTGCACCTACGTGCCCTAGCTGGGCTCACTCGGTGGCCCAGGCACACCCAAAAAGCTTGGCTCAAAGGCACACGCGCTCAACTCTCAAGTTCAGCTTGCGCGCTCAGTTGGGCCCTTAACCGTTTTAACCGTTTCGACCGTTTCACACGAACGTCAAAAGCCAAATATGTACAAAAACAAAGCGCACTTTGGCGGCTAATGTTGAGCGCGTGACGCTTTTAACACTCGCTCTTCCTCTCTCTCTCTCTCTCACCTGTTGGTAATTGCTTTTGTCTGTGCTTTGAGAGCGCTTTAAGATACAAAAACTCACTCACTAAGCTACAGTCTCACACGCACACGCTCTTCTGCTAACGTTTGCACTCTCTGTTGCTTTTAAGCCATATACAAATTGTTGTTTGCGCTCATTAGAGTTTTTGAATTTTTGTTTTTTTATTCACATTGTTTTTTATTCACATGACAAGTTTTTGCTTTTTAAGTTTTTGTATCTTATAGATTCATTTATGAATTAATCAGAGGCGTCGCTGGGTTTTTGTTGCAGAATGACTTAGTATTAAATAAATATTAAATAATATAAATATTTCTTCATAAGTAAATTGTAAATTTTATCTTTTGTTTGCTTCAAAAACAAGCAGATAAGTTCATAATTTTTTTTCGCTAATAAGTTTGTTTAATAAAACTAAAAGTTAGTAGAATCTTTTAAAGTCCTGCCCGTCGCGACGGTTTAAAATGTAATGCATATTGTTAAAACTTTAAGAATTGTAAAATATAAGACAAAAAATTAGTGGCAAAATTAAAAATTAAATTGTTTATTAAAAATTAAATTTCTTAAAATCTAAAACTAACTAACTATTTTTTTGTGATAAAATCCAACTCGTTTTGGCTCATTAAAATCGTTTTCCATGAATTTAATTAATTAATTAAAAATTATGATTTGATCGCTTGTATCATTCTAACTTCTACGTTGAAAGCTTTTGTTAAAACTGGAAAACTGGGCTACCATCAAAAATCATCGAACCATCTCCAAAACATAAGTAGAATATTTATTTATAGTATGTTACAACTCCAAATACCATATTAACCACATTTGTTCACAAAAAAATATAATCTGGAAGCTTAGCTTCTGTTCAAAGTGGTTCCAATGAACAAAAATACAATGCGTCAATATAAGTGTTTAATTACAAATTTTAATTCAAGTAAATAACAATACTCGTAGTGTTGAATTTTGAATTTATTTTTTGTCATTACATTGAACAAGTATTTAATAATGTTACATATAATTAGTTAGAAAGTGTTAAAAAAATCAATCCTAAAAGTATTTCTTATATATATGTAAAGCACTGCAGAGTATACATATATGTATAAGGGTCACCATTCAAATTATATCACATTTATTTTATTAATACTTATTAAATTAAACAGTGTATATTTAATATAATCAAATAAACAATAAATAGGCTTTTATTTTTATTTTTTATGCAATTTCACCCATATTATGGGTAACAAATAAAAGGTAATGCCATGTTTTGTTGTAGTGACCAGAAAATCTATGTCCATAATTGATTATATAGAAAATAATTATCTCATTTTGGAACTTAGTACGATTTTAACATCCTAGAACGCATAAAACATTTCCTAGAATGCTTT
This sequence comes from Chymomyza fuscimana, assembly GCA_949987675.1. Taxonomy (NCBI): domain Eukaryota; kingdom Metazoa; phylum Arthropoda; class Insecta; order Diptera; family Drosophilidae; genus Chymomyza; species Chymomyza fuscimana. The sequence continues at coordinate 45,034,819 of OX465088.1, read as the reverse complement.
TGAGTTCAAAGCTTAAAACTTTAAGATGATCTATAGATTGCATTTAAATTAAATTAAAAATGTAGACATTTAAATTAAATTAAAATTTTTAATTTTTTTTTTACATTTTTATAACATTTTTTTATTTTATGACATTTGATATTAATGATTTGTTCAATATAATTTGTTTCTAAGGGGATTTTGGGTTCAAACATTCGAGATTATTAGTTTTAGCTCCAAGAACCATTTCGACCATATCTCTGGCTTGCATTTTCAATTTATGATAAGATAATAAGTTGTTCTTAATACGTTATAAAATGTTATGTACCAATTATTAACTTTTATGAAAAGCTTTGATTTTTGTTCTTGAAGTGCAAAAAATACGAAAAGCTTGTGTATGTGCATTTGCATTTACATTTTGTTAAAATTAAAAATTAAAAAAATTAAAACATTGTTAAAAATCCGCATAAAAGTATTATTATTTTCTATTTAGAACTACTTTTTTTCTCGTGTGGTCTTTGTATTATATAATATATATACCTCTATATTGCTCAATATATTCAATATTCATTTCTTATGGATTTTATCTTATTGCCTTGTTTTCAATGCAATACAATACAATTAAACTAAATTATTCCCAAGTTTAAAAAAAAATAAAAAAATTTATGATATTTTTTAAAATTAAAATTTGCAAAGGGAGGGGTCTGATCCCCTAACTTTCCCCGCTATCTACTGCACTGAAAGAAGAGCTACCGCTCTCTGCTTTCATTCCTCTGACTCATTTCATATCTTGACAGACTCTTTTTTTTAACGCGGCATCTATTTATACATATATGTTTACTGTTATCATATACTGTTTGCAAAGCAACCAAAATTTTTGCAATTTGTTTATAATTCAGTTCAGCGGTAAACAAATTAAGTTTTTGTTTTTTACTTTTACCTCATAAATATAACATATATATCTTCAAGATAAGCTCTGCAAGCATTTCCAATTTTATTACGTGCCGAACAAACAAAGTAACACCAACAAGTTAAGATACAGATACACATTACTTAAAAGTGCAACAAATGAGTGTTGAAACGTGTTACTTATCACTTTATAGCTCGACTTTTTCACTCTCTTGCGAATTATGCAACTTAAACGTCGACGGTAGAGGTGGGTTCCAAATGTATCTTAATGGGGCAGATAATTAAATTTTGTCATGGCACTAAAGCCGCTGGATGAGTAATGAATTATTGTAACTTCCAGACAGTAAATTAGTTCAAATATCATTCTACCGAAAACTTGGAGTGTAGAAAATATATATGAAACCTTTGCAAACTTGATCTGCTCTGTAAAAAGATTTTCTTAGAATTTTATTATAATTTCAAATAAACACCAAATATTTATGCTGCTTAATATATGAGACTACACTGACAAACAAATGGTTGAATTCTATTCAAACAGGCAAACAATTTTTACTGGATTCGGCTTGGTTTGGGGTACTCGAACGTTCCATTGCTATATTGGCTCTGGCTCGGATGTCATAAACGTGTTTTAAGATACTTCTGTTAAACTTTTCAATCGTTTCCCCTCAGCAATTCACCCGATTGTTTCTTGGTCTTTGTACAAATATCTGGCATCCAATGAGAACTGTTTTTGACCTTTAGATATCTAAGTAATTTGCCTAATATGCTAATGTCCAAAGATACCACAATATGTCGGTATGTCATATGGCATAGGCTAGAAATAATAATAATTTCCCTGACTGACTATTTAGTCTAGAAATAGCCCTCGTTAAAAAATAAGTTTCTTGTTGAGCTTGACTTTCATAAACGAATTAGGGGGTTCAAAGTGCCCAGCCCCAAAATGAAGATATGTATCGAATTTCAATGCTATATAAAATATATAGCCTATATTAATTTCAAAATGGAAATATTCTATTGAGGAAAGATTCCCTCATAATTAAAGGTGGAGCGCAGTTGAAGAACAAGAAGAACCTATAGACACATCTTATGTTTCTAGCGGTTTGCAAAACAGGCAATAACGAGGGACAGACATGGCATAATCAATATCGTCGTCGTTCTGATCATTTTGGAATAAAATTTTCAGGATGTTACTCGGCTCCTTCTGATGTTACACAACATTTTTTTTCCCCCCTTTTAACTAATGTTCAGGTTTTAAATCAAAAGAGTTACATAGTTGACAAAAGAAAAATATTTATTTGATCTTCAAAATCAATTCGGACAATTTTTCGGAGAAAAATCCCTGTGAAGCAAAATGCAGATGGCGTCTTAAGATTTAATTTGAACGCGTTACATAGGACTCGGTTCAGTCACAACAGTTCTATAAAAATGGACTGGAACCATACAAATAGATAGAGTCTCTATTCGTAAATCGTAATAAATCAAATTTACCTAGAGTATGATCTAAAGAAATCTGTTCTTCCGTATGAACGCCTAGATCTCAGAAATGGTATGAGTTAGCGCAGCAAAACTTTTGGAATAGATCCCTTATCCCTCATATCGGCGTTATTTAATATAATCCCATATGTTTATTTTCTCGAAAAAAAAAAACAAAAATGTTTTAGATGGATAATTTGAACAACTGTCGTTCGTCTCTGGCGGAGATGGCAGAACAGTTTTCGATGCACCTCATCTGGGTCCCGGGACATAGGGACTTTGAGGGAAACTGTATTGCGGATGAACTGGCAAGACAAGGAACTACCAGCATCCTCCTTCGGGATAAGGAGCGTCTGGGTATTCCTATGGCCAGCTGCAAATTAAGCATAAAGACCCAATTCGCTCATATTACAAACCAAACATGGAACCGAATAACCAACACGTGCAGGATCTCACGTCAAACATGGCCAGTGTACAATAGTAAAAGAACAAAAGAACTTTGCTGGTTGAATAGAGCTCATTGCTCGAAAGTTATCCGAGCGATCACCGGACACTGGCTAGTGGGGACTCACGCGTCAAGGCTCAACGCTCCTCACCACGATTTCTGCAGAAGTTGTGGCGATGAGGAAGAGCTAGAGACGGTAGAGCACCTTTTCTGTCACTGCCCGGGATTGTGTAGGACAAGATTCCGCTTTCTCAAGTCTTATTTTCTACATGACCTTTCCCAGCTCTCAGAACAGAGTCCAAAATGCCTCTCAAGGTTCATTCAGGCCACCGGATGGCTGTAAATGGAGACATCTAAAAGACCTACTAGTGGGGAAGGGTGGATGAAAGTCCATCACTGCGATATCACAACGGGCCAAATTGTTGGCCTAAGTGAGCTGAGACGTGTCTCAGCTACTGCTCTAACCTAACCTAACCTAGATGGATAATTCGTTTGTTTATAATAACCTAATCTGGCGTTGGGAAGTTTTTAGAATTTCCAAGCGGTTTACAAATTTCACCAAATTGGGCTTACTTACTAATACAGCCCTCATAAGAACTATCGGTAGAATAGAAGTTTTTAAAACATAATTCTTCGGATCGACGAAGGTTGCAAAGTCTAGTAGGTTTCCTCCCCAAATGATTACTTGGTCAAATCTGTAGAATTTATATGCAACACTAAGAAAAGCTCTAATAAAAGATGTTCTCGAACTTTGCAAATATAAAAAAAATCTTAAACTTAGAGTATCTTTTCAAGAGCAAATTGTGAAAACAGAGTTAATGTTAAAAAAAAAACAAAAAATATGCTTTATTCATGCTGTGATACATTTCGATACATATCGCAAGATAGCATACGCAAATATTTAACATTGTTTCTTGATTGATTTGTCAAATATTAGTACATAGTTAAATTTGAGTTCATATTGAAAATAAGCTGCTAACGGAACACACACTGTTTATATATTAACTACACCCACGAACAATGTTACAAATTTATATACAAGCTATTTATACATATTTTTTTACCCCACACATAAATCTATCTTTCTAAATCAGTATTGTTTTTGTATAATGACTTTATAATAGCTCAGTACTTGAGAAAAATGCCTTATTTGCATATGCTTACTGTATATAAATACATATATGTGTTTACAGTAGACACTCGACAAACAAATATTTGCATTAATAAAACTGTGTGTATCTAGACCTACCTGGTAGTCTGGTAGTTCATAGAAGATCTATGAATTTTTTTATTTATTTCACAAAAATTAAATAGTATCTTATTTCTGGAAGAATTGAAGCTTTCATCTTGTCTGTAATTTAATACCGTAGCGAATCAAATCTACTTTTTCTCAAGTTATGGACTATTGGCTTATCGTAAAAGCTTCGCAAAATAGCTTTGTCGGAACGATTCCAATAAACAGATTGAAGAGTAGATGCTTCACTCACCTTCTGCCAGCTTTTCTTTGAAGACTGGCTTATTAAGAGTACTCTCTACACAAGATGACGTCACAACTTCTTGGTCTTGGTGAATGCTAACAAACGAGTCCCTGACGGTAGTACAAATTATTGAAAAGCATATAGAGATACAAAAATGATCAAAATCATGGCTTTTAAAAATATTGCTTTTTTCAACAGAGAAAATAATGTAGTAGCTTGAAAAACATTTTAAAAAAAATTGTTTATTAGTAAAAGTAAGTATAGAATAACGAGATTATGTGATATTATTAAATATTCACACCAGAATTTTTTATTTGCTCACTATTTTAGTAGGATTATAGCTTAAGAAAATTAATAAAAGTAGTGAAATTTGAAGGCGTATTATTTAAAAATTTAAATTCGGTCTATAGGCAAAACACTGAAAATCTTGGTTTTCGAGGTTCTTCTGTATTTCATCTTGAAATGAATATACTTCGATTAAGGTCCTAATGGAAAATATTGCAGCATTTAAATATTTCAATATTTTCTCGGATTTCTTGCACACTTAAAATTAAAGATTCTTTACCGCTGTGAAAATTTGCTCATATTTTTTTTTAAGTTTAAAAGTAACATAAAAAAAGACTGCCGAAAAATTCAATTTAAAATCAATTTGACGTTTGTTGCGCAATTCAATGCAGCTGAGAGTGGGTTGCAGCTTTTTTGCTCTCAATCTATTTATTCTCTCTCTGACAATGATAAGTAAGAGTAAAATTTACAAACAATTTGTGGGAAAAATTGTACAAAATGGTGGGGATGCCGCATAGTTTTGGCCAGAAAACATTTTTGGCATGTGGCATTAAATAAAATATCAAATGGAGGACAACATTATGGTGATGATGGTGGAGGGGGTATTGAAGCTGGTGGCAATTGTGCGGCCGGGTAGCCACAGAAAACTTTTTCTCAGCAATAAATTATGTTGGAAAATTATTATATAAACGTTGAGTGTCGAATGGCAGAGAACGGCATGGCAGAAAGAAATTGGCCCAAAGCCAAAAATGGCCAGCTTGGGTGCCAAGTATTGGCAAAAGTTGTTAAGCAAATTATGGCCTGGAAAAGAAATAAGTATCTTAAGTATATGTGTGTGTATGTGTGTGAAACTGTTTCGAGAAAAAGAAGAAACTGGCAACAGAGAAACAGTTAAATGCAGTTGTGCATTGGCTGGCATCCCAGGACAGGGTAGGGCAATTATTAGCCCCCGGAGAGGCAATGATTCGGGCCTGGACCACTGCAGCAGCACTGGATAGCAAAATTTCTGTTTGTGGTTGTTTTTGAAATGAGACTGCCAAAATGTATGACATTATTTTGTGTGCATTTTTGGTCAGTTGGTGTTCCGTAAAGATTTTAATAGACGTACTAAATCTGTTCCACTGATTGCTTGAAGTGAAACTAATGCAAATATTGAAAAATTTTAAATAGTAGAAGATTTTTTTTACTTTTACTGCAAAAAATTCACTCTATTTTTGGAGGGAAATAATACTAATAATAATAGTCCCCTGCCATACAAGCCGGAAATACCTATTCCTTGTTAAAAATACGAAAAGTTCAGAAAAAGGCTTGAATCTTCTGTTTTAAGAGTTAGTGAAAATTTACTTCAAGTTCAACATAAGCATTACCTTGAACATCATCAGATCTAAAGGGTCATCAATCTTGAGTTTTTTTTTTCAATACGGATTTTTGATAAAACACGCGTGAGTACTGACAAGTTGCCATGTGTTTTTTTTTATTAAGTTTTCATTGCAATTTCATCATGAAAAAACTTACACCCGAACAACGTTTACAAATCGTACAATTATATTACGAAAATTCGCGTTCTGTAAAGAATGTTTTTTGCGCGCTTAGACCATTTTATGGTCCATATTTGATTTATACCATCAACAAATTTGAGACCCAATATTCATTATTTGATGACACCCGAGAATTGAAGCCCGAGATCTCGACGACATTTGGTTTCAACAAGACGGCGCTACTTGCCACACAGCCCGTGAAACAATAGACATATTGAGGAACCAATCCGGTGAACAATTAATTTCACAATCCGGACCGGTGAATTGGTTACCAAGATCGTGTGATTTCACACTGTTAGACTGTTTCCTTTGGGGCTACGTGAAGTCTAGAGTGTTTGTGGATAGTCCAGCTACGATTGAAGCATTAGAGGTGAACATTAACCATGTTATTCGCAAGACACCGCCGATTATGCTCGAACACGTCATCGAAAATTGGAACCTCCGCTTGGACGAGCTGCGGCGCATTTGCGGCCAACATTTGAAAGTGATTATTTTTGAAAAGTGAATGGCAAGAACGGTTCTTTCTATTGATAATAAAGATTTTCCGATTCATTTGAAATTTTTGTATTTTTTTTATTTTATAAAAAAACCTCAAGATTTGATGACCCTTTACAAAAACCTGAAATCATGCGTGACAATCATGTCATATTTCATGCATCAATCGCTTACCTTTCATGCATGAACTGAACGAAATTTAATAAATATTTAAAAAAATTAACAAATTTTCGGAGACATCGGAGACCCAAAAGCAACCTCCATTCTGGCCAGGAGGACAAAACAAATTGCACCAGACATGTCCGCCCGTCGAACAGTGGTCGATTTCACTTAGAAGACAGAAAAGTGGTCCGACCCAGATCAAATATTTTTAAATATCAGATTTGGTTGAGATAGAGTGATAAATGACGCAGATATGACCAAAACCTATTTTAACCTATTTTCGCGAAAAAAATTTTATTTGATTGAAATCAATGTTGAAGCTTTACATTTGCCTTAGACAAGTTATTCGCAAAATTCTCAAATTTTCTGACACCTAGGAAGGCTGTGACGTCATGTTGCGTGTACGCAACGCTGGCGTATTTCTCGACAAATAGAATAGTCTCGGATGAGTAAAGTATCATATCAAATCGTATCATTTTGATAATTTATTTTACCAGAAATTATTAAAAATACATGAGCAATGAAATTGAACAATAGAAAATAAAATAAAATAGGAAATATGTAGTTGCAGACAGCTTGTGAGGCAAACCTACTCTTCCCATATGTTTGTCGTCCCAACATATTACTCTAGGTAGAGTGATCGTAAGCTTCTTTTCTTTTTCTTTCTTCTTGCGAATATATGGAGGCTTTTCGTTGGTTCCGCTGCAGTGAAGTTTGAAGCGGCTGTCACTTCGGCACACGACAGATATCGAGTTAGTTTTTTCGAGACACTTATTGTACGAACAATTCTTTAGATTTTTCCCTATTGCAAATTAACCGTTCGCTTCTCTTAGCCGGTTTGATCCTACAGTACCGATTGCCCGAACCTTTATTTCATTCAGCAAGCAGTGTAAACAATATGACATAAGGAAGTTGTCATTGTAAAACGCATGTATCTCTGATTTTTCGATTCATGGATTCGATTGTAGAGAGATACTTTTACGCACCGAACCCAATGGTTTTGTCAAATGAACTTCCTTTGCCAGCATATGGAATGGTATGGAAAATATATCCTGAATCGGAATAGAGGCACCATAATTTGAAGCCGTTGCGAATTGGCTTCGCTTCGTCATAAACTGATTTAAATTTTTCTTTGTTCTTTTGTCAACATGTTTTGATGTACATAAGACAAAAAATTTACATTCAACAATTTTTAGTGTACAGTTCAAAATATGTCCAAAAAAGGTGTGTACACAGATTATGGAGAAGAAGAAAGATAAAAGACCTTTAAAACAAAAAAAAAAAAATGGTAGCGATATCTCACACACAGGGCGCATAAGAATTTTTTGAAAATGGTGTTGCGTGTACGCAACAGAGGAAGAAAATCGGTTAAGGGAATAATTCCACAAATTTGATCTTCGGAAGTGGAGTTCCCAAGCACTATAAAATTTAATCAAAATCGGTTTACTATATTATTGAACCCCCATAGGACCGATCGGGCATAATGTATATGAAGATATCGTAACCAAATTCGGAGTATCTAAGCACTGTGCCTAATAAAGGATGGGCCATCTTTTGGTTTTGTTGTAAAACACTCCTAATTCGGAACATACCCGTCCAAAGTGGATGCTCTTCGACATATGTCAAGTTCAAAACTACTTATTTTAGTGATAAATCGTATTCGCTTATTCGTTCAATGGATGGGAGAACAGCCAGATGGGTTTTCGTCAAAAAAAACTAGTAGCCTGTAGTATTTTTCATACATAAATGAGTAGCTTGCATTGGGATATACCAATTTGCCCAATTTTGTTAAAAAATATACGAATAAAATGCAATTAACAACAAACCAACAGATGTATTTATTTATTTATCGTCCGCACCCAGGTGGTACAATCTTGTGTTCTTCTAAGTGAAATGTGAGCAAAGCCTTATCGGCTACAGGAAATGCATTTTCCATAGTAGGACTTGAAGTGAGAGTGGCGGTCAGAGATCAGAATTGGCTGTAACACTTCAAAACTATACTTGTGATGTTGTCGAGAGCTTCTTTTACCGTGCCACAAACAACGACGATATACGTACAAAGAGCTAGTAGAGAGTCCATCTTGTCAATCAATGCAGTAGAGATTATACTTTACTTACTACTTTTCTCCTTTGCAATCTTTCTCTCGCAATAGTAAGAGTACTTCAAAAGATCTTAATCCAAAGTGAAGAAGGCGTGTGCTAGGAGACTACGATGGTTCATTGGGATGTCTTGCTGTGGTGTGTAAGGATGGGGTCAAAGCGTTGTTTTTGTAGCGACTTTCTCGGTTTACCACGTATGTGGATTGCCAAGTTTACAAAAAAGAAAAGTTAGATGGCAAAGATTGCAGTACGTTAGAGGAGAACCCTGTCCAGTTCAAGGAAGAGAGCCGCCTCAACCGGATTTCTCAAGAGGGATGAAAGCGTAAGCCTAGTGTGCTTCGCTAGACACCTAGAAAGATATGGTTAACTCTCGCCAGGTAGCTAATTAGTAGCTTCGAATATCCTAAACGGAATTGTTTACTGCCTTGGAAGAAATGTTTCAGACGGTTCTATAGGGATAGGCTTGGAGCTACAGTTGAAATGGCAAATAGCTCACTGCGGATGTCGGGTCGGACAGGTGCAGGTCTCTCTGACAGGGGACGTAGGAAGGTATTGTGGTTTGGTGGGATGCAATGGTTGAATTTATTGAGAATTGCCAAGAGAGTATGTTCACTTCTTGATGAAGATCATCGCCATTGCGTGTCGCTAATGTTATGGGTCCAGACTGGCGAGGCATAATCAAGAAGTAGGCGTCCTAATGCTTTGTAGTGATCGTTACAATTTCTTTGTCTTTGCCCCAGGTACTACCTTTCAAAGGGTAGATCGTGCATAAGTTATCTCCATTGATGCGAGCGTGGGCTAACAGGACGAGAAGGTAAGCTGGCTCTGTTATGTTATGGGGATGAACAAAGAAGCTCATAGTGAAAAATTGTGCATCGCAGCTGCTAGATAAAGAAAGCATAGGGATGTGGCTGTGTTTCCATTGAAAGAGCCAAATAGAGGTCGCATAGCCATTTTTGGTAGCTCGTGAAAGAGTTTGTTAAGGCCAGAAGATGTGAAAATTTGCCTAGCCAACTTAAAATTATAAGGAGCTGTAGGCTGTAAATAAACCTGACTAAATAAGCAAGCCATAAATCGCTCAAGTAGCAAACTTTGGTTCAATCCATAACCACCTCTCTTTTAACTTGCCTAACTCAGTCTGTCAAAAGCCGCCAAAAATTGCAGTCTCAACCAGGTCTTAGTTTGTGTCTAAGTCAAGCAAGACTCTAATTAGGCCGAAATTAATTGCCTGCGCTTTTGACACTTTCAAACTGTTGTGGTTGTATTTGTCGTTATTGTTGTTGTTGTATCTGGTGTTGGCCAAGTCAACAAGACAGCCGGCAAACCCAAGTACATACAACGCTCAAAAGTCTACTTTCAGGCGTTTTGCACAGCAAGAGTAATGTTGGCAATTTGTTGGCCAACGCCTTATTAACCCGCCGCACGAGTCGCGAGTCTAAAATGACTTGAAACCGAGGCAGAGCAGACTTCTGACAACTTTTCTGGCCATGGCAAATGTCCAACGGGCATATAAATTAGGAGCAAAGACAGAAGAAGCTATAGAACCAACAGATGTCTGTCTGTTGCTGTCTTTATTCCTGGCTCTAGCTCCGTCCTGTTCTGTGCTGTTTATGTCAAATTCGAGGAAGTTGCAGGAAACTTTTGGCATCAAAAAATGTTTTCAAATTAAGCTAATTTATATGATGTATATAAAATACACTAAAGACGCTTAATGAGCGCTGTGAGTTGGCAAGAAGGAGCTCTTCATAAGTTTTGTAAACAGAAGTTCTTTCATGTGCCTCGCCTACTTTTTTGTGATTTGACTCATTCCAGTGGGGCACCTTTTAAGCCCTTTGAAAATGGCAAAAGTTTTTCGCAAAACAGCGCCAACAAAAATTGAGTGCGTTAAGTTAGAAGACTACGATATATATTCGGTACTCAAGCCGATGTCCGACCATACAATACACTATAAACTTTTTCAACAAACAAGAATGAGTTTCAGCAAAAATTGTTCTCAAAAGGTTTCGAATTGGAAATAAAATCATCATTTAAGGATATTTGGAACTTATTGGGCTTATATGCTCAAAACCAATTTGCAGACTATTTATTCGGTGTCTTCATTATTTATTTAATCATTTTTTAATTTTTTATATGAATTTAGCCATTCTACTAGAATTCTTGTATCACAGTTTCGATTGATAATAGAAACAAAGGCTTTTTGGAGCTTACTAGCTTACAACCAATTTGAAGACTCTCTCAACTTATCTCTTTAATCGGTGTCATCATGGAAAGCTCTGTTAAATTAATTTTTTCTGTAATGTATTAAGCCAATCTTTTCGAATTCTTCTACTGCTATTTCAATTGATAAAAGAGAGAAAGAAGATATCTTTTTTATATTTTATTAAATATTGCAATAACATTTTGTATAAAACTATTTTATTAATATTTTAATGCCCATTCAGTGCCCATTCTCTGTTAAAAATAATTAATTTACTCTAAAAGAGAAAGATCTATAGACTTATAAATTTAATGGTTAACTAATTTTTGCTGCTATAGGCGCATATTTTATGTTTGTTCTAAAACTCTATATTGTTATTCGTTAAATATTTAATTACAGAAGAAAAGAAATTCGTTTTGTAAATAGTATTTACTTTATGCATTTATTTTAGAATTAGTCATGCGACATTCAATTATTATTTTATAATTTTTTAAATTTCAAATCAATTTACAAGGTTAATTAAAATACGTCTCTTACCAAAGGAACAAATATTCTTGTCGTTTACTATTTAAACTTCAACTTTTAAGCGCTCTACTTAAAATGGATTTTAAATTACTAATTACGGCCTTTTTGGTCTCAACTTGTTTAGTTGGCCTACGTGCGGATAAGCCCTGCACGAATCCCTTTGATGGAATATGCTTTGCCAATTATGAAAAAATCTGCTCCAAAAACCCTGAAATGACGACTATATCCAGTCAATGCAAACCAGATGAAAGATGTTGTGTATTTGTTATGTTATAGTGAAAAATAGGTGAATTAATATAATACACTGAAGAAAACAATTTTTGCTTCTTTTTTATATATAGTTAGTAGTTGTTAAATTTTCTTTCGGTTCTAAAAAATCTGTGAAGTAAAAAAATTAAAAATCAATTAAAACAAGATGTAAATAAAATATCATACTTTTGTATGCAGAAGGGTTTTTGAGAAAATTCATATTTTTTTGCAAAAATATGGAACTCTCAATTTCCCAGCATTAAAAATACACAAAAATCTCTACCATTTTATTTACTAGCAATTGTTTACATAATATAAAGAGCTATACTTAATCAAATAAACAAAATGAGTTTTATTACTCTATATTAAAAACACATTGATTTCGGAAGTATTGAAAATGTATTACAATAATCAGCGGAAAAAAAACTCGCCTCGTTTATTTAAAAAAAAAATCGAGAATTCTATGGTAGTTGGACTGACTTAATTAAAAATGGAATATAGTAATAATTCCACTAGAAATAATTCCGAGGGAGATTTCAGTACTTCAGTAATTTTTTTTAAACTGTAACTTTTTTTAAATGCTTCATTTTTGCACGTTCCAGACCAGTGTGTACATATTTCTTTAAATACTAAAAATTTTTTTTCATCAAAAAATGTAACCTAAAAAAAATTTTATACAATTAAAAAAAATTACAAATTATTCATTTTTTTGAACATTATGGCGCCAAATCAGTTTGTTTTTTATTTACACCATATAAGGCATGGATAAAAAGAATTGTTTAAAAAAATAAAGATTAACATATTTAAGTAAGATACTTAAAAAAAATAATAAATAGCATATATTTAAAAAAAAAATATTTTGGTTTAAAAATAAATAATTGTTTCTACAGTATTCAGTAGTTTAAGTATTAAAATAAATACATAAAGTTTTTTTTTAATTAAGCCTTGACGCTTCAAACTTAAAAACTGAAGTTTTGTAAAAAATATTTTATTATAAATATTATTACAGTTTTACTAAAGAGTCGATCTGCATCATTAGTTTTTAAAAATAGTTGGCGGAAATTTTTGGAACCTTATTCAAAAGATAATTTTGGTGTATTTTCAAGTTACTCAGTCCAAACGACTACACTATCTACAAACGACGTACAAGCGGACACGTCAACCTATGTGTGCCAAACTTCATCTGTGCTATTTTGCTGTGTACAATGAAACATATTTACCGAACTATTAAAAAATGAGATATAGTCGGGGCGGTGCCCTGTACCTTTTTTTCTCAAAAAAAAATATATTCTTGCATATTCCCCCAAAGAGTTTTCCAATTGGATTTTTTTTTTCTCGCAAAACCATATTTTTACCTATTACTTACTTAGGTGGCCTTCACAACCCGTTACCGTGTTTCAGAAGACCTTAAAAGCTCTCGCCAGGAGCCTCTCGCGCGTCTTCTTCAATTTGTTACACCAAGTATAGACAGGTTCTCCTTCATTTGGTCCAAGGTATACTTATTTAAGGTAGCATACTCCCGCCGAAGGCTTTCAACGAAAGTTACCAATTTTTAGTTTCGTTGCGACTGCGCGTGAGGAGGGTTGTTTTCACGCATATTATTTTAATATGTTGGCGTTCTCTCTCTCTCGCTTTTTCTTGCTCTCAGTAAAATTGGTGACGACGCCGGCAGCATTACTCTACCTTAAATAAGTATACCTTGCATTTGGTCCTTCCCTCGGAGTAGCGGTCTCTCTTTGTCGTCCGTCGTTAACTCTCGTTCGCAGATACGAATTGTAATGCGCTGGACGACATCGAGGTCGCCGTAGAGCTCATGCAGTTCGTGGTTCATTCTTATGCGATAGTCGCTACCAATATGGGCAGATTTTGCGAAGAATTTTTCTCTCGAACATTCAAGCGCTGCTATAAGCTCCGTAAATTTTCACTAATTTTGATAATCGAAAGTTACGTCCAAGAAGTTATTTAAAGCATATGGTGGGGTAAGTTTCAAGTTCATATGTTGAGGGGTGTAACGCAAAAAAAAGGTAAATCGATTGGATTTGAATTTGGTTGTTTGTTTGTTTATCAAGACCACATGAATAATCTGACCCAAATTGGTGATCCTGGGTTATTATTTGGCATAATTGCGAAGAGTCAAATATTGATGCACTTTCTGTACATTTTTGATTATAATTTTTGTTGTATTTGTAAGATTTTGTTTATTTTTGATAATCAGATGCATGTAACAATGACGCATTGCTCTGTTTATGCAGATAAAAATACTCAAGGGTATAGCTAAACAGCGCTTAATTCTACTAGGAGGGAACGGGGTAAGATATTGATATGATTCAACAAATTTCATCTGCTCAGGAAATATGCGCACCAGTTGGTAAAGTTTCGTGTCTCTAGCTCTTATAGACTCCGAAATCTAGGTGTTCATACAGACGGACTGATGGAGAGATAGACGGACAATCGCTACTCGAGGTTATGATAAGCATTTTGGTATAAAGCACTTGGTGTCTGTCATGCTTCCTTCTGTCTATTACATACATTGCACAAAATTATAAAAAAAAACCTTGGTTTTGGGTGGAGTTTAAACCGCCAAAAACCCCCTTTCCTAGCTAAGCTCATGTCAGATATTTCTCGCTTATGTTTTACGTTGACAGTTCACCAATTTTTCATGTAAAATAAAACCCTTAAATTATAAAAAATGTTTATCATATTTATTTTATTATCTACTGCCCACTGTAACAAACATGAAATAAATACGAAGGCAAAAGGAACAATTTTAATTTACAGTTGGAATATGTCTCCACACATTGCTACTTTAGCGCCATATTGTGTGCGTCTTTGCTTTTGTTCTCTCACTTCTGTTCTGACAATCAAAGTGTATAGACCGGCAAGCTCTGCGTACAAACTAAATAATTAAAACTAAAATATTTAATAATATTATTAACAACTATAATTGCCACTGTGTTTTATTTGTTCCATTGCACAATGGGCCCGCGTGGCCAGATTTTGGCCAAATCCCTCCAGACGAAATTCAAAATTTGGACACAATGACAATTTAATATGATATTACACATATTTATGTATCCTGTGCAAAAAATAAATATTAAATTTTAATTACTGGTTCTTAAGTAATTAGCCATCAAAGTTGGCATTTTGTATTTTTTTAACTTTCGCGATAATTTACAGAAAAAAAAAATTGCACTTAAATGATACATGCAGCTATGAAATCTTCATTCACTTTGTTATTCATAAATGTTACTTCAGAGAAAAAATAAAATTGAGCTTAAAAACTTTTTGGTTTTAAATATATTCAAGTCGTTATAAAGATTTTGTAGGTTTTTCATCATTTGGCTACTTTGCTTTAAGGGTACCTCCGACAACCACTCGATATTTGATCGAAAAAAATTTTAAAAATTTCTTCACATGTTTTACAACAAAATGTATTTCCTCCCGATTTTCGGAAATTGAATTTTGTATCTAAAAGTTGAATATTAAGAATTGACCTCCAGGAAGTTGTACTATTTTTTGAATTTCTTAGCTGCCTAAAAGCATGCTTTCATTTTTTTCATTTCAAAAGTTGTACTTAAATCTAAGAAAAATGTACAATTTGAAAATTTTATAGCATACTTACAAAGGCGCAATTCAAAAATTGTAAAATTGATCAATTTTGAAGAAAAAACGTAAAAATGTAAATATTGATTTTAGAATTTTTTTTCGGAAACTAAAAGAGAATGCATAAAAAAAACCGCTTTATTTTTTAATTAAGTTAAAAATTTTTTTTAATATTTTCCAATTTTGGTTTAGATTTTCTATATCTTAAAAAAATCGGAGGAGGCTCAAACTTAAATAATACAAAATTGCTCAATCCTTTACGAACACGTGTGTAAAATTTCATCACTCTAAAAAAATTATTATGGAAATGCCAGGGTTTTGGCCAAAATATGAGAATCTGGGTCCATAGTGCATTGGCTAGTTTCTACAACAACGATATTTAAATACAGTTATTTCTAAATAACTTTCCAAACACAAAAGTACTATTTTGTTAAAAAATTAATATTTTATGAGTTCATCTTTCAAAGCGTTTATTGCAGTTTCCATTTCTTAAATGTCGCAATTTCGAATTTTCGCACAAATATTAAAAAAAAAAACTTTTATTTGCATGCTTGGGGTGTCTCCTCTGAGTTTCAGCGAAAGTGAGTACCGGAACAGTCCTATTCCTCTAACTGTAACAAACACTTGGACATACTTAACATACCCTTTAACTCTTTAAATAACAAGTACAAGAACGGGGGCTGTTTTTGTTTTACGTTACGGATCGCTGCTGAAATTAACGTGACTTGCATAAAGCGCAGCTAGCGCCCTCTGCCGTTCGCTGTTGCAAATTAAGTTTGCAGCCGAAAAGTATGCAACGCGCACAGCACTAAAGTGTCGCCGCCATGTTTGCGCGTCATTCTGGCTAACAATTTTTTTTTATTCTTTATTTTTACTTTTAGTTTTATTTTCTTTACTTACTTTCCACATAATACAAACAGTTGTTGTTGGTGTTGGTTTTGTTGCTTTTGTTGTTTCGCAAGTTTTGCTTTTTAGCGAAAATGCAACTGGGGAAACGTGTCACAAAGTTTATGCGCCACGCGCGCGTCTCACGCGTCACACGCGTCACGCACGCGATTTTCGCTTAGTTGTTTGTCACTTTGCCCTATTCCCTACACCATGCCATAACACATTTTAGCCAGTCTTTTTTTTTACTGCCCAACGCGTTCTTGGTGTTGCCAAGAAAAATGGCTACACAAATTAAGTGAGTTGCTAGACTTTTTCCATTTTTTTTGGGTAAAAACAACAACAAAGCTACGTACTAAATTAGTTCGCGCAATCTGAGATTTGCAGTGAAACTGGTTTAAGGGAATTTTTATAAGCTGTATCCATAGAGACAAAGGATTCGTGAATTATTTGTTATTAAAAAAAATTCTGACCAATACTTCGATATCTTTTGCTCTTTTTTAAAAAATCAATTTAAGGTGAAATTTTTAGTGATAATTATTTATATAAAGTTAAATAATAAAAAGCAAAATTTGGATAGGAGCAGGTAATAAAGGATGTAGATTGACAATTGACAGTGACAATAATTAATTAACTCTAAAAGAGAAGGATATATGGACTTATAAATTAAATGGTTAACTAATTTTTGCTACTATAGGCGCATATTTTATGTTTGTTCTGAAGCTCAATATTTGTATAGGATCACAGACGTGTTGTGGTTTTTTTGGACTTTTGATTCAGATTTAGTGACATAAACATATTTTTCGATGATTGGCTTCATAAGTTTTTAGTCCTTGGCGTTAAGGAAAAGTGCTTACATAATTAATGTATAAAAAAGTAAAGGCGTGGAAAATGATTTTTTTTTGATTTATATAATTGCGGAAGAAAAGAAATTGGCTTAATGCATTAATTTTAGAATTAGTCATGCGACATTCAATTATTATTATATAATTTTTTAAGTTGACAAATTTCAAATCAATTTACAAGGTTAATTAATTTGCGTCTCTTATAAAAGGAGCAACAACTCTTGTCGTATACTATTCAAACTTCAACTTTTGAGTATCCAACTTAAAATGGTTTCTAAATTCCTAATTATGGCCTTATTGGTTTCAACTTGCTTGGTTGGTCTAAGTGCTTATACGCCCTGCAAATCGAAAGGTGGAGAATGCCGTGCTAATTATGCACAAGTATGTGCCAAATCTCCAGGATTGACGTTTGATTCCACTGAATGCGCTCCGAACCAAAAATGTTGTGTTTTTGTATGTTTTTAATAATGTTTTTATTGTGCTTTTGCTTAATGATAGTGTTTATTATTAGGTCTTTATTTAAACTTATTTGTGTATGACGCGATCTACAATTTTTGGAAGGAGTGTCGGGAGACAGTTATCGATATCGGCTAGTTGGCAAGGTTGCCAACTAGTTTACGGCGTTGTAGGTTGCCAGATGAATCTCTAACAGTTTTCAATGCAGCCTAATTGTAATAAAAATACGAATTTGTATCTTTTGGCCAAAAAGAATGTAAGTATACAAAGTTTTACAAAGTTCAATTAAATTGCTTTAAAAAAGCATCATCAAAAAAGACTAAACAAATGTTTACCAGACAAAATATAAATCGATTTTTGGGACTTGGAGGTCGGCCCATGTATACCAAATATTTTTGTGGTACTTTGAATCGGAATCTGGGGTCATCTGGGGATTTAATACAACTAATCTGAGTCCTCGTATAATAGTACATTTAATTTAGATAGATTATTACCGATTAAACTCAATTTTAGTACCTTTGATGACATTTTGTTATAAAAGTCTCTGTTAGAGCCAAACAACTAACAATAATCTAATCTAAGTTTAAAAACATGTAAACATAGAATAAACATCTTAACTAAGCACCACTGTTAAACACTGAAACTATTGGCCGTGCTCCGGAAAACGAATCAGAACGTTTTATTCGGATTCGTTTTGAAACCGAATGTTTGGTGCTCCCAATTCAACAAAAACGAATTTTTCATATGGTTTGAAACCGAATGTTTTGTTGCAAGCGGAATGAAAACGAATCGACGAAATAAGTTTAAAAACGCACCAATTTTATTCTGAAATAATTTTTAAAATATTCTTTGATATTCTCAGATATTATTATAAATAAACCTAAGCTTATCGCTAATAAAAAGAATATTGTTTTCCATAAAGGAGCCCGGGTGTTTTTACAAATTCTAAGTTAAAGCGGGTTAAGTTGATTTTTGAAAAATGAATAGGTATATATCAATTCTTTGCTACTTTGCACAAACAAACTGAGCATTTGGGCTTTTTGTATATCTTAGAATTTTTCTGATACTTCTTCAAAGTAATTCAAAGCATGCAGTAGATTAGGTATTAATATTCTTCCGAATTCGTTACTTTTCATTGCTTTACGAATTTGAGGACCTACGAATATTTCTTCCTTAACTTTCAGCTTGCTTAATTTGTTGAACTCGTGTTCTAAGTGATCGATTATAACATCGGTTAAATTTTTTTTTATTATTTTAAAACTTTTTTTGTCAACGTAATTTTAAGTAAAGCTTTTTTATTTTGGTTTTGGTGAAATCTTGAGATTTCGTGTACAAATGGTCATTAATTGAACTGTTGATGTTCAATGGACGGTTCAAATTTCATAAAAAAGAGCTCATATGTAAGGTAATGAATACTATATTACATAACAGTTCAAAATACAGCTTAAACATAGTTAAGAGTGATCAAAAAAAAAAAAACCTTCGATTAAAATTTGACAGTTTTACAAAAATTCAATAACTCAGTAGTTTTCTATAAAAAAAGACGACACTACATATACAGAGATCGCATCCACATACCATGCTGTCTAACAATCCATACCTAAATTTCAAAGTGTTCAAGGCTTTTGCTGAAATATTCCATGATATTTGTATTGAAAATCACAAAAATTTTGTGATTTTCAAGGTTTTGGGCACAAGTTTTCGACTGTAGTTTTTCTTAAATTCACTAATATTTGTGTTTTGGGGCATTTTGGCAAGGTAATCTACTCTACTTTTAAGTAATAACCAGATAATGAAAAAATTCGAATCAGTACATTTTTTGTAACCTCATATGTATCATACAAATATTTTAAGAATTTGGACGTAAAAAATGTCAAAAATATAAACTTAGAAATTCAAAACTAGAACCATATTTATAGCCCGTTGACAAAATTTTTACAGTGAAAATTTTTTGCTATTAGCTCGAAAAAAACAAAATTAAAAAATAAACTTTTTAATAGTAAAAACCGGAATTATAAGTGGACAACATTCTTTTGTTTTGTTAAGGCCCATACGCCGTTCGAAAATCTCATATGGAAATTATGCCATATTATTTCAGATGGAACCACCACTCCTAATGAAGTAGTGGTGCCATCTAACTTTAAGCATTTTTGAAATTAGAAGACAACACTGTTATGTTTTGTTATCTGCGTCCACTTGTCAAAAATTTTTAATAGGCATTTTTCGTGACTATTTTTTTTATATGAAGTTTTTCATTTCGTTCGTAAATTTTGCATGCTGCGTATGCCTTCGCCTTTATTTGCATCCACTTGCCAAAAATTTTTGGCCGTAATTTGTTGTGACTATTTTTTTAATATGAAATTTTTCTATTACGGCCATAAATTTTGGAATTCTATGCCGGCCTTAAGACATCTTAAAATCACACACTGAAACAAGCAAATACATACGGGTGGGTTGCTAAAGTTCAAACTCAGGATCTATTGTGCCCGAACTCTTACTTGAATGAATTCTTAAGGAATAGTCTCTTTATAAGAAATCTTAATAGCTGTAATGTTGTAACAATGAATTTATTCTACTATTTAATAAAAGAGGAGAAATGAAATTCGTCCCGTTTATGTAAAACATGCAAATCCGATTAAATTTCGTTTTGTAAATATTTAATTTACAGCAGTAAAACTAAAGAGCAGTGATGCGTTAATCTTTGAATTAGTAAAAGATGACGTACTTTTTTTAATTTATTAAGCATTTGGTTACATAAGAAATTTCAAATCAATTGACAAGGTTAATTAAATACGTCTCTTATAAAATGAGCAAAAACTCTTGTCGTATACCATTCTAACATCAACTTTTGAGCACGCTACTTAAAATGGATTTTAAATTCCTAATTATTGGCTTTTTGGTTTCAAATTGCTTAGTTGGACTACGGGCGGATAAGCCCTGCAAAAAAAACAATGGACAATGTGTTTCCGATTATAAAAAACTCTGTAACAAAAAACCTGAGTTGACGTATGTATCCAGTGAATGCAAACCAGATGAAAGATGTTGTATATTTGTTCCAAGTAAAAGAAGAAAATAGGAGAATTAATAAAGAAACTGGATATGAGATGTAAAATTTTATATTTTACACTTAATATAACAATTGTGCCTTCTTTCTTTATATAGTTTATATAATTATAGTTATTGGTTGTAAAACTTTCTTTGGTTTTATTTAAAAGATCGTGCCTTTGAAATTAGATCTAAAAAATTGATGAAGTAAAAAGTTTCAAAAAACAAAAATTTCAACTAAATCAAGATGTGTATAAAATGTCATTCTTTATTTTATTGCAACAATAAAACTGTCAATTTCCCAAAATCTAAAAGTAATAAAATCTTATTGACAATTTGTTTACTAGCATAAGTTTACTTAATCTAAAGAGCTGTACTTCATCAACTAAACAATTTGCCGCTACGCAGAAGTTTTCTTTCCTATTTAGCCAATAGGTGTATATGAAAACTGCTTGAACTGCTTGGTGAGAGTAGAGGTACGCCTACTCTCACCAAAACTAGTTAAAGTTTAGCGGCCTTAAGCTTGGCGTGCTAAATTTGGTTTAGTATTAGTGCGCAAGTGTAAGTGGAGAGTAGGTGAAAGGAATAGTGTTTCTTTTGTATAAGGAATGATAAATAGATAAGATAAGTGCTGTTTAGGATTTATTTGTATAGGTTTGGGCGGGAATTCCAGGATTTAGCGCCGATCGATGCCAATATAAGGCGGATCGGCAGCCAAATCTGGATGAGTCTTGGTCAGTCAGTGAAAAGAGTTGAGTCTGAGAAGAAGAGAAGAAGGACGCAAGTCAAGATATTTATAATTAGTAGCACACCGGGAGCGACCGCGTTGGACTTAGTACGTTTCCGTGAACGAGCCACGCCAAGTCCTGCCACCAGGATTAATATCTGGGTGAGCGTATTGCCAAAAAAGGGAATTCTTTTGTAAATTATATATAGATAAATATTATAATTCTATGTATTTCATTGCACATTGTTAGCTTGTAGTTTTACTTTGTTTTCTTTATCATTAAATGTATTGTGTTTAAATATATTGTAAAAGTCAGAAGGCAAAAGGCGGATAAAGCAGTGTTTGGTTTCAAATATCAAATGCCTCACCAAATATAACAGACAGAGTAAGTTATCCAAGCTGTTGTTCTGGACAAACCAGAGATTCGTTACAACATTATATATATTGGCAAGACTTAAGACCTCAATCTTTGAATTAGTCATGCGACGCATTTTTTGATAATATTAGTTTGGTTACATGAAATTCTTTTATAATAATAAATCAATTGGTTACAGAAGAAATTGCAAATCAATTTACTACGTCAATTAAATGAAAATATGTTTTTATAAGAAGAGCAAATACTCATGCCGTATACTATTTAAATTTCAGTTTTGAAGCACTCAACTTAAAATGTTTTTTAAATTCCTAATTATTGCTCTTTTGGTTTTAACTTCCTCGATTGGCCTATACCCACCAAAGCCCTGCTTTCCACGTAATGGAACATGCCGCGCTGATTATGAAATAAACTGTTCTTCATCTTTTGCATTAACGTTTGTATCCGATGAATGCCTTCCGACACAAAGATGTTGTATACTGTTGTTGAAAACGACTAAATAAATAAATAATAAAAAAAATTTTTTATTAACAAATTGTATGAAATTTATTTTTTTTCAAAATACACCAAAAATTATATTCAATATATGTGATATTTGACATTTCTAATTTTCTCTACAATTCAAGTTCTCGGTGCCACAGACACACCTTCGAAACGGTTTTAAAGTCTCTACTAAATTTTCTTGAGTTATATATACATAATAATAAAACCAACTGATACTTTTTTAAAAAGGCTATTAAAACTCTGAGTTATCTCTATAATTTAAAAAATTAAATCCTTTAACTCGTGATTTTAATTTTTAAAATATTTCTATTAAAATCTTTAGTGAATATGCCGTTTACTGTCAACATGCAAAACCATCCCGACTAAGGAGTTGCCAACTAGTTACGACACTAAATAAACAAATTTCTGAGTTTTTAATTTGGCATATTAAGCGATGTTTTTAGTGTCAAATTTTAGCTACAAGATTATTTATTTTAAAGGGGGTAAAACAAAGTACAGTTGGCCTTAAATTAAAAGAAAAATTTAAATAAAAGGTTGAAAAAAAGAACGAGGGAACAAAGATAGATATGAACTAATCCTCGTCACTAGCCCGGAGGAATTGCTTTTGAACAGACTCAATCCTGTACTGATAAAGGCGGTATTGAGGGCTCCAAACGTGTGAGCTGTATTAATTGGGCGGACGAGAGAAATATAAAGAAGTTTGGTTGTGTAAGGGTCGTTAAACTCTTTAGACCAACGCTTAATAAATTAATAATTAATAATTGACTTGCTTAACATATGAAAGTATGAAGAATTTGGTCCACAAATAAATAAATAAGTGACGCTATTTTCCACATACGATGACAGAGATTGATGGATGTGAATGTGAATCAATTTACATCAATTCGCTTTGGAGAGTGTTCACTGATTTCATCTACTGCCTAAAGCATATGGGCATTTCCCAGAAAATCGTTACCAAGGGGCACAACATTAAAGTTGTAAAAACTATATATGTATATTTGTTAATGGAATAATAGGCTATATATTCAACCTTCAAAATATATAAAGAGTTAAGATTTTCGGTTATGTATTTATGAATAATAGGTAATCACCTACAATAATATCAAAATTTTGTTTTTGTTCCAAAAAAAAGACCTTTTTCAGATAATCATAAAGTGCACAAAAAAAAAAAAATATGTGGTCAATTTTGATTGGAACATAAAATCAATCTAATTTTTTATTAATAAATGTAAAAAAAAAAAGCTTTACATGAATATTCCAAAAAAAAAATATTGTTAAGTAAAGTTAAGCATACGTTATGTAACGTACGCAACGGAAAACAAGGTTTTTTTAATTAAGCTGCTTGGATTTTTATTTTTTTTTTAATCGAACTAGCTTTGTAAATCAAATTCGTTGTGCACTTTAAAAAAATAAAACAAAAAAGTATTGTTTGTATAGCAGTTTAAAAAAAATATGTATCATAAAGTATGTAACGTACGCAACGGCATGAAATTCCTCAAAAAAAAGGCCTACGTTAAATGAGATAACATGTACCATCATATTCCAATCAAATTCGGTTTTTTGCTTAAATACTACTAAAAAAAAGTTTTGGTTGCCAAATTTTGTTGCGATATCTTCATAAACAAACAAAAAAAAGACTTATTTTGCGCCAAAAACGTTTTTTTGACCGATCATTCCTATGGGGGCTATATGATATACTCAACCAATTTTGATCAAATAGATCGATTTTATAACACCTTTACGATAGAGTGCTCCAAACAAAAGCAAATTTCGCAAGTCTTCTAAAGAGCTCAAAATATGTGTACAAATCGATTTTCAACTCAATAGCTTAAAAAACAACAAATTTGGTCCAAATCGGACAGATCGGCTATATTGAAATATTGGGCCGACTCTGGCGAAACTTGGTAGATCGTCTTGAGGGCTCAAAATATGCATAAGTACCAAATTTGGTGCAATTATCTCAATATTTTAAGGTTTATGCCAAAAAAGTGGCCGAAAACCCATAGTGCATAGTAACGATCGACCAAAAAATTAATTTTGGTGCAAAATCCAATGTATTTCATTTGTTTATGAAGACATCGCAACCAAATTTGGCTTTTGGTAGTTTTTTACAGTGCATATGCACTGTACCAAATTTTACCAAAATCGCGTGACTGTATCATATAGTCGCAATAGGAATGATAAGTAAAAAAACAAAATTTTTGGTGCAAAATTAATTTTTTTGATTTTGTTTATAAAGATATCGTAACCAAGTTGGCATCAAAAATTTTTTTAGTACTTAAGAAATGAACCGTATTTGATTGCAATGTGATTGCAAACGTTATCTTAAAGTCGTCTCCGCCCGACTTAAACGTACTCCATCTTTGTTTTATAGCAGGAAAAAGTGTAACGTCCGCAACGGTAACGTGCGCAACGATCGTTTTTTCAATTTTGGATGAACCTGAACACATATATTCTTCAACTGACCCAATTTGAAATTCTCAATTCTTCTTCTTTCTTTTTTGTAATATGATTTTTTTTGGTTTTTACGCAAAATTCGCTGAAAATGGCACAAATGCACGTTAACGCAACGGCGCTTTAGACACGAATAACTTTTTTTCTAAAAATATTTAAGTAAAGGTTTAAACGTCATTTGAAAAAAACTCTCAAAGACCTTTGTTTTGAGGAGAGACACAAATTGCCCACCTTTTGCGCGAAATAAAGCAAATATATATAAGTAAAAAACACTCGATGCGCTTTTGCTCTAATACGTTTATTCCACGGCGATCGTAGTTACAGAAGTGTGAGTTACTACATATGCAGGCGCTAGGCTGCTGCGCTAACATAAAGCTCAGCAGAGCTTTAGTTACAATAGAGAAGAGCTTCTTAACATAACATAAGCGCTATTTTGAATTATGCTTAGTTACAATGTAAGTTTTAGCAAAACAAACATAAGCCGCAATGGCATTTACAATTAATAATAAGTTTTTAGTTCTGCTCCGGACATGATTCTTAGTGATTTTTACATGTAGCACTAGTGATAAGGTTTTTACAGGTTTTTTAATGCGTTTTGTAAATATTAAAAAATACAATAATTAAGTAAGTTAATAATAGATTGCTTTCACGAAAATCGTATTTCAGGCGTAAAATCTTCAATTGGTTTCAGTAGAAATGGCAAATTCATTAACAACGTTCACTAGAACAAGTAATCGAATCGTCGAATACTTAGTATTTAAAGTTCAGCTTTGAAGAACTTAACTTAAAATGGGTTTTAAATTCCTAATTACTGCCTTTTTGCTTGCAATTTGCTTAGTTGGTCTACGTTCAGATAGGCCTTGCGGAGAAGGCTGGTGCCGTAGTGATTATAAACATTTTTGTTCCAAATCTCCTGAACGTACGTTTCTATCCAATGAGTGCCTACCTTATCAAAAATGTTGTATCTTAATACAATAAAAAGTGTAACAAGAAAACAGAAAAATTAATAAAGAAATGCTGCTTCTGCTCTTCAGCGATAGATAGATAAAATTTGTGTCTATACTCTCATAAATCTTGGGCAAAACTAATTTCTTTGGGTTTATTTGAAAAATAGTGCGCCTGAACTTCGTTGTTACAGCTCTATGAAGTATTTGAAAAGAAAGAATCGTAGTTTTGTAGGTTAAAAAAAAAAATGTCTCCTTAGCACCTAGCCGTTCGGAAGTTCCAGATAATTCTCATATTTATAGATGTATATTCTAAATCATATAGCACCGCAGTAGAAAAATTTTTAGAACCATAATTCGTTTATGAATCTATAGTAGCTAAATTTGTCAGTCAAAAGATTTTGGGAGTATCTAAGCAGTATAATTTTTAATTACGAAATTTTTTTTTTACGAAAGTTACATTATTTTATATGTATTCCTCAAGGATTGAACTATTTTTCTGTGAAGTTTGAGCCTCCTCAGATTTTTTTAAGATATAGATAATCTAGACCAAAACTGGTAAAAATTTAAAAAAAACCGAAAAAAATGTTCAACTTAAATAAAAAAAAAAAAACATTGAAAAAATAGCCTATACCCAAAATATTGAATGGTTTTGGAGTTATAGCCCCAAACATTTTCAATATTCCAAGCAAATTACAAAAAGACGACATCACCAATCAATCTGGTTTTTATAAGTTATCATTTTTTTGCCATGCTCTTTTAATTCCCTCAAAAAAATTTCAAAAAACCATATTTAAATTTTTAGGTTTTTTCGTCAAAATTGATCATTTTTATATTTTTTGATTTGCATCTTTGTAGGTTAGGTTAGGTTAGGGCGGCAGTCGGGACCTAACGTCCCAACTCACTTAGGCCAGAGAATTGGCCCGTTGTGATACCGCTGGGTGGGCCTTACACCACCCTTCCCCCACTCAGGAGGTCCCCTATATGTTTTCAAAATCACGCCCATCCGGCGGCTTCTTACTTCGATAGGCTTCTTGGACTCTTTTCCGAGAGCTGGGATAGGTCATTAAAGACGTATGATCTTAGGAATGCCTTGTCTTACACAGCCCAGGGCAGTGACAGAATAAGTGCTCCACCGTCTCCAGCTCCTCCCCATCTTCACCACTTCTACAGAAATAATTGTGAGGTGCGTTGAGCCTTGATGCATGGATACCCACCAGCCAGTGTCCGGTAATTGCCCGGATAACTGTCGAGCACTGAGCTCTATTTAAATCGCATCTTTGTAAGTATGCTATAAAATTTTCAAATATTTTTTTTTTTGTTTATTTATTTATTGGCAATCAATCGATAAGTACAAAAGGTTATAATCCAATATTAACAAAAGAAATATATCACTACACACTAAACATCTATATATATATTACACAAGGCCGTTTTTTGTGACATCAAAGGCTCCTAGACGGATCGCGCGATTTCAACGAATGAGGTATCAATCGAAAGCTATTTACACCTAGATGTGCAATCAGGTGTTATTGTTTCTATTAAATCTATATTTTGGTGGATATCGCTAAAATAAAATTTCAATCATTGCTATAAAAAGTGCGAAAAGGAAGGCCGATTGAAATTACTATGCGTGGGTGTGAAAAGGTGCGCATATTTTTATTTGCAGTGAGCGTAATAAAGGCAAGCGTGTATGTGTAAGAAGCAAAGTTTGCTCTCTTTGGTTTCTCTTTGATCTTATTTTGCAATTGTGCATTGAAGACAATAGGTGTAAGCGGCACGGCTAATCTGTGTCTTTCTTCCTCTTACAGGGTTGCCACATATGCGCGCTGCATTTTAGTTTCTGAAGCAAAATCAAAGTTCTTATTAGAAACTGACATCTGGCTACCCTACGACTGCAGATGTAAATTACGCGATTGACACGTTCGGCCAAGCGCTGCAGTTTTATTGTATATGTATTATTTTCTGCAAAGCTATTTGTATATTATGCAATGAATTATCTGGCGATTTTCGCCGCCGGGTTCACTAGTAACTATATATATAGTGTGTGATAGTCATAAAATAGTAAAATTTCCTGGGGGTCAATTTTTAAAATTCAACTTTTAGATACAAAATTCAATTTCCGAAAATCATGAAGAATTACATTTTCTTGTAAAATATATAAAGAAATTTATAAAATTTTTTTCGATTATATATCGAGTGGTAGTCGGAGGTACCGTTACCGCAATTTAGCCATATGATAAAACAACCAACAAAATCTTTACCCAAGCCAAAAAATTGCAACAAAGTGAACCACATGATTACAGAAATTATATGCGCATGTCAGACGAGATATTTGATGAACTTTTAGGAAAAGTGTCAATGTTTATTACTAAACAAGACACTATGATGCGAGACGCTATACCTGCCAGCAATCGTTTGGCAATAACATTACGTTTTTTGGCAACAGGCTGTAGCTATACGGAATTAAAGTTTTTAACGGCAGTATCTCCTCAGTCCTTTGGAAAAATTGTCATTGAAACATGCGAGGCCATTATCAAAGTTTTGAAACCTTTTAAGTCCTTCCTAAAACGCCAATAGAATGGATCAATGTCGCTGAAAAATTTTATGAAAAATCATTGTTCCCAAATTGTATAGGAGCCATTATTTCAATTACAAAAGACAATCAACATTGTTTTGATGGCTATAGTAAATAGCAGTAGCGAGTTTTTAATGGTAGATGTAGGCGCGAACGGTAGGATATCAGACGGTGGTGTTTTTGCAAATACCAAGTTTTTTGAAAGACTGGAGAATGAGGAACTGAATTTGCCAAATCCGAAACCTGCGCTGAGTGGACAGGAGCCTTTACCCTTTGTATTTGTTTCGGATGCAGCGTTTGCCCTACGCAAAAACATCATGAAACCGTTTGGTCATACCAATTTGACACCTGAGGAGTTGCTGTACAACAAAACGCTGAGCTCGGCTAAGGTAAAAGTTGAAAACGCATTTGGAATACTGTCTTCTTGCTTTCGTATACTCAGAAATTGTAAAAATTTATGCCCAGAGAAGGCGAGTGCAGTGGTTTTGGCGGCAATCAAATTGTAGCATTGACGAAATTGAAAGCCCTGTGGTCTTAACCGGAATGGAAACAAATCAAAATAGAAATTTGTCTAACGAAGGGAAAAATTTTGCGAAGCAATAAAAAAGTTACGAGAAAGATAGTATAATAAATTCTGTATTTTAATATAATTTTTTTCTAATTAGCAAAATAAACTTAAGATTAATTCATAATAATAATAATAATAATAATAGCGTATATAAATTTTTTCTAAT
Organism: Chymomyza fuscimana; assembly: GCA_949987675.1. Classification (NCBI taxonomy): domain Eukaryota; kingdom Metazoa; phylum Arthropoda; class Insecta; order Diptera; family Drosophilidae; genus Chymomyza; species Chymomyza fuscimana. Next base: position 45,005,836 of record OX465088.1, on the reverse strand, counting down.
TGTTGACATAAACTTTAGATTAATTAATATTTACAAATTCTTATAAGTAAGTATATTAAGGAACTGTACAGAAGCGTACATTATCACAAAATTTTGTAATTATCAAAATAAGCAAGGTGAAATAATAAGAACCCGTATCAAGATTTTTCGAAAAACATGTTTTTGGGCACTTTTTCAGCTATTCATCAATATTTCGGAACAATATATTGTATCGACATGAAAGATTAGATCGAAAGCTATTTGTGTCCTCTTAAAGGTACAGATAAAGAACAAAATTATTGAAGTTAAAAGCAACCAAACTCGAAAGAAAGTGTAATTTTGGACTATTTTTCAAAATTACAATTTTTCAGTCATTTTTTTGACTTTTCACTTTGTATTAGTTTTTTAGGATCGCGTCTATATGACGTACGCATATTTTATATTTTTTTTCTCACATCCTCCAATGAGGGAGGCATCACTTTTAATTTTTTATATGTTTCCAGCAACTTCAAGCAGCACTTGTTGCGCACGTGCTTGTTTTTGTAATTTGCGCTTTTTATGTTCCAAAGGTCCGTCCTACTTTTATATGCATCAACAAAATCGCGCATTCCTTGACTGTCCTCCATGTTTTTGTTTTTGCTTTTATTTTAATTTGCTCATTAATTCCGATATACACAACAAAGAACAATACGATCATAAAATAGGCCAATACACGATACGACCGTCTGTACGATTGGCCAAACAAATCACAACTTTTTGATTTTTCGTGCGACCGTCGCGACGGTACGACGCGCCGTACGACTACATACGGCAGCGCCACACACAATGTAATCGAAATACGACGCGCTCGATAAACAGGCTCGCTGTACGACACGTTGTATAGTGTATGCCTTGCTTTATAACTACTCGAATATATTTAAAACCAAAAAGTTTTTAAGCTCAACTTTTATTTTTTTCTGAAGTAATATTTATAAATAATAAAGTGAATGAAGATTTCGTAGCTACATGTATTATGGTAAATGCAGGTTTTTTTTTCTGTAAATTATCGCGAAAGCTCATAAAATACAAAATATCAACTTTGATTGCCAATAACTTAAAAACGACTAATTATAACTTAATAATTTTATAGTACAGTTAACATGTGTTAAATATTATATTAAATTTTCATTTTGTCCAAATTTGGCCAAAATCTGGCTACGCGGGCCCATTGTGCACTGCAAAGAGATTAAAAATGTATTTATTAAAAAAAAGTTAGCTTACTTTTAGCGGCAGCTACGTAGTTTTTACATTACTACAAGCTTTAAATAATACAAAACAGTTTTGAGCAGAAGTACCCTACTTTTCCCCTAGGACTGAGTCGGGCAGAAATGAGGAATTTTTTTATTTTTTTGCAACTTTTTGAGTTTTGCTAAATACATTGGCATTTCTGTCTAACCATACTAATTCACTATTTTACTAACGCTAGCTTTGTTTTAAAAGCTTTATTTGGTTTAAAAAATGTGGTCGGGTTTTTAAATTAATAACTTTAAAAAATAATAAAGTAAAGTGGCCGTCGGTGGCGTAGTGGTAGCGTACTCGCTTTACAAACCGAAGGTCGGTGGTTCGAATCCCCGCAGTAGCACTGGTACATTTGCCTAGCACTGGCATCGCTAGCTCAAAGACGCTATTTGCCTAAGAAAGTCTCTATTAATTCAAGACACCGCCGTTCGGATTCGGCTATAAACTGTAGGTCCCTGTTCTCTTCGAACAGCTATTAATAGAGATCCCCAATGCTCCTCCCAGGGACGACTGACTAAAATAGTCAGTCAGGGAAATTATTATAAAGTTACATTAACACAATAAACCTAAAGACAGAGGTTGATCAATAAGTGATCATGCGGCAAAATTCTTTAATTAAAGACCTATAGCCAGTCAAACTTAAAATATGTCTAATAATAGTTGTTTTTTATTTCATTATTATTTGTTTTTAACTAAAAGAAACTATTTTTAATGCTTGGGGCGTAAGTGTGACGAACAGGACTAAGAAAATGTTCCCATTCCCTTTTTGTCTCTAAGCCGCTTACACATATTTTAATAAACGTCTACAATACTCGATATGCCAAAGCGAAGCTTCGTAATGTGGGTGCAGGGTATCCGAAATGTTATTTTCTGATGTTACTTCGGGTACGTCTCAAGTAAGACAAGCATTTAATCACATTTACAACTAATCATAATAATAATATGAAACTTTGAGCTTTTTGTTGCATTTAAGTATGACTCCGATGACTATCGTATAATAAATCAATGTACATTGTTCACATTGTTCAAAAGTCTGCCACTCAGTTTCAAGTCCATTTCAAGTCCAGCATATCAACATGCAACAAAATGTTGACACACACACACACACACACACACCCACCCACACACACACACCCACACACCCACACACGGATGCAGACACAGAGATACAAACAAAACTGGCACTTGAAAACCACTTGAGTTCATTATAATTTACAACATGTTGCAACAGCAGCCACAAACACAAACAATGTATGTATGTCTGTACAGTCAGACTAAAAGTTATTCGTACACCTTTAATATTAAAGTTTAATAATAAACAGCATATGATATCTGTGGCTTTTAGACTAAATTATTTAAGTCCTCTTTTCCGATTTCCAAGAGCTCCCGACGAAAATAAAAGATACAGTTTTGTATTCCCTTTGTACCTTAAGGCCAGTGTGCAACATCGAAAAAAGCGGCGAGACAGTAAACTGCATCTTATTTTGTGTGCAAAGAAAATTGTTTGAGCAGCGTTTGTAAGCAAACAGTGCTGCCTATTTATTGCCCAATTTACGCTAGATGGCGCCAGCAGTAATACTCATCCAAAAAGGCACTTTTGTACAACCGATATATTTTATATTAAAAAATGGATTAATTGATTTTTAATGTTTGCTTGTTTTTTTTTTTTTTTTGTTGATCGTTTATTAGTGTAATTCTATAAAAAGCTTATATTTAACAAACAAAATAATTATTAATTAACAGTAAAATTACACACTGCCTCTTTAGAGAGTTCTCAATTTAATGTTTGCTTTTAAATGACTAATTATAACATTTATCCATAGATTTATCTTTTTTCAGTTAGTTTTCTTCATATTCGTAGCTTTTGTGTTTTCCATAAATCTTTCATTTTCTGTCTTCCATCAAAAACCAATAGCATTCCAATATGAGACAGAACTATAGTTTTAGTTGCTTGGAATGATAACTTATTAACAATTCCGTACAGGAACTCCATTAAGTTAGAAGCTCATAGAGCAACATTTTATAGCCTACAAATGCCTTACTTTTCTTTCGATTGTAAAGCGTGTTTCAACAATTTTTCGACATCTGATTTGACTCACGTCTTCAGTGTATTCCGCCATTTCATGAAAAGATACGGTCCAACAACGCGTCAAAATGATCCAAATTCTTCGTGCGCTGCTTGAAGATTATTGGCCGCACTATCGCCCAAACAAAAGCATCATTTGTCGCTCGCAAATCTACAGGAGATATCAGCAACTCCACTTTACCCGCAAAAAGTCACTATGTGATGCGAACTTTGGGTTCGCTCAAGTCGAGAATATGTAAAGGGTTTTCCAACAAGAGGTGTTATTTTGAATCACCCGGTATTTCGGTAGCTGTCACTTTTGAAGCTTTTATTCTTTGACATTTGACAAGTAGAAACTACGCCATTACGCCATTACTAAAAATGGAACGATACAAGCTTCAACAACGCATTGAAATTATTAAAATTCACTACAAAAATGGTGAAAATCTTGCAGTCACAGTTCGCAAAACTAAAGCATTTTTGGGTCGTCGTGAAGCACCTTGTCGGACCGCAATACAGAAATTGGTGGAAAAATTCGAGCTGTTGGGACAAGTTAGTGATGTGAAGAATAAAACCCGCGCACGTCGCTCAAGAACAATTGAGAATATTGCTGCTGAAAACCCAGGTTTGTCCATTCCTCGTCGTTCTTTGGAATTGGGCATTCCACAAACGTCATTACACCGTATTTTGCATAAAGACTTGGGTCTTAAGGCTTATAAAGTTCAGTTAACACAAGAACTCAAGCCGGCCGGCTGAAATGCATGAAAATGATCCGGAGTTCCATCGAAAAATCATCTTGACTGATGAGGCCCATTTCCACCTCGGTGGCTACGTCAACAAGCAAAATTGTCGCATCTGGGGCTCGGAAAACCCAATAGAATTCGTGAGGCTATCGAGGACATAGGGCAGCCACTTTGCGATTTGGCTATGGAAAATTTAATGAAAAGGATATGGTCCTGTAAGCGTGGTCGTGGTGGCCATTTGGCTGATGTTGTTTTTCATTATTAACGGCACCCTCTTTATTATGAAATAAACATCCGATCATTTATCTCAAAAAATGTAATTTTTCTTTGAATACCAAAATAACACCTCTTATTGGAAAACCCATTACTTGGAGAATATGATGTTACAGCAAGATGGCGCGATGTGCCCCACAAGCCACGAAACCATCCACCTTTTGCGTATTATTTCTTCTATTTTTCTTTAGAGGTGCTCCGCGGACAGTTCTAAATGTCATTGCAAATTGAACCTTTCGCGTAAAAGCCCTGGGGACAGCTGAGACGGTCATGTCGACTACGTTATATTCCATCACTAATGGCATTCATAGGGCTTTCGATCGATAATAAATTTTCGAAGAAAATTTAAACAGTTTTTTTTACTCAAATTTGAAATCCAGGTGCATCTTTTGAAAAACCTTTTAGTTCCAAAAATTATCTTGTTCTTCTTGTCATTCGCTCCTTAGCTTATGAAACAAATCATGCGATTGTAAAAAGCTTCATAAAACTTAAAACTTAAAACTTAACTTTCGAAAACCACGTCAAAAACTGCTACTGCTAAGCCATTACCACCAGGTTCGTATCTTAAGGCCTAATGGTCCAAGTTCGCAGTTTGGCGTGGACGGGCGGTCCCTGAGTTTGCTATTCGGTTCAGGGTAGAGCCCAGTTCCTTCTTGGTCAGATATTGGTAGAGGAGACCCCAGAACAACTTTTCTTTGACAAGGACTCGAGACTGCAGTGATCTCATAGCGTTGCCATGCAGATCAGCTGACTGGCCCATCCGGTTAAGTAATGTCCCTGCGTCTAAGCCATTGCAATGTATTTTTATATTTATATATTACGCCCTTCTAGAAGACTCTATGAATCAGATACCAGAAAATTTTGTTAACATTACAAAGCATTCAACTTATAAGTTGAGGTGTTTGAATAATTTTTGGTCTGACTGTGCATCGAGCAACAATATAACTGACACTTAATATACATATTGCGTGTGTATGTGTGAGGGAGTGTGTGGCAAGTGTTTGACTGTTGTTGGCATATGTCACTTCTCATAAAACAGAAATTTGTATATGGTTGCCAGCAGGTGCAAATGGCGTCAGAGTTGCCACTTGGCAGGGGTTATCAAAAACTTTGAAACTACTTGGGTGTGCACACAAGTCAAATGCAGGTGTAAGTGTGTGTCAATGTGTATATGTATATAATATAAATGTATCTGTATGGTGCATATGAATTTCTAAGTGGCTCAACATTGTCTTGAAGAAATATCAAGTGGCAATATTTTAAGTGACCAACCAGCCTAAAAGTATGAGACACTTAATTGTTGATACATCAATAAGGCAAATGAATTTGATATAAATATTTGTTTTTATCACAAGTGCTGTCTGTGTATGATTGTTTAACAATAGAAAAGGCTACTTCTGACAAGGGATACATCGGTAAAGGAGTAAAACTTGAAAAAAAAAACTTGAAAGATATCAAGTATTAAAAACTTTCAATGGGCGGTAAGGGCTAATAAAACAGACAGTTTTCTTCAATGTCAATTGCTCCCAAAAAATAGAGTTAATGACATGATGTTACAACATTTGTAAACCAAAAAAGTTACTCCACTTCTTTAAAGTGGTAAGTCATTCGTAGAAGAAAGAAGAACTTAAAAGTTTTTCTATAGACTTCTTCTTTTTTATACCCTTTATTTTGTCTACAAGTTTATATTATATATACACATATATATTTTCCCATAGTTCCTAGATTGAACAAAGGGCCTCCACAAGTTTATATTAAGTTAGAGTTAAATAAATTTGTATGTCAGATCTTAAGAAAAAGAGTAAGACCTGATGCAGCCGTTGTTAAGAAGCGCTGTACTATCACTTTATAAGGAATTTAGAACCTTAAAAAAAAATAAGGTCTTGGAATGGAACCTTGTTCCCTAGACATCGGGATGTCAAGTTTCGAGGTAGCTGGTCTGATTATTCAGACGGTATAGTATCAATCAAGGGATTATTTTAGATTCCTATTTTTGTTTATAGGAACTAAAGGTGCAGCTTTGAAATTATTTTCAGGAGGAAGGGGAAGCACTTCACGTGGTTGGTCCCATTAGTGTTTAAATGTCAAGTTTGATTATCTTAGCTCTTATAGTCTCCAAGATCCAGCCGTTCATACCGAGAGATAAACGGGCAGACAGACAGACGGACGGACATGTCTATATCAATTTGATTTGTCCTCCTGACACACATTTGAGGTATTTTTGGCGTCTCCAGTGTATCCTTTTCTATGTTACATACATTTATACAAACTTAATATAGGCCTTACGTAGAGGTATAATACAAAAATCGAGTAAGCCAAAGCTAGGAGGTCTTAGGTCTTCCGGTCCAGCTTTTCACTTTCATTTAGTTTTTGATATTGTCCTCCTCGGTTCCTTAATCCCTGCTGGGACATAGGGCATAAACCACGCCTCTTCTCCAACGAACCCTATTATGTGCTATGACTTTAAGTTCCGACCACCTCTAATTCTCGATCTACTGTTCGCCGCCAAGTTTCCTTTGGTCAACGGCCACGGATTCCGGAAATGTTTCGTATAAAAAAAAATTCTGAGCAATACCTCGATATCTTTTTCTCTTTTCTATAATAGGTAATAAAGGATGTAGAAAGGATCGCAAGTTTTGTGTGGTGCCCATGCAGAGACAATAATTAATTAACTCTAAAAGAGAAAGATATATGGACTTATAAAATAAATGGTTAACTAATTTTTGCTGCTATTGGCTGATCAATGGCTTCATAAGTTTTTAGTACTTGGCGTTAAGGAAAAGTGCTTACATAATTAATGTATAAAAAAGTAAAGGCGTGGAAAATGAATTTTTTTTTATTTATTTAATTACGTAAGAAAAGAAATTCGTTTTGTAAATATTTAATAAATGCATTAATTCTAGAATTAGTCATGCGACATTCAATTATTATTATATAATTTTTTTTTTTACGTAAAAATTTCAAATCAATTTACAAGGTTAATTAATTTACGTCTCTTATAAAAGTAGCAACAACTCTTGTCGTATACTATTCAAACTTCAACTTTTGAGTATCCAAGTTAAAATGGTTTCTAAATTCCTAATTATGGCCTTATTGGTTTCAACTTGCTTGGTTGGTCTACGTGCTGATAGGCCCTGCAAATCGATTGGTGGAGAATGCCATGCTGATTATGAACTAGTATGTGCCAAATCTCCAGAATTGACGTTTGATTCCAGTGAATGCGCTCCGAAGGAAAAATGTTGTGTTTTCAATGCAGCCTAATTGTAATAAAAATACAAATATTTATCTTTTGGCCAAAAAGAATGTAAATATAAAGAGTTTTACAAAGTTTATCTAAATTGCTTTAAAAAAGCATCATCAAAAAAGACTAAATAAATGTTTACCAGACAAAATATAAATCGATTTTTGGGACTTGGAGGTCGGTCCATGTATGCCGTATATTTTTGTGGTACTTTGAATCGGAATCTGGGGTCATCTGGGGGTTTAATACAACTAATTTGAGTCCTCGTATAACAGTACATATTAGCTTTTTATTTATAATTAGATAGATTATTACCGATTAAACTAAATTTTAGTACCTTTGATGACGTTTTGTTATAAAAGTCTCTGTTAGAGCCAAACAACTTACAATAATCTAATCCAAGTTTAAAAACATGTAAATATAGAATAAAAGTCTTAACTAAGCACCACTGTTAAACACTGAAACTATTGGCCGTGCTCCGGAAAACGAATCAGAACGTTTTATTCGGATTCGTTTTGAAACCGAATGTTTGGTGCTCCCAATTCAACAAAAACATATTTTTTATATGTTTTGAAACCGAATGTTTTGTTGCAAGCGGAATGAAAACGAATCGACGAAATAGGTTCAAAAACGCACCAATTTTATTCTGAAATAATTTTTCAAATATTCTTTGATATTCTTAGACTATAATTATGCCAACGCAACTCTGTAAATAAACCTAAGCTTATCGCTAATAAAAAGAATATTGTTTTCCATAAACGAGCCCGGGTGTTTTTACAAATTCTAAGTTAAAGCGAGTTAAGATGCAACTGAGGGCACAAACAAACTGAGCATTTAGGCTTTTTGTATATCTTAGAATTTTTCTGACACTTCTTCAAAGTAATTCAAAGCATGCAGTTGATTAGGTGTTAATATTCTTCCAAATTCGTTACTTTACATTGCTTTACGAATTTGAGGACCTACAAATATTTCTTCCTTAAGGGGTCTACGCAGCACGAAATATTTCGCACGGAATCGCTAAACTTCATATAAAAAAAAATATCTCAAATGGGATATCCCAACTACTACATTACATAACAGTTCAAAATACAGCTTAAACGTAGTTAAAAGTTATCAAAAAAAACTGTACGATAAAAATTTTAAATTTGTACTAATAATTCAATAAATCAGTCATTTTGTATAAAAGAAGACGACACTGCACAGAGATCGCATCCACAAACCATTCTCTCTAACATGCCATATCTAACATTTCAAGTGTTCAAGGCTTTTGCTGAAATATTTCATGATATTTGTATTAAAAATCGCAAAAATTTTGTGATTTTCACGGTTTTGGGTTTTTATTTTTTGGCGTTTTTTGTGTTTGTGTCGGCAAAATCAAAATAGTGCTGCCTACATCTAGTGAACTAGTGGCGCCATCTTACGTTAAGCATTTTGAAAATCTTAAGGCAACACTGTATTGTTTTGTTATTCGCGTCCACATGCCACAAATTTTTGGCCGTAATTTTTTGAGACTATTTTTTAATATGAAATTTGTATATTACGGCCGTAAATTTTGGAACTCTATGCCGGCCTTAAGACATCACAAAATCACAAGCTGCAACAAGCAAATACATACGGGTTACTGTTAGCAAGGAATAGTCTCTTTATAAGAAATCTCTGTTTATTATAAATCTTAACAGCTGTAATTCTCCAGAACAATGAATTTATTCTACTATTTAATAAGCAGAGGAGAAAAGAAATTAGTCCCGTTTATTTAAAACATGCCAATCCGATTAAAATTCGTTTTGTAAATATTTAATTTACTATAGTAAAACTAAAGAGCAGTGATTCGTTAATCTTTGAATTAGTCAAAGATGGCGTACTTTTTTTATTTTATTAAGCATTTGGTTACATAAGAAATTTCAAATCAATTGACAAGGTTAATTAAATACGTCTCTTATAAAATGAGCAAAAACTCTTGTCGTATACCATTCTAACATCAACTTTTGAGCACGCTACTTAAAATGGATTTTAAATTCCTAATTATTGCCTTTTTGGTTTCAACTTGCTTAGTTGGACTACGGGCGGATAAGCCCTGCAAAAAAAACAATGGACAATGTGTTTCCGATTATAAAAAACTCTGTAACAAAAAACCTGAGTTGACGTATGTATCCAGTGAATGCAAACCAGATGAAAGATGTTGTATATTTGTTCCAAGTAAAAGAAGAAAATAGGAGAATTAATAAAGAAACTGGATTTGGAGATGTAAAATTTAATATTTTACCCTTTCTTTCTTGTATATAGTTATAGTTATTGGTTGCAAAACTTTCTTTGGGTTTATTTAAAAGATCTTGCGCTTGAAATTGTTTCTAAAAACTTAATGAAGTAAAAAGTAACATAAAAGAAAAATTGCAACTAAAGGGGTCTACGCAGCACGAAATATTTCGCACCGAATCGCAAAACTTCATATAAAAATAAATATCCCAAATGGGATATCCCAAAAATTTATTTTTTTTTATATGAAGTTTTGCGATTCCGTGCGAAATATTTTGTGCTGCGTATAGGCCTTAAATCAAGATGTGAATAAAAAGTCATACTTTATTTTATAGCAACAATAAAACTATCCCAAAGTCTAAAAGTAAAAAAATCTTATTTAATGCTTGACAATTTGTTTAGTATGTGGGTAAACCCTTATTTAATAGGCAGAGCCGAAACTGGAAGATTTTTTTAAGATGTATGTCTTTTGTATTGGACTAATATTACAACACAATTGTGTACATATCGTGTTCAATTTAAAGTTTGAGGCCATGGTGCGTAATCCATCGGTGTTTCATGAAAATTTTCATATGTCCTCAAACAATTTCAATATATTGTTTGGAATGTTTGAGCATTACTTGGTTTCTAAACGGCTAACACGACCAGACGCGATTCCAGCTAAAGCCAAGTTGGCAGTTGTTTTGGAGTAAGTAATACCAAAGCAGCTCATACAAAAAAATTTTAATGTGGGGTACTGATATTAGTAGCCCACAGAATAGTTGCTGCTTGCATTTGTACATTTGCTTATAGATGAAACTTTGCAAACATAACGCGCTAAGTGGTAACGGTCTAGTGGAATGCGTGTTCGACTCATAGTCTAATGTGTCGAGGTTCGATTCTCAAGCTGGATGTTAGAGTTTGTTTTATTAATTTTCCATCATTTCTGTTCTTTTTCTTTTCAAATTTTTTTTAATTTTTTATTGTCATAAGAAAATTATCGTTTCATTTTCGTATTTTGGGATTTTGCTATGCTCGCAGGTACAGTACGCGTTCTATGCATTTAATTGCACAGCAAAATATGTACTTTTGTAAGGTATAATAAGGAGGTAGCGACAAGACAAAATGAGTGTGTATTTCTTGCCGACAACTGTTTTCCCAATGACATCATAAATACTAAGATGTGTATGCGAAATTTTTGGAGAACGTCTGTCGACAATGTTCAATTTTCCGCCTCAACCAAAATTGTAAATTTTTAGTTTCTGAGCAACCATGCCCTTTCGAGAATGTGCCTGCTATGACACTTCTTAACCACGTTTGCCTTCACACTAACAAATGCATGTAAAAAATGAGAAAAATGCGAAAAAGGGTATTTTGCTATCGACTCCCAATTTTTTGAAGGATTTTGCCGCATGCATACACAATCACTAATACTTGAATTTACATGTGTGTTTGTGTGTGCACATCTGATGCAGTTAATGATAGAGAGGGTAAGCATAGGTCCTTTTATTTCCAACAGAAGGCAGCAAATTATTTTTAATAATTAATTAATTATTTTTCATAAAAATGATTTCTCTAAATCTTATTTCGGTAGGCTCTTTCCACCTTCCGATTCTTTACTGGAAGTATTCGAAAGACATATTATTATTTTTCACAATTGCTTTAAGAAATAACCAGAGAAATTACAGATAAATCAACATATCATTTACCTTTGCTATACTACGACTCCCGAATTGTTCTTTGGTGATTGCAGAGACCACAAAAATAAAATAGAATTTTTAATTACAGTACGCCCTCGCAGAATGCAACTAATAGAAGTAATGAGTAAGTTGCGAACATTGAGGTTGGTGCGAAAACTGAGTTTAAATTTGCATATGGTCAGAATACTGATTAAGTGCCCTTTCTAAACATTTAATTTAAATAAAAGATTTTCACTTCAAAATTTCCGCAGAAATGGGCAAATTTTGCTCTCTTTGCATCAAAAACACAGCCTTCTCCATTTTGTGATATTCACTAGGCCTTATTGCTACACGACTTCCAGGTCCGGATTCCGCATTCGCAACAAATTTTCTTAGGTCATTTTTATTCTTCTTTAATCTTGATATTGAAGATTTATTCACATTATATTCAGCGCATATATATTTAATTGAAATGCCTTTATCAAGTTTATTAAGAATTTCGCATTTTTGGGCTATTGAAAGCTTCGGAACACTTTTAACAACTGGCATTTTTGCAGCACACAAAACACAACCGATCCCGAAGTGAATTACATAAAAAATGCGTTAACGCATTTCACCCAATTTGTTTGCATTATTCGTTCATATGCTTAAGTGGGGAATCCCAAAACTAAATTTTGTTAGAAAGAGTCAAAGCAAAAAGCAAAAAACCAAAACCAAAATGAAAAAAAAAAATGGCTTTTGCATAGAAAGTTGCGTTAACTGAGCCTATTTTTTTTTCAAGTTGCTTTAACAGAGTCTGCTATATAAAGAATTAAGGTGTTGCTTTCATCGAAGAGTTGTGTGTTTCGAGGGTTGCGTTCTGCGAGGGCGTACTGTAATAAGCACTGTAAATGGACGGTACAAAAAGGCAACACCAGCCAACGCAAAATACAAATTTGTTCTACTTAATAAAACAATAATGCCTATAAAATCAAAAATGTAAAACCGTTCAAAAAATGTTTAAAAAATTTGTTAACAATTCCGAACGCTGGAGTTGAACTCAAAATAATTTCACGCCATTCAGGCATGCATACCACTGACCCATCGACACTAATTTGGAAGCCGTGTTAAAATAAGTCTGTTGTACATTTGGGAAGGACAACAACTTTGCAAATTAACGGAGTCTGCATGTTCTAAAAATAGAACCAACATTTCGTTTCGTTTGCTCCCGACCGCCGGTACCAACGAGCTCTAAACTGAATTTGAGCGAGATGCGCATTCTATGTAGTTCTATATTCTTTGGTAATACATATTGAAAGTGTTTAAACAACCATTTTAAACTAAATTGGTTTACCTTGTGGTGACCTGCAACCAGGCCCGTAGCCACGTACGGCCATTTACGGGCAATGCCGTACTAGCGACTTGTTTGCCCGTACAGCCCGTCTAAGAAAAGACTGATCTTTAGAAAAATATCAAACACTGAAGTTACTCAAAATTAGAGCTGGGTAAAATCGGTTAGAAAACGTATCGATACGAATCGATATTTTTAGAAAAGTATCGATACGAATCGGATAAATATCTGTTACTTCCCCCTCCACTTAAATGGGAACTTTAAAGTTAATTTCTTACAATCACGAGAAGATACTATTTTCTTACGAGAAAAAGGCATTTTATACCATTCAAGCGACATTACAGATAAAAATAATTGCTTTAAAATTTGATTACGGCTGGGATTTGAAAAATTTGAAATTTAGGTGTAAAAAGACTAGTCTTTCCGCCATCTCGGGACATAAAGAGGCTCTTTTCTCGTTTATGGTGGTGCCCGCTATAGAATTCACCCTCTCCGACGGTACTGAAGATGCTGGGACGATCAGGTACTTCAAAGCAAGTTTTTTGAAAGGCTCGCAATCTTTATAATCAGTCCAATACCTGACCACGTCTGCGGATTGTCCTATTTCAATATTTTTTCCTCCAGAAATGCGTTCAAATGAACGATTGCTTGAGATACTCCAGGGATAACTGGAACTTGAGTACCACTACTAGTCCAGTGCTTTACCGCTCATACTGCTCTAATGTTTACAAAAAATAAGCTTTTACTAATAACTATTATTAGTGATGATAGCAGCCGATATAACCGATACGTATCGGTTACGCCAAACAGTATCGATACTATCCGATGTTTTTGCGTATCGATACGTATCGGTTATATTAGTAGCGTTGGCATACTTTTGCTTATCGATATTTTTCTGAGTTCGAGATATTTTAGTATTTGATTATTATCGATATGTAAATTCGATATCATAAACATAAACACACCTAATCTCGCAGCAACGAGTATAAAATTAGATAGAGTGAAACGAATGGCCGTTAGCGTTTACTCGCTGTTTTCTATATTGAGCAATAATGGAGCGGTCGCACGATTCACTTTTGCATTGATATTCTGCATGTGTGCAAAGAAAACGGAAATTTAACCCAATCGGCGTCGTCCACACTGCTCTAATATGTAAGTTTTTGTTAGTGGCTTTGTTGCGTATTTTGTTTTGGTTCTTTACATTAGCGCATCAAGTATAGTGCATAAACAGAATTTGTGCGAAATTTACTTTCTATGCAGAAGCAAATAAGCAATGTTGGCATTTTATTTATTAATTGCAGCTAAACTATTCAATATTTTTGAGCCATAATTTTTTTATTAGTAAAGAAAAAGGTCATAGTTTCAGTTCATCAGCCTAGGTATCTGAAACATTCATCCTATCGATTTATCATGGACATACGGAATTATTTTCGTCGAAAACGGCCTTCGACTTCTTCGTCTACATATACTACCGATTCTCAAGCTGGTTCCGAATCTGAATCAAATTCAGTGAACGATTTATCAGCATTAACACTGTCAATGAATAAACCAGAGGATTTACCTAATAAAGGAGAACCTATCAAACAAACAGTTTTGACGCAGTACTCTAAAAGTGATGATCGTTCTTTACGAGATATCATATAATTTGGAAGAATGCGAAAGATTCTAACAGAAGTTTCCCAAGACATGAAAGGACAGGATCACATGTTGAAGCTATGATTCTGTGGGAAGATAAGACGAAAAACAACCGCGAAAACATAGCTATCGCTATTAGACACGACAAGAAGGGAAAAGCTCGAGAATCATTACTCAATATTATCACAACTCAGGAGTTGGACGCTAAAACATTTACCGAGAAAACTATCGAAAAATTGCGTGCGAATGGTATCGATCTGTCACGTCTTCTGAGACAATGCTATGATGGAGCCAATGTGATGAGTGGTCAAAATGGCGGTGTTTCTGGTCTCCTAGAACAACGTCTAAATCGTAAAATTCCTTAGATACACTGCATCAACCATCGTTTCCATCTCGTCGTTGTGAATGCAGTGTCTGACATAGATTCGCTGAAGAACTTGTTTGATATGTGTGTGTTGCTACATGAATTTTTCACCATCCCAAAATTTCTTCTTTGTATGAAGGACGGACCATTGTTGGATTGCTACCACAACGATGATCTGGTCATTTTGCAATTATACAGGTTGTGTCATCTGAGTACGCTGAAATAAATCGAGTGCTGGATCAAGTAGTTACCCAGTCAAAATTATTCAACGCAGAAGATAGAGTAAAAAGTATCGGAATCAAAACAGTTATAAAGACAGAAGAATTTCGATTTTGCTTGATTTTCGGTAAAAAGTTTTTGGGGCTCTTACATCCGGCGGATGCGAGTTTGGAAGACGGACTTAACGTTGTAAAGTCAGTTCTTTAACAACTTCAAGCGATGAGATCAAGCGAGAAGGAATTCGTGATGATTTTAGAAGATGCAAATAAGTTCATACCTATCGCCAATGACCAAACGAACAATCAGAGTAAGTGAGCTATATAACTGAGACTAGATTACCTACATACTCGATGAATCGCGCCACTCATGGGTATCTACAGGAATCGAAGATGAAGCTGAAACAAATTTACAACGAATGTCTTGATCTCATCATAAATTAAATTAATCGACGCTTCTCGTATAATCAAGAGCTTGTTACTAGTTTCCAGCATAAACGAATTAAAAACCGAATGCTCGAATTCATATATATGTTAAGGCTTAAAAGTTCCTTGTTAAGAAGAATTGACAGTTGTGAAAAACTTCTTGATGAATCGGGTAGCGAAGACTGACGATGGGGCGAGATTGAAGGTACTTTTCAGATTCCGTGAAGCTTTCCTAGAAACGTTCAAATGATGCTGTTGAGACATTCGGTTGTAGTACAGCAACTTGCGAATCCACGTTTTCGACATTGACTGCGATCAATAGACCACAGCGCCTGCCAATCGCCCATGCTCGCATGGCTGATCTTGTGTACTTGGCTTTCGAAAGTCATCGCAAAAATGCATTGGATATTAAAATGATTCTCAGAAAATTGAATGATCGAAGAGATCGTAAGCTGCCGTTGTACCAGATTTGGTCAACTATATTTTCTGTGTCTTTTTTTCAGAAATATAATTTAAAAAAATACATAGCATTAACGTTTTTAAGGTATCACTCTTTAAATCATTTGTTGTGAATTTATAATCCTGCCCGTCTTTTGTTTCTTTGTGCACGTACTACTAGTTAGGTCTGACTACGGGCCTGCCTGCAACGGCATATTGGCTCGGCATATCGAGTCAGCAAGCAGCATATGGGAACAACCATCGACCTAGTATGCAATGCCATCAATCAAGGCTTGTCTGGGGAAATTCCTCTTTGGAGTACCGAAAACATGCTGCAATTTGCAAATAATTTCGAAGAAAGGTGGAATTTTCCCAATTGCGTAGGTGCCATCGATGCAAAACATGTTGCAGTTCGAGCGCCTCCAAATAGTGGCAGCGCTTTTTACATGACTACATGACTTTTTTTGATTTATTTAATAACGGAAGAAAAGAAATTTGTTTTGTAAATATTTAATAAATGCATTAATTCTAAAATTAGTCATGCGACATTCAATTATTATTATATAATTTTTTTTTTTTTACGTAAAAATTTCAAATCAATTTACAAGGTTAATTAATTTGCGTCTCTTATAAAAGGAGCAACAACTCTTGTCGTATACTATTCAAACTTGAACTTTTGAATATCCAACTTAAAATGGTTTCTAAATTCCTAATTATGGCCTTATTGGTTTCAACTTGCTTGGTTGGTCTACGTGCTGATAGGCCCTGCAAATCGATTGGTGGCGAGTGCCATGCTGATTATGAACTAGTATGTGCCAAATCTCCAGAATTGACGTTTGATTCCACTGAATGCGCTCCGAACGAAAAATGTTGTGTTTTCAATGCAGCCTAATTGTAATAAAAATACAAATATTTATCTTTTGGCCAAAACGAATGTAAATATAAACAGTTTTACAAAGTTTATCTAAATTGCTTTAAAAAAGCATCATCAAAAAAGAATAAATAAATGTTTACCAGACAAAATATAAATCGATTTTTGGGACTTGGAGGTCGGTCCATGTATACCATATTTTTTTGTGGTACTTTGAATTGGAATCTGAGGTCAAAGAACCTCAGCATATTTAACGCTTCAATGCTTTAATATAACTAATCTGAGTCTTCGTATAAAAGTACATATAAGGTTTTTATTAATAATTTAAATCGGCATTATTATTACAGATTAAACTCAATTTTAGTCCCTTTAGCCAAACAGCTAAAAATAATCTAATAAAATAATAAAAATATTTAAAAAATAATTTTCATTTAATGATTATCACTTATATTTCCACCATGTATCTATGTATCAACATAAAATTAACTAATTTTCTATATATGTAATACGATTATTTATTTTTAATTATTTTCTTCGTGTTGCTCCTCTTGCTGCTCCAGAGCCACTTTTGTCATCATTCGTATAGTGTGCTCCGCTCTATTTGGAGACATTGCTGCCAAAATTCTACTCCAAAAAAGAAAATGTGGCTCAAGTGGCTCTGGAGTTTCGGCCTGGCGTCTACTTATTAAATTTTTTCAAAATGTCCAAAATTCCTGTCTGCATGGTTATGCTTCTTGTTCCGATTTTGTTTTAGCCACCTTCTTGGGTTTCTGTAACCAAATTTTTTTTTAAATTCCCTGCATTTTCAAACATATGTATGTATATACTATTTATTTGTGTACTCACATAAAAAAATGCCACAGCTTGGCTTGTGTTGCCTACTGACCCTGGTTCCGTAGTGTCCATTGCAGCGTGCTGTACTGCGGCAGCACTGGTGCACGGTAACCTTGCCATGAACTCACTGCTTGTAGTTCTGAATAGAAACCAAACGTTTTTAAATATAAATTTATGACTTCATGAAATAGCGGTGACTGTCCTGCAAAGATCGCCACGCCATTTTGCACTCGTCCACTGAAATATAAATGTTTTTTTTTTTAATTTTCTAAGCTGAAACATGTATCCAAGTCACACTTACCCTCTTTATGGGAGTTCCTGCTATTTCATCCCACGCATTTTTTGTTATTAGCACATTAAAATGCAGTTTATCAGTCAGGTCCCACAACACTGGGCGCAATTCCACTGCCTTAATCAGTGCAATTTTGTCCTCCTTTAAACAATTTCGCACCTTTTACTGCGACCTGCCATTATAACGAATGTATTTTTTTTTTAATTTTATTTGGCATACTTTGCAGCTATGAATATTTAATTGCGAATGAAATAATATGCTTGCACATTAATTTGGATTGGGCCGCCAAAAACAAAACAGCTTTTGTGAGTGTTACCACACCTAGTGAAGTAGTGGCGCCATCTAACGTTACGCATTTTTAACAACAAATTGTAATTTTAGCTTATTAAAGCAAATAAATTTAATGTTAATATTGTTCAAGAAAATATGGCAGTTAAAGCCTTTGCCCAAAATAACTAAATAACTTTAGACTCCATAAAAAGGAAGCTAATGAAAACTACCGTAGGAAATACATACCTTTTTTTATACCCTGTACCTATAGGTACAAAGGGTATACTAGATTTGTGCAATGTATGTAACGGACAGAAGGAGGCGTGGCAGACCCCAAGTCCTTTATACCAAAATGCTTATCATAACCTCGGGTAGCGATTGAGCCATGTCCGTCCGTCCGTCTGTCCATCTGTCCGTCTGTATGAACGCCTAGATCTCGGAGACTATAAGAGCTAGAGACACGAAACTTTACCAGCTGGTGCGCATATTTCCTAAGCAGATGAAGTTTGTTGAATCATGTCAATATCTTTCCACGTTCCCCCGCTGTAGATTTTCGCGGTTTTTAGCCACACCGTTTAATATTTTCATTTGAAATTTAATTTAATTTAACAGAGCGATGCGTTGTGGATACATGCATCTATGTGTAAAAAATGAACAAAATTGGACAAATACAACAGAAGTTATAGTTAAAAATGTGCAAATTTCACCTCCCCTTGCCAATAAACTGCGTCAATATTTGACTCTACGCAATTATGGCTACAAGTGACCTAGAATCACAATTTATGGTAAGCTCATTCATGTGGCTCTAATGAACAAATCCACATCCTAATTTTATCGATGCGGTCCTCCCACCCCCTGCAATCGATTTACCGTGTTTTCTCCCACACCCCTCAACATATCAACTTGAAACTTACCCAATATAATTAAAATAGCTTCTTTGACGTAACTTTCGATTTTCATCAAAATCGGTACAAATTTAGGGAACTTACAGGTATAAATATCGTTTTGCACCAAAAAAAAAAAAAAATTCCAATTGGAAAGTTCTTAGATGGAATATGCAGGAAAAATTTTTTTGACACAAAAGGTACAGGGTATTCCACTGTCGGGCACCGCCTCGACTGTACCACATTTTTTTTTACTAAAGATGAGTTCTTTAATTATATCAATATTTGCTTTTTCATATATAGTACATTGTGAGGCGGCAAGCAACTGCTTGAACTGCTTAGTGAGCGGTAGTAGCGCGCCTACTCTCACCAAAACTAGTTAAAGTTTAGCGGCCTTAAGCTAAATTTGGTTTAGTATTAGCGCGTAAGTGTAAGTGGAGAGTAGGTGAAAGGAATAGTGTTTCTTTTGTATAAGGAAAGATAAATAGATAAGATGAGTGAGTTTAGGATTTATTTGTATAGGTTTGGGCGGGAATTCCAGGATTTAGCGCCGATCGATGCCAATATAAGGCGGATCGGCAGCCAAATCTGGATGAGTCTTGGTCAGTCAGTGAAAAGAGTTTAGTCTGAGAAGAAGAGAAGAAGGACGCAAGTCAAGATATTTATAATTAGTAGCACACCCAGAGCGACCGCGTCAGAGTGTGTACGTTTCCGTGAACGAGCCACGCCAAGCTCTGCCACCAGGATTAATATCTGGGTGAGCGTATTGCCACAAAAGGGAATTCTTTTGTAAATTATATATAGATATATATTCTAATATTACTCTATGCATTTCATTGCACAATGTTAGCTTTAAGTTTTACTTTGTTTTTTTTATCATTAAATGTATTGTGTTTAAATTTATTGAAAAAATCAAACGGCAAAAGGCGGATTATATATTTTTAAAACTTAAAGCAGTGTTTGGATTCGAATATCAAAAGCCTCACCAAATTATCAATTTGTTGTCACATTTTCTAAGGACAAAGCTAGGTTATCCAAGCTGTTGTTCTGGACAAACCAGAGATTCGTTACAACAACAACATTCGTTATATAATGGCACGACTTAAGACCTCAATCTTTGAATAAGTCATGCGACGCATATTTGACAATATTAGTTTGAAAATCTTTTATAATAATAAATCAATTGGTTACAGAAGAAATGGCAAATCAATTTACAACGTCAATTGAATGAAAATATGTTTTTATAAGAAGAGCAAATACTCATGCACTCAACCTAAAATGTTTTTTAAATTCGTTATTATTGCTCTTTTGGTTTTAACTTCCTCGATTGGCCTATACCCACCAAGGCCGTGCTTTGCACGTAATGGAGCATGCCGCGCTGATTATGAAATAAACTGTTCTTCATCTTCTGCATTAACGTTTGTATCCGATGAATGCCTTCCGACCCAAAGATGTTGTATACTGTTGTTGAAGACGACAAATAAACCTACATAAAAAAAATTTTATTATCAACAAATTGTATGAAAAAAAATTTTTTCAAAAGAAGTATCGGGACCACAGACACACCTTCGAAACGGTTTAAAAGTCTCTACTAAATTTTCTTGAGTTATATCTTTGGCCGATGATGGCAGAGATGGATGGATGTGAATGTCAATAGTTTAGGTGCTAGTTCCAAATTAAAAAATCAGTTGCGGAACATGATGGAGTAGCAATTTGAGAAAAGTAAAAATGCATAACAGCCTTTTGGAAGAAATTTTTAAAATCAAAAGAAAAACTAAAATTAAATGTAAACAAATGCATTTTGCCATTCACAATGCTACTGAGAGCTGATGACAACTGATGGCTTGTAGGGTTGTCATTCAAACTCATGTTTTGGACATATGTTCAAATTTATTTATCAGACATTGGAAGTTGAAAATTGCAAAATAAGCTACAAGTTATATACTAATCATATAATAAATAAACTTTCTTGAATCTCTCTTAAAAATCATATGATTAAATAGGTGTCTAAGTGTACTAAAATTATTTTTGAACAAAAGCAACTTTTTGCTGCCGTTCTTGTTAAAGGCCGGTATGCAGTTCCAACATTTACAGCCGTAAATTTTTGCACATTATTACTGATGTAATGACCAGTGTCTGTAAAATAAGGCAAAGTGGTATTTTTTATCGGGATCTGTTTTTTTTTTTTTGTGGTATTATCGTAATATTTTTGCGGTAGTTTAAGTTGAGGTGCAAATTGTCATACTACAGCCAGCTGCTTTTTTGTTTCAAATGGGAAACGTTGGCATGTGCTATATAAAACTAATAAAAAAACAACAAGAATTTTCGTCAATTTCTTATTCTTGCATTAATTTTTGTAATCAACGTGACATTAGTTACATACAAATTATAGTAAAATTTTGTTTTCAAAATTATGCAAATTATCATATGACGGCGAAAAATAATTAATTTAAAACTTTATTTCGATTGTTAAAGAGTCACTTGGGTCCTGAACAGAAAAAAAAAAATAATAAATAGTAAACGGCTTTTTGTTTCTACCAGCCCTTATTTACGGATGTAAAATGTGCATTAGGGTGGCCATTTTTGCAACATCTCACGATTTTACTAACGCCACCCCCTAAAAAGTTTCCTTTTTACCTGCATATAGCGCCAGTAAAATTTAAAAACGATCCGAATGTATTTGATGGGTCCGGCAATAGGTCAAAGGTCATAAAAAATGTTCATATGAATGCATAAATAGCGCCCAAAACGTAAGTTTGACGAAAACATGTTCCGTATATAATCGATGGGTAATTCAATTATCTTCAGTCAAGTAAAAAAATTATCGAAATCAGTTTAGTATAACCAGAGATATTTGCTGTTAAGTAGAGGCACTTTTTTTTTTTTTTTTTTTTTAATTTCGAAAAATGGTTTTTTCAAAATATCTCGAAGCCCGTTTCATGAAAAAAAATTTTGACTGCATTTTCGGTTTTAGCATGTCATTTTACTACAGAAACGATTCAAAAATGTTAAGGATACCAAAATATTTTTTTTATTTGTAAACTGGTTTAATTAGTCAATTTAATCAATTTTAGAGCTTACCAAATTTATTTTGGCCGACTCTATATTTTTTTAAAATTATGTTTTGGTAGATATGAGACTTTTTGAACCATAATTTGTTTGAATGGAAATAAGTTTTTAAAGTTTATGGAGAACAATACAGTCAAAAACGGAAAAAGTTCAAGTTATGACCTTTGACCTATTGCCGGACCCATCAAATACATTCGGATCGTTTTTAAATTTTACAGGCGCTATATGCAGGTAAAAAGGAAACTTTTTAGGGGGTGGCGTTATTCATATCGACGGTTTAAAAATCCTCCATACCAGCGGCGGCCACCCTAATGTGCATGCACATTAATTCTCGCGAAGGCGGCAAAAACCAAACAGCTGTTGTTAGTGCTACCACACCTAGTGACGTAGTGGCGCCATCTAACGTTAAGCATTTTAAAAATTAAAAGACAACACTGTTTTGTTTTGTTATCTGCGTACAATTGCCGACAATTTTTGGCCGTAATTTTTCGCGACTATTTTATTTATATGAAGTTTTTTATTACATACGTAAATTTTGCATGCTGCGTACGGCCTTAAAGCGTAAACTCTCGGAAACAATTGTCCGAAAAAGGAAATCTCTAAAAGTTCTGTGGCACCTCCGATTTCTACTAGAGATTTGATTTTTAATCATTTTGTATAATTGGCTTGTATCGTGCATTTGCATTGTTAAAAGTGTTTAATTTTTACTGTTTAAAAAAATAAAAAAGTTTCTTATTTTGTTTAACAAAATTTTATAATTTTTTCTTTAATTGGCCTTTTTGCCAACTTGGAAGTTTAAGCACTCACGTTTTCCGAAAATTTTTTTGTAAGTATATATAAAATTCATTACATGATGGGCTAAAGCGTGAATCCCTTTTAATTAATTTATGAGTTGAATTGTTGAGTTGGCGTGTTGGCACACAACTCCTTTTAGATGTTAATTGAGCCATTTACAAGTAATAATGTTTAAATCACTTAAATAAGCACATAATTTATATATAAATCTTTTGATTTCGTAATTTTGTTAAATTTGATTAAAATCCTCTTTGTTTACTCTTTGCCGCTCTCTTTCATCGAGTATAAGGTAAATCGTTGCTTTTTACGTCATAACTAAATTACTAATTATTTTTATTTATTTATCTATATATATAAAAGAGAGTTAAAAGTTATGTTAGTTACACCATTTATAACTCGAGAACGGTTGGGCCGATTTTGATGATTTATGGTTTGTTGGATTCGACTCCGCACTGGTTAACAGAGTAACGCATAAAACATCGGAAAAAAAATCATATATTAAGAAGTAAACCGCGAAATTCTCTTATGGAGGCTGGGTGTCAAATATCGACATGAATTGAAAATCTTCATCTGCGTCACTATTATGCGCATCTTTTGGTAAAAATTCAGCTCTATGGCTCTTATAGACTCTGAGATTCTTTTACTAATATGGAGGTTTGCCTATACCGACTCGGCTGTTGATGTTGATCAAGAATATACATATATACCTTATGAGGTCTGCCACGCCTCCTTCTGACTGTTAGATATCTAACCATATAAAAAATAAAGGAATTGAAATGTAAACAAAAAAATAGAGAACCAATACAACACTGTCAAAATGGAATGAATATATTTTATTTTGCCTTAAAGGTAAAGTAAAATTGCCATTATTGACTCCTCCGCCTGAGCCATCGCACTCGTTGCTTAGTGGGGAAACACCAGAATCACAACATTTTTTAGCGAACACTCAAAAATATAATAGCTGCTTCAAATGACGTCATTTGGGGCAGACATTATCCAAGAACATGGATTTAATCCCACATTCAAGGTAATTTATTTTGTTTCTTCAAAGATAAGATTTAAGACAAAAAAAAATTGGTAAAATGTAGTTGGTTTGGTCTCTGAAAACATTTGTGATTATAAATCTGTAATACTGACTTCGCTTTTGAAAATTCAAGGCCAGATTCACCATCGGATTGGATCATTGCAACCTGTAGAAAATGCACAGCATAAATTTTTACATATTTACTTCATGGGCAATATAGAGGAGCAACTTGATCGGCGTCAAGAAATCAACACAGCAATGAAAAGAGTCATTCTTCATGATCTGCAGCAACTACTTCATGAACATCATGTATTATTCAGGCTGTTCATGACTGCTTTGGAGCGGATGCCAAATGATGACTATAAAGTCGTGATCAGGGCGGATAAACGACCAGCTGGAACACACGAACGTATATATAACGCTTCAACAATAGATGAAGTGGCAATCCTAATTTGTAGTGAAAACTTGGAAACACGTGATATTGTGCTTACACGTCGAGATACTGGACAAATGCAAAAAATATATGAAACACACCGTTCATATGATAATTTGCAATACCCGTTGATATTTTGGCAAGGAGACGATGGTTATCATTTTAATATTAAGATGATAAATCCATTGAATGGTGATTATTAATATAATAGCTTTCATTTACATATGATACAAATTTTGGTGGGTTTAGTTTTGTATTCCAAAAAAATAACTCCTAATTTTCAAGGAAGTCGGAAGAGTCGACTAATGGATTAAGGGCTGTTTTTTTTAAATATTGGGCAAACGACTGGCTACCAATCTTAATTCATTAATAAGCTTTAGGTTGACCCCTGGGGGGAGTCACACATAGACTAGATGGTCCTTTCTTAATAAGCTTTACTTATAAGAAAAAATATTACTGTTTTTATTTTAGGTGGGGAAACTACCAAGAAGGTTAGCTCAATGAATTATTATGCGTATCGTTTGATGATTCGTCAAAATACTGACAACTATTTGCTGCGATTTCGTCGATTGCTTCAGCAATATTGCGTCGATATGTACGTTAAAATCAAAACGGAGCGCTTAACTTTCATTCGGTTCAATCAAGCCAAACTGCGATCGGAGGAGTATATCCATTTACGCGATGCAATTAACGCCGAAGAAGATGCAGCTAATGTAAGTCGATTGACTATTCTTCCGGCGACGTACACAGGTAGGCCGCGTCATATGCATGAATATGCGCAGGATGCAATGACATATGTTCGTTATTACGGCCGGGCCGATTTATTTATTACCTTTACGTGTAATCCGAAATGGAGAGAAATTGTTGAAATGCTGCTTCCCGGACAAACATCATGTGATCGGCATGATCCCGAAACCGACCCAGATACATGGAACCCTCAATCACCGTGCATGGTCGACGGTAAATGTTTTAAGCGCTCGCTATCCACGAAAATTGACAGCGGAGACCATCAATGGAAATGATGGTTACCCATTGTATCGGCGTCGGTCACCGGATGATAACGGTCGATTTATCAATACGAAAGTAAAAGGAAAGGATTTTGTGGTAGACAACAGCTGAATTGTTCCATATTCACCACTTCTTTCTGAAACATTCAAGACACATTGCAAAGTTGAGTATTGCAATTCGCTGAAGTCGATAAAATACATCTGCAAATATGTTACGAAAGGCAGTGATATGGCTGTTTTTGGCATTGAACCATCCAATACGAGCGATGAAATTATGCGTAATCAAGTGGGTCGATATGTGAACTGTAATGAGGCGATTTGGCGAATATTCTCATTCCGTATTCACGAACGTCATCCAGCTGTTGTCCATTTGGCGGTACATCTGGAGAATGGTCAACGAGTATATTTCACCGTGTCGAATATTGCTCAACATGCTGAAACACCTCCAGCGACAACATTGACCAGTTTCTTTGCGATTTGTCAAAGCGATCCGTTTGCACGAACGTTGCTTTATTCTGAGATGCCATGTTATTACACGTGGAACGCTACATCGAAAACATTTCAACGTCGGAAGCAAGGCGATCCGGTTCCTGGTCATCCGGATGTGCGTTCTACACATTCTCTGGGTCGTATTTACACATTTCATCCGAATAATGATGAATCTTTCTATTTACGGTTGTTATTGGTTAATGTTAAAACATATCGTGCCGCATCTCAAGAGCTAAATTTGCTTGAAAATGTTACTCATTGGGAAACGACAATCTCTGAAGCAACTATTTCGGCATCTCCATATCAAATACGCAGTTTATTTGCTATTATCATTTCGACATGCTTCCCTTCGAATCCACGTGACCTGTGGGATAAATATAAGGATGACATGTCTGAAGACATTTTACATCGAATTCGGGTCAGTTCAAGAAATCCCGATCTTGAGGCAAATGAGGAGATGTATAACCAGGCTTTACTATTGATCGAAGACATATGTTATCTCATTTGCGGCAGTTTGTTAGTCAAGTTAGGACTGTCAGCGCCAGATCGTGGAATCAATGACGCATTTAACGAGAATTGGAGCGTGAACGGGATTATGATCGTAATGAACTATACCAGTGGTCGGCACAAAATACACTCACATTTTTTTCTTGCGTATGTATTGAAGTTTGCTCTGCCGCAGTGACGTATTGCGATGCTGACGTTGGTAAGCAACATACACGAAGTTGATGGTGCGTGGCTTCGGCTCTTGTTGCTCTGCTTTACTGCCACTGCAGGAGAGAAAACAATATCAGAGCAACAAGAGCCGAAGCCACGCACCATCAACTTCGTGTCTGTTGCTTACCAACGTCAGCGTCGCAATACGTCACTGCGGCAGAGAAAATTTCAGTACAAAAAGCACACACACATGCATGCGTTTTGTGTATAACACATGACGTGTGTCGACGTCGCTAATCCCTATGCTCGCGTGCATAGGCCGTACCGACCACTGAACTATACCATTAAGTTCAAACAAATGTACCTCTGTTGAATCCCAAACAGAAGGCATTGAAGATGGAAATGGTGGCTTATTTTTCCTAGATGCCCCGGTGGAACTGGGAAGACATTTCTGATGTCAATAATTTTGGCTACTGTTCGTGTGAGATCCGACATTGCGGTAGCAGTTGCTTCTTCTGCCGTACGGCTCATTAAGCATTCAAATTGCCGTTAAACTTTCAAAATATTGAACAACATTGCGAAACACTCCGCAATAGCCAAAATTTTAGTAGCGTCTAAAATCATCATCTGGGACGAATGCGCAATGGCACACAAACGCGCATTGGAAGCACTTGATAGAACACTGAAAGATCTGTGCAATGATTCGAGATGTTTTGGAGGCGCAATGATTTTATTGTCTGGCGATTTCAGGCAAACACTGCCAATCATTCCAAGATCGACTGCTGCCGATGAATTAAACGCTTGCCACAAATCATCTTATCTGTGGCGCTATGTGAAAAAACTGCAGCTAACAGCAAATATGAGAGTTGATTTGCTGAACGATTCATCTGCACAAGATTTTTCAAAGAAATTGCTGACTCTTGGTAATGGCCGTGTTCCTGTCGATGAATCGAGCGGATGGATTTCATTTCATCTGAATTTTTGAACTTTTGTCTCATCGAAAGACGAGCTCATCAGCAAAGTATTCCCGAACATAATTGCAAAGCATAAAAATAGCGAATGGTTGAGTGAGTGAGTAATTTTAGCGGCTAAAAATAAAGATGTAGATGATTTAAACTTTGTAATACAGAATCAAATTGTTGGTACTTTGTATTCATTCAAATCTATTGACTGTGTTATAAACGAAGGCGAAGCCACCAAATATCCAACTGAATTTTTGAACTCCTTGGATATGCCTGGCTTACCACCGCACAATTTAAAACTAAAGGATGGCGCGGTAATCATCTTGCTTCGCAATTTTAACCAACCAAAACTATGTAATGGAACATGTTTGATGGTAAGAAAAATTATGATGAATTTGATTCACGCCACGACACTCAAAGGAAAATTTAAAGGTGAGGAAGTTCGGATTCCGAGAATTCCGATGATCCCAACGGATGTTCCCTTTGAGTTTAAAAGAATTCAATTTCCGATTCGACTGGCATTCGCCAATTGTATGTGGCATGCTCACGAGTCGGCAAACCATCCGCTTTATTTGTTCTTGCGCCTAATAACAAAACCAAAAATATCGTATATCAAAAGGTGCTTCAACTCTAACCCATTATTATTTGATTTTCGTACTTTTATTAAAATAAATTTAAAGTAATATAGCGATTAAGGTTTGTTGTTTTAATTTTTATGAATTCGAGGAGCGACCTGGGGTGGTAAAGGGTATTTTAATATATATATAGAAAGTAAATAATGAAAGTAAAGAGATATACATACATAGACTATTATAAACAGGATGATTTGAATTGTAGAAAAAAGACGGGGGTTGGCGTGCGAAGCTCTGACAGCATAGGCCTTCGGCTAAAATTTACTAATTATATCCGACTGTTGCAGTGTTGAAAATGCCACAAGAATCGCATTTAGCAACACTTTCTCAACAGCTAAAAAGTGGAATAGCATCTGGGACTTAAAACTCAACACTGTGTTTTTTTTTTGTTGCATAAGACCTCAACTTTTCAACTGCTCAACTCAACAGCAAGTGTGAATACCCTTATTGTAACCCAAGGTATAAACGATGCGACAGATTGTACAATAAATGTAAAAAGATTTTAATTTTTCGCATAACCATTCAAAATTTCAGACGACAACTCTACACACAATGCAATCGTTGCTACAACCTGCTCGATAAACAGTCGAGTTGTACAAACTGTCGCATCGTGTATGGCCTTGGTAAAAGTGACAAATAAAAATTTTCAATATCGAAATGTCGTTATCAAAACACAGAGCTGCCAACTTAACTTAAAGCTCTTTTCGTTTAACACAAGTGGCTTTTACATCAAGTACTCATTTGCCTAATAGTCATATACATTAATCATTTACAAATATTTGTAGCAAGACTTCAGTAAAACAAAATTATTTTCTCCAGTAACTACACGGAATCAGATTTAGAAGACAAGATTTCTTATAGCCGATTGTCGCAATGGTAAATAATATTTTTAATTAAAAACAAATACAATTATTAATTATACTTATTTTATAGGCTGCAAAAAAGGCCACCTTCAAATTTCCCATGCATAACACACATCTAAAAAAGTCTTTGCGCAATGTTAAGGTTGCATGCGTTTTGGCCATAATTGCCCCCTTGACCTTTCATTTTCTACACAATCAACCAAAGGCTACAAAGTATCAGACATTTTATAGTAATTACGATCCGATGAAGTCATTTGAACGCATGCGTAAGGGCGGCTATCTAAGCTCCTGCCCAGCTGAAGACGAATCGTCCAAAAAAGATAAGAAGAAGAAGTAGTACCCAAGAACACCAATTACAATACACATGTACAGGATGATGACAAGAAACAGAAGGAACAGTGTGACAAAACACAAATAAATTAAAATAGGAAAGGAAATCAATGCAAATACACATTCTAAGAAATTGCAAACTATACACGATGAACAATTTTAACGGAAATGAAGCTTCCGAAATGCATATGAAGACATAAACATTTATTTACAAACATTCTAATAAATGGAGCAATGCAAGTTTTTAAAAGCTATTAATAGGGTTTTGTTTTGTTGTTAAATAGAGCTATAGGAGCGTCCTAGGCATATTGGTTTTAGGAATAGGAGGACATCTGCCAATCTACACTCTACACTCACTTCGGAACTCTTCACGCCATCTGCAGACCGAAATTGGAGCAGCAAACCAGAGACCATCCAAATATTTCCACTAACCAGAAAACAGGCCAATCATTCAATTTGTAACCACCATATCATTGTTAACAATGATTCAACAATTAAAAGTGCTTGGACCGCAACCTTTTGGAGGGCATCAACCAATCAAGCAAAATCCTCAACCCCTTCAAAGACATCGTTCATTATGTTTCATTAACCTTAAGAGGGTTGCCATGAGAGGGTTTTACCTCCATCTCCTTTACGGTAGTCTTTCAAGTTGTTACTATCAAGCCCTATGAAGAGTTCCTTAGGTATCGTATGTATGTCGCATTGTGTGAGTAGAGTTGCCTAAGGTGGAGAACGGGTTATGCAGTTTGTCCTTAAGCTGTTGCCCAGTCTTGCATAACAATAAATATGTCATTTACAGGGGTGACACATAAATCTCGCGAGATTTTGAGAGACTTTATTTTTTGTCGGACATGGAAATAGATGTAATGTAATTGTTTGTGGGTTAGGCATAGGTACATATGCACTGCGACCAGTTTGGTCTATTGTGCACCCCTTTTTCTTTAGACATTTAGTATGTCGAGGAAGCGAAGCAGCTCTTTCGGAGGGAGCTTTTGTAGGTCTTCATCTTCTAGTAGGTATGCACCTAAAATTTTGTGTCTCCTGTGGCCTAGTGACTCACAGTTTGTGATCAGGTGTTCTATGGATTCTTCCTCATCACAGCAGAGTCTGCTTGTGTTCGAATCTGATATACCTATTCTGTTTAAGTGGTTTTTGCAGGCGAAGTGGCCTGTTAGTGCTCCAGAGAGTGTCTTCAGACTTTTCCTGTTTAGAGTGAGAGTAGTGTTCGCTCTTTTGGCATCGAAATTCAGGAATTTTTTAGAATGTTGAGTCCATTTCTTGGTCTCATGTTTTATACTGTTTTTGTTGAAGCCGAAAAGGGGAGTAGGGCCTATGAATGGCTTTTCTGCCCCCTTCTCGGCGTAAAGGTCCGCCTTTTCATTGCCTTCGAGTCCGGGCACCCAAATCAAGGAAACTTGGTTGTGGGTGGCCAGTTGGTTCAGTGCGTTGTTACAATCTGTGAGGACTTTATAAGTAAATGTGTAGCCCTTTACTGATTTGAGGACTGATTGACTGTCTGAGAGTATTTTGATCTTAACTCTCTTGAGTCCTCTTTTGGATAGGATTTTCACTGTTTCCATTATAGCGTACAGTTCCGCATGGAAAATTGTGGTATCAGTGCTTAGTGTTATTGATTTGTGTGCTCTGGGGCCCACTATTCCTGCTCCTACACCGTGAAGCTTTTTACATCCATCTGTATACCATTTTTGCAAGTCGTCATGTAACCAGACTGGGTTAGCATTCCATTCCACTCTCGATGGAAAAATGACTTTGTACCTCTTGGTGAAGTTGAGTACTGGATCTGTGTGGTCGTTTGCCTGGGTCATATATATGGCATTTCTGACCCTGTTAAGGAGGTGGACAGTAAGGTTTCCTGGTTTGAATTTTTCTTTCAAGTGGATTAAGAGTGCTTGCATTGCAGCCTCTTCCTGTATTCCTAGGTGTAGCGGTGGTAAATTTAGCAGTGCTTCCATGCCAGCAGTTGGGGTAGTTCTCATGGCCCCTGTGATGCTTTGGCACGCAAGCCTCTGTAATTTGCTCAGTTTTAATATTGCTGTGGTCTGTTTGGTTTTCTCCCACCATACCAATGCCCCATATAGTATGATGGGTCTAGCCATTTGGGTGTAGATCCAGAAGGTCATTTTGGGGCTCAGACACCAGGATTTGACCAGAAGTTGTTTCGTTGTCCAGAGGATTCCTTTCAACACAAAAAATTAAACCAAATCAACCATTCGCAACATAAGAAATTCAACATTTTTTAATTGTTCACACTAATTCAGTTCATTTGGCAAAGATCTTAAAATTTAAATTATTGATATAAGAAACTGCAAAAATGTTTGTAAATCTCTGAATATAAAAATCGGGTTAAATGCTTCTCAAGCTACACAATAAAGTTTTTACCAGTAATCAAACTCAGCTGTGACCAAAGACTTAGATACAAGAAGCCGCCACTACAAGAACTTAAAATTCGCTGTAAAGCCAAAGAAACGCAAGAAACAGAAACGCAAGGACTGAGAGCTAGACAAATCCAGCCAAAACCCTGCTACCCATTAACTTCATTACCAAGAGCCGAGCCGAGCCGAGCACACCTACAAAATGGCGGTAGCCCAAATGTTTCAGCAGCCACTTCAATGTAAATCATTACAATAATTCACATAAAGCGCTGCCACCATGAAGACAAAGCTGGAACTAAGGAATGGTGGGAGGTAGGGTAGGTGTAGGAAAAGTCAACGAGGAAAGTTTTCACAGCAAACTGTGGCAAAATTTAAGAAAATGCGCTGCTTGATGTTGCTCCTTGGCAGGAAGGAAGGAAGCAACAGAGGCAAACGCAGGATACCAAAGGATAGTCTGGATAGTCAGGCTGGTCTGAAACGACAGCAGACAGCTGGCAGCCATGCAAATGGCTGGGCTGGGCCCAGGACACTTGAGACGTCCGTACGCCAAATGCATTTAAGCGGAAAAAGTCAAAAAAAAAACAAAAAAAACACAAGGCAACACAAAAATGTCTTAGCCAAAAGCATCTGCAAAGATTTAAGTTTCCTTAAACGTTAATATAGTTTTCTCTGGCAATACGTTGACGTTGTGGGAATAAAAATTCCTTATTTAACTTAAGTTGTCTTAATTAGGAAAATTCTCAAAAGGCTACGTGGAAAAACAAAGGCCGCAAACTGCATACAAAAACAGACAAAACTTAAACGCAATAAAATCCATCTCTTTATTTCAAAATTCCTCCCACGCTGCACTTGCAACTGGTCCAGTAGCAACGTAAAAAAAAATCTTTTAAAAATAGCCGCAACTTGCAACACAAATAAAATCATATTTAAAACTTTCACGCCACGGCAAATAAAAAAGCATGAAAAATTTTCTGTTTCTAGTGCGAAAACAGCTTGCTGAATTTCCATAACAAAACTTTTACATTAAAAATAATAATAATAAAAACAAAAAAAAAGTAAAGCAAAAAATGTTTTTGTTGCAACCAACCAGGCTGCAAACGTTGCAACACGTGCACCAAAAGCATTTGCGTAGCAAAAACAACAAATGAATCAAATTTAACTTTTATTAAATGGGTAAATATTTATCAAAATGCAAAAACTTCGGTGGTTTTAAGGGGGTGCGGTTTGTATCCGAATACCTGGAAACATATTATTTTTCGTTGAACAATGTGCTTCAGATAAACCTGATTAAAGCCTATATATAGGAACTGTTTATAAGCAACATTCCGTTCTTGACAGAAACAATTGAAGCCCATGTTGGGCTATACTGTCTTACAACCGCTGGTATATGATACAATAGACTTTGCAATTTTATCGGTAAACAATCTTAAACCCTTTGGGACGCGAATATTTTTCTCATTCATATTATTGTTATTTTTATATAGGTTTTCGCTGATTCCGACTCTGACTTTAGAATGGCGTATCCAATATTTATTAACGAGAAAGTTAGAGATCAATGAAGGTAACAAGAGTGCGCAGAACCTCTTCTTATATAGGAAGCGGCGAAGCAAAGCTAAGTGGCGTCGATTTTGTAATTCTGTAAACCACCCGTAAATTGAGTTTTATGCTCATTGTAAGAAAATTAGCAAATTGAGTAAAAAACGCCGGCCATTTTGTAGCCGCCATTTTGAATTTTTAAATTTTGCCATCAGAATCGTAATCAGCGACCCCAAAAACCACATCATTGAGTTTCATACTCATTGAGACGTTATCTCTGTCTCTCTGAATCTTTTATAGACCAACATAACAAAAAACTCTATTTTTGCATATTTTGGAAATTTTTATTTAAAAAACTGACCTACGAAAAATTCTGAAAAAAATATATTTTTTAGTTCAATGTTTCATATATTTGCAAACAAAATTTGTAGTTTAGACACAGCCGAATTTATTGTAAAAAAAGATATTTTCGAGTTTTAATTGTTATATAACTAATAAGTAACTAATAAGTTCACGTCCTTTTCTGTGCTAGTTGTACTCCTTACATCCCCAAGAGTTTATAAAAAAAAAGCATTCGTACTTAAATGTCAACGTGAACTAGAAATCCAATTAAAACTGAGGAGAAGTAGGTGGGACGTATACGTACCACAGCGCCGCAAAGGGTTAACTGGCATACGGAAAAAAATAAAAAATGGTCAAAGGTCATTTTCGCCAAAAAAAAAAACAAAAACAGTGCTTTAAAAGAAGCAGTTCTACTTCACGGTACCTAATACCGGTGATCTAACGATCCATATATTTACATTACGTTAACATAAACATATCATACCCGAAAGTAAAATGGTCAAATAACTCGGGCTACCTTCGGAAAGAAGACTCACTTGGAAGACTCATAAAAAAAAATAAACTCGAAAAACTTAAAACTAAAAAATGACTACCTTTTATATCTGCGCTCGCAACTTATCCAACAAAATAAAGTACATCTTTTTAAGGCAGTCTATGAGCAAGTGTGGACGTTGGCTATGTAGCTCGGGGGAGCTTCAATATAAAAATCTCCTTGGTATGTAAGCAACGAAAAAATTTAAAAATACTTACATATTAGTTAGAAATGAAATGAGCAAACAAACATCTCGAAGATATCTAGATAGGCTGTCTAATAATGAAAACATACTTCCAAAAAACCTATTTGACCATAATACGAAGTGAATTCGGAAGAATTTTTTCGTAGATTTTTTTGAGTGAGAAACAAATTTTTTTTTCAAAATTGAAAGTTGTGTCGTGCAGGGCATTGAGTAAGTAAGCTACATTAGTAGATTGATCTCCTTTGCACATAAGGTTTTTTTAGTTGTTGGGTAACCCCCGTTATATGTTAAACTTTTCGTTAGTTATGAAATTTGATTAAAAGAAATTTTTTATAAGATAATCAAAATACACTAAATACACAAAGCTGTATACTTGAAAGTTCGTCTTAGAGGAGTTCGTTACAGGGAAGTTCGACTGTAATTATAAAATTGTACATATACGTAACTATGCCATTTTCTTCCATTATTATGTAAGCTCCAACATCAGATTTATTATGTGAGCAAAATTAAAAACTACACGTGATTTTTTTTGCAAGATGATTTCTCTATTCTCCTAACTAAAGGCCAAACTTGAAATTGTTTTTATCTTTTTGTGAGGAGAGTCGGTGGAGCGCTTCCCACTATCTGGCTTCGTCTTGATTCATTCTTCTATTACCGGCTGTGGAATGTACCTGCAATAATTGTATATACATATATCGATAAGTTATAATTTTTAACTCTGATTCATCAAAACGTTAGATGACTGTTTCGACTAATATGCCCTTTTCAAGTGTTCAAAAACATATTTGTTTTTGTTTATTTTAAATTATCTGCGTAAACAAGGATATATAGATATACTTTGTCGGTCTAGGTTGCTTACTACCATATAAAAGCAGGTTCTTCTACGTATTGCTAACTCAGTTTACCAAACGTAAAATGCTTAAAGTCCACTTCTTAATTATTTGGCTACTCTTGGCTTTGGTATAAAAGTCAACTGTTTGTAGGGAATTTGAATTTAACCCGTTTTTATATTTTACAGCATTGGGTCAATTGTGCAAAACGAGTTACCACCAAAGTTACAACTACCACCAAAGCTTATAAGCCTAATTACTTCAGGATCCCATTTGACTATGATCCCAGTCGTAGAGAACTGTTCATGGACAAAAGAAGAGATCTCTCACCGGTTGGCCCGTATATTACTTATTAGTAAAAGACACCAGTACAGTCTTACGTTTTCTTTATAGGATGAGATTATTCGATATGAATCTGAATGCCAACCTACTGGCGAAGAGTGCTCCTTTGCTCAGGAATGCTGCAGCTATCTTTGTTTTAAACGTACGAAACGTTGTGTTTATTAAGATTTGAGTAGCAAAAAAAAAATATTATTTAATATAGTAGAGTGTAACCAAAAGAAGTAAAATTACATATTACTAAATTAATATTAAATATATGTAAAAGACGTTTGAGGCCCTTTGCTCCAACTAGGAACCTAATCTGGGACACTAACTAAATAAAAGACGTTTTAAATATTAGCAATAGTCTTGGAGTTTCCACGGTTACCATAGTACGCTTAAAATGATTTGATTTTTCCAACTTTTGTCATCTGATGCAAAGGATACATCTGTTTGGCTGGTTTTTGGGGGCCACCCAGAATACATTCACCGTGACGGTGAAATCTTAGTTTCATATCTGTAAACCCATCATTCATTCTCACTTTTCAAAGTTTTGAGCAAATTTTGTTCATTTCGTTGGTTTTGTTCAAAATTCAATTTTGGTAATAATAACACCTAAAACGCGCCATAATAAACGAACTAATTTAATGCCATAAAGCAATTATTTTTATTCAATAATGAATATGCCTCCAAATTTGATATGCAGACAAATGTGAGTCTAATCAACAACGAAACGTTGATATTTTCAAAAAACGATCGCGTATCCCCCGAGCTTCTTGCCTTGACTAAGACTACCATACCCAAAGTATAGCCAATAATAACTTTTTTTAAGAATTCATTGTCACAATATCCCAGCTTTGTTTCTTCAAATTTCAAAATCGCCTTTGGCATACGAGGGAAAAGGTCTCCCAAAAATCGTGGCTTTCTACACACTAATATTTTTTTTTTGACCAATTCTACCTGCTTAGTGCCCAAGTTTCTTGGTTACGTGTTAGAAGTTTTTGAATGCTTAAGCTGTTCGACGGTCTTATATAGTTGCCTTTTTGCATTTACAAGTACTATATGATATAAGTGAATACGTAAGCAATAATAGTAGTGAAATTTGGCCACAGCACTTTTATTTGTGATCGTGTTAGAAGTTTTTGAATACTTAATCTGTATGACGTTCTTATATAGTTGCCTTTTTGCATTTACAAATACTGATAATGATA
The DNA here is from genome assembly GCA_949987675.1 of Chymomyza fuscimana. NCBI lineage: Eukaryota > Metazoa > Arthropoda > Insecta > Diptera > Drosophilidae > Chymomyza > Chymomyza fuscimana. The sequence continues at coordinate 44,969,156 of OX465088.1, read as the reverse complement.
TAAGTGAATACGAAAGCAATAATAGTAATGAAATTTGGCAACAGCGTGTATTTTCATATATCAAATGTCTGTACGCTGTAAAATAACATAACTAATTTATTAAAAATTTAGGATTTATGACTTCAATTTCTTTAAAATAAATAATATGATCAACGCTAAAATCTAAAGCGACTTTGTGGCTTTGGCTCTTTGAATTTGTTCGAGAACTTTATTACTGTAGAATTGGTTCTTAAATTGTTAAATTATAGCTATTTAAATCATTTTGATGTAATTGGATCCGTATATAGAAACAAATTGATTTCTTGTCTTTTCAAAAAGTGCATTAATTCCATCTATCAATTATTGGTCAGCCAACTGATACCTATGGGCAAAAATATGAAAAAAATTTCTTTAAAGTAGTAGGGTAAGTGGTGAAATTTGACAACAGCACATTGATTTCTACTCTTTTTAAATAGTGAATTTTTACATATAACTGTCTGTTCAGACCAATTAGCAAATTTCAAATGCATAAAATTCCTTCAAATTAACCCATTTAATAGTATTTGATGATAAAATTAATATAAATAAATTTTGGATTGGTTCATAAAATTCTTAAACAGTTTAATTTTTGTAACTAAAATCACTTTGATGTAATCGAACCATTGATTTCTAGTGTTTTCACAAAATGTATTAATTCCATCTGTCAGTCAGCCGGCTTAAACCTATTGACAAGTATAAAATGAAAAAATTATTCAAATTAATCCATACAGACTTTGGCATACCCTGTACCTCCACATTGCAATCAAATCCGGTATATTACTTCTAAACTCTAAAAGATATTTATTTGCCAAATTCGGCTACCTTCATAATTAACACAAGGAATTTTGCACCAAACATGTTTTTTTGACCGATCGGTCCTATGGGGTCTATATGACATAGTGAGCCGATTTTCATAAAATTTGGTACAGTGCTTAGGAACAACATCCGAATGCCAATTTTGGGTACGATATCTTTATAAAGCTATATAAGCTGTATAATATAATCCCGATATCAAAAAAATAAAAAAACATGTCTTCTAAGAAATAATAAGGGATCTAATCTGAAAGCTAAAAGTTTGGAGCTCTTATCATCTGTGCATTCTAGGCGTTCGCACGGACAAACATCAGTGTATCGACTTCTCTAGTCACCCTGATCATACTTTAGGTAACATTGGGGGTCTCTTTCTTCTCCATTTTCGGCTTGCACAAACTAATATACCCTTTGACCAAAAGGTACAGGGTATAATTATGAGCGACTTTTCGGCTTTCGATTTGGCTCTGTGATCTTGAATTAGAAACTTTTGGGTACTTTATTAGTTATTTTATAGGTAGCACATAATGTTAACCATATGTATATAAGTATGCACAGAGGTACAACAAACTTAAGCTGTTAAAAAAGAAACAGAACAACTATCTACAAAAAATAAAACAAAGTACTTTGTAAAAAAGTGAAAAAAAGTCCAGACTTTAATTGCTCAGCATGGGGAAAGAGAACGCTTCTCGCCGAAAATGAGTTAAGTATGCTGTGGAAACCGGATCGAGCATTCATTCAATTGGTGGCAACACGCGTTGTCGGAAGTAGCGGCTGGTCTAGAATTCGAGCTATAGCAGGCAGACAAGCACAACAAAAACTACGTTGCAAATAGACCGGGGTATTACGTATCGAATAAATAGCGTGAATCCGAAGTAGGCGATGTACTACTGAGTTGAAAACAATGGAGTACCTGAACTATGTGTGTGAGAAAGTTTTTTGCGTAACGATGGATGACACGCAAGCTGGATTCTACACACCCCGCAAAGTTGTTTGTTTTGGCAATGTGCTGCTCGATCGTATTGTACAATTGCAGGACCCCGATGTCTTGCAGCGTCATGGGCTGGAACTGCGCTCCAAGGGCGAAATGGAGCTGTCCAAGCTAACACAAATTGTCACAGAAGCTAGCAGCACCGGCAAATCTCTAACCAAACCCGGCGGTTCAGCGCTTAACACCGTACGCATTCTAAGACAACTTGGCACCGATGCACAATTCTTTGGCGCCGTGGGTGCTGATAAGCAAGCCGAGGAATTACGCGATACACTGCAGTCACTTGGGGTTGAGGCAAGATTACAAACCATAGAGGAACAACACACGGGACAGTGCGTCTGCCTTATGTACCAGGACAATCCCACGCTGTGTGCCAACATTGGCGCCTCTGCACACTTCTCGCTGGATCAACTGAAGCAGACTGCTGCCGATGAAAAGCAAACTTTTTTGCGACCACTAGCACGCAAGCAAATACTCTATATTGAGGGCTTCTTTGTGCCACAACGTGAGCAGATCTGTGACTATATAATGACGCACTTTGTGCGTGAACGTCGGCGTCTGGCCGTGAATCTCAGTGCACCCTACATAGTGCAGCAAAATGCGCAGATGTTGCTGCGGATGGCGCAACGTGCCTTTTTTGTATGTGGCAATCAGCAGGAGTTTGCTGCTTTGTGCTTGGCGGCGGACTGCAAGAGTATGGAAGAATTGGCACCAAGACTGCTGCAGCATAATGGTGAAAAACAGATCAAGATCATAGTGGTAACCAATGGTTCAGATGGCGTGCTGCTAATAACGAATTATGTGGAGGAGCTGTCACCGCCTGGCGAACTGACTTTTGAGTATTACAGAGCACCGCATGTGGATAAGGTGGTCGATGCCACAGGTGCAGGAGATGCCTTTGTAGCCAGCTTCTTTCATGCCTGGCTAGAGAAAAAACGTTCAATATGCGAAAGTATGCGCGTGGCCATGGATGTGGCGGCCAAGGTGGTTACACAAGTGGGCTGCACGCTGCCCACCAACTAGGAAGTGTGTTGGGGAATCTCAGACAGCACCAACGCACAAACTCCGTTGCTTCGTTTTTGCTTTATAAAATTATTAGACGTTGTTTATTAAAGTCGGGCGCAGACGAATTGCATCCAGCGATTTTTGAAAACTATGATACAGCTCGATGCATAGGGCAAGAAATAAAATTTTCTAAAAATTTCAGTTTTTAAACTTACCGCGTTACGGCTTAATTAATTAATAATAATAATAATAATATTAGGGCTCTTTAAAAAAAAATATTTCATTTCATTATGTTCCTTCACCATTTTGTTTTAAACACGTATTTCATTCGCTCTTTGTTTGGTGTGAATATGAATCAAGTCGATTTGGTAGAAGAATGTTAAAAAAAATAAAACAAAAATTTGTTTTTGTTAAAAGACATACTTCTTGGTTATATGATGATAAAATTTATCTATTTTTTAGGTAATTAAATGATGCAAATTCAATAAAAATGTAACTCCTTACATTCAACACAAAAAATTTAACTTAAAATTATAGGAAATTAAACTAAATTCAATTATAAGAAATTCTACATTTTTTTATGTTTTACTCGAATTCAGGTAATTCCGCAAAGATCCTAATTCAATGGTGCAATAACTTTTTGGATGAAACGACTTCGCTTGAAGTCACTGTAAACAAACAAAAAACAGACGAATTTTGCACCAAAACAGTTTTTTTGACCGATCGGTCCTACGGGGGCTATATATAATCAACCGATCTTCATCAAATTTGGTACAGAGCTGTGGAACCCTAAAAAACTATCAAATTCCAAATTTGGTTACGATATCTTTATAAACACACGGAACGGATGGAATTTTGCAGCAAGCACGTTTTTTGACGGATCGGTTCTATGGGAGCTATATGATACATTCTACCGATGTTGATCAAGTTTGGTACAGTGCTGGGGAACTCTAATAAACTTTCGAATACCAAATTTGGTATATCTTTATAAACAAACAAATCATCCATCTATAACTTTTGTTGTTTTTGAGGTGCTCTGAAACACCCCTATAGGAGCTTTAAAAAAGGGATCTAATCTGAAAGTCTGAGATCTAGGTGTTCATACGAACTGACAGACGGACAGACAGACAGACGGACATCGGTATATCGAGTCACCCTGATCATAATTTAAGTAACTTTGGATGTTCTCCAACGTCTCCTTCTGTATGTTACATATACTTTCGGTTTGCACAAACTTAATATACCTTTTGTACCATAAGGTGCAGGGTATAAAAATATCTTTGCTGACTAATTTCTAATGCTGCCTTTGAAAACTTTAACATTCCCCTTATATATTAACTCATTTGCACTCAAGTATGTTTCCATAAATGTACTTGTTTACACGAAAGTGAGCTGAAGAATTCGCGACCTTGGCTTGAGGATCAACAAATACAGATCTACAAATATAGTCTTTGCGAAAAAAATACACGTGAATTTTTTCCATAAAGCCATATTATCTTGTAGTAACCTCTTAACCATCTTTAAGCAACTGTCAAAACATATTATAATTAGTTATAAATATATTTACCACTTTATGCTGTTCTATTGTTAGCAATAAATATATGTGTAATACAAAAGATGTTCTTATGGAGAAGTTGCATTTTTGCAATTAAAAACACTTTGTTATTGTTGCATCTGTACATACTTAGTCTTTACTTTGTGATGAAATTTGGCAACAGCACTATGATTTCTAGATATTTGAAATAGTGAATTTTTTCCATTTATCAAGTGTCTGCATTTACGCTCAGACCTATTACTATTCGAACAGTCATGTAAATCAGAAAATAACACAGTCACAGACACATGAACAGAGACACAGACGAAACCATTTCTTCATGACTAAACTGAGGCGCCACGTACTGAGTTCCATTTTTTTTTTTTTTCAAAAAAGTACATACAGACGGTATCAGTGTCTGGCGGAAACACCTGTGCCAATGTTGAACAACCCTAAACAAAAGTAAATCAACGTATTCGTGTAAGACAAAAGCAATCTGGTCTACATGGCATCTGGTCAACATGCGGACATTTGTCCCAGCTACATGACAGTAAAGTAAAAAAAAAGATGAAAAAAAGTTTGCAGTTTGGAAGTGGAAGAAACTGAATTCCGATGATGTTGATGACAATGACAATGACAATGATTACAGGTTGTCTGACATGCTCTTCACATATCATACAGACAAACACTTGCACACGTAGTAGATACAATTACAATTGCAAATGTCCCCCATGGCTTACGTAATTTTTTGGATTTTTTTGGTCATTTTGTCATGTATATGTCGATATGACAAGCTCATTTGACAGCAGCCAAACTACTTTACTTTGTATATGTAAGAAGCTTCAGGTTTAATTTATAAGAACTCTAATTATACTACATACTACTTGGAGCATATCTTCAAATTAATCTATGCTCTAATTTTTGCGTGGGGAACAATTAAAATTAGGGGCGTGGTATATCTAAATATTCATTTTAGACATTGTTGCATTTCTGGATTTAGATTGACTTACACAAATGGGGTGTTCTTCTGTATTTAGCTATAGTTTTCTTCTGTCATCCTGTTCTACGTCACTCGAAGGAGTGTTTTCGAAATATAGGGTACAGCAAAACAAGTGCATGAAAGTAAACGCAAAAAAATTTATTTTGAAACCAAGTTAAGTACTTCAATATGAAACCTCATCGATGACATTTATGTATGAAAAAGCATATACGATAAATTTTCACCACGGCTGGTTTTGCAGGAGTCGAAAATTTCGATGACATTTTTTAAAAGGGTCGATTCAATGGCACGTTTCTCATTGATGATGTTGTTTTCTGGTCTTGGATGATGTCTGGGCGATATATGTATGCTTTGTTTTATTATTACATTATAATTAGTGGTTTTTAACTTATTGGCAATCAACGTTGACATTTTGTATTTTATGAGCTTTCGCGATAATTTACAGAAAAAAAAACCTGCTTTAAGTGTGCCTCCGACTACCACTCGATTTTTGATCGAAAAAAATTTTATAAATTTCTTCACATGTTTTACAACAAAATGTAATGCCTCCCGAATTGAAGTTTGTATCTAAAAGTTTAATTTTAAAAATCGAACCCCAGGAAATTTTACTATTTTTTGAATTTCTTAGCTGCCTAAAGTATGCTTTAATAAAAATTTTTCAAAAATTGTGCTAAAATGTAAAAAAAATTTTCAATTTGAAAATTTTATAGCATACTTACAAAGATGCAAATCAAAAAATGTAAAAATTATCAATTTTGACGAAAAAATGTAAAAATTTAAATATGGATTTTTGAAATTTTTTTTTTTTTGAAAATTAAAAGAGAATGGAAAAAAAAAATTATAACTTTCAAAAACCGGATTGATTGGTGGTGTCGTCTTTTTTTAATTGGATTGGAAAGCTGAAACTGTTGGAGCTATAACCCCAAAGCCATTCAATATTTTGGGTATAGGCTAGTTTTTCATTCTATGTGGAGCTCATAACTACCTCTGCATGAAATATGGTCCAATTCCAATTAACAGTTGTTTTTTTTTTTTAATTAAATTAAATTTTTTTTGTTTTTTTTTTAAATTTTTTCCAATTTTGGTCTAGATTATCTATATCTTAGAAAAATAGTTCAATCCTTAACGAACACGGGTGTGAAATTGCAACACTCTAAAAAAATGATTATAGAAATGCCAGATTTTTGGCCAAAATATGACAATCTGGGCCCACAGTGCGTCTTATTGAAAAAAGTCTATTCCATTAAATGGAGCTAAAAATATAATCACTCAACATCGAATGGCATCAGTCCGAATTGTTGGTAAAGGTACCGACAGCGTCATTCTCACAAAAATAAGATCCAATGATTTCTTTTGGCCAAAATACATACTACAAAGTTTTTAAGTTTTCGAAGATACATCGGCTTCTCTTGATATTCAGGAGAACCCATTGACTCGAATTCTCGCACCAAAAGCTCGATGGTTGTTTCATTTGGGAGCTTATGAATACCAAAGTATTTTTTTTCACCATTTTTGTTGTGCTTTTGAATAATTTCAATGCGGTCTACAATCGAGTATGACTCCATCGTGATAAATGTAAGACTTTCATCTATGGTGTAGATGGCGTATTTTCGAAAGCGACGTTTTTGTTTCCTCCTCCAGTATTGGACAACCTTTTGATATCAACAGATATGTTAGTTGTTGGCTATCGATAAATGTAATCGCTGTTTATTACCTAGTAACTCTGGGCTATTCTAATACCAATTTTTTTGAACAAGTATATTTAATTTATTTAATATTAAATATTGCAAAAAAAAATTCGTTATTAAACTCTTAAATAAGGCTATTGAAATTGAATATTGAAATTTAAAACATTTGTATAACCAAAATGGCCAAACAATAATAACAACAACAAAATCAATTTAAAGAACAATGTCAACATACTCTTTATATATGTATAACTATGTAATAAAGTGTCACCCACAAAATCCATGAAAACCCGAAAACAAATCTACTATAATAAATATAAATAATACATATTTTGTTGGTCATTATGAAATGGGGCCACATTTAGCTTCATTGCCATTTGCAAATTAGTTGGAAATTCAATTATAGGAGCGAAAATATCATTAAATTTAAATATGCTTTTTAAGTAACTCTAATATTCTGTTATTTTTAAATTGTTTGTTGAATTTAAATTGAATTCTAGCAGAATTTTAATCTGGTCCCAGTCTCTGGACGTCAACGCCATAGAATTTTTGTAGGAAGAACTAGACAGAGAGATGCGGACTCTAAGGTTATCTAGCCAAACTCAATTATGGCAATGTCTCAGCAGAGCTTCGACACAACTACGTCCAGGAAATCTAAAAAAATTGGTGAAAAGAATTGTCAGAATTTGAGAAAGGGAAAACATATTAACGAAATAAAACTCGTTTAATTTTTAAAGTTATTGTTGAAAATACCAAACATATGTATAGTATGTAGCATTATGATAATCGCACGTGTTGGCAGCGCCGCACTCTTAATATTGTGTTATACAATTATATATAATTAAAATATAACAATAAACTATGTCTTTTCCGGTTATACAAATGCAAGTATAAAGACGTGTATTTTCCTAACTCTAACAGGTTATGGGCCCAGAACATAAATACGCATAATTAGTCGTTGTGTTATTTTTCGTGAGTCGAATTAAATAAAACGTTTTTCTGTGTGAAAAATTGCAACGCAAAATACTCAAAGTTTTTCTGAGTGAGAAACTGAAAAAATAAGTAAATCAGCATCATGAGTAACGCTATGTATAACATTGACAAATTGGATGAAACCAATTATGATTCCTGGTGTCTCCAAATGAGAAGTGTGTTAATACATCAAGAATTGTGGTCGTATGTGTCGGGTGATTTCGTGCGTCCAAGTCCGGAAAAGCAAGCTGAGTGCGCCATATGGGAGAAACAAAACGATAAAGCGCTAGCAGTTATAACATTGTCGGTTAAAATAACAGAGATCGGGCATATAAAAAAGTGTACAACAGCAAGTGACGCATGGAAAACACTAAAAGATGTGCATCAACCGACTGGTCCAGCTAGAAAAGTTTCCTTGTTCAAAAAATTGCTTCATACGAAAATGAACGAAAATGAAGGTATGCACCAGTACCTTACTAGTTTCGCAAGTATAGTTGAGAAATTGTTTGAAACTGGTATTGAGTTGCAGGAGGAGTTATATGTTGTAATGCTCCTATCAAGTTTGCCAAAATCGTACGAGAATTTAGTAGTTGCACTAGAATCGCATGATAAATTACCTAACCTATGTGGTTTGAAGGTCAAATTAATTGAAGAATATGAACGCAGACAAAATGAGGTACTATTGGAAAGTGAACCAACTGTACAAGCATTTCTAGGTAAAACTTCCAATATGAAAGCAAACGCGCAAAATAGCACCAGACGTGAAAACAGTTATAGTGGTCAAAGGCAAAAGAATAAACACAAAGCAAATTTCATAAAATGCTATAAATGTGGAAAGAGAGGTCATATTGCCACCGAGTGTACTCAGAATGTAAACGAACGTAAACACAAAGGAGATGAGGCAAAATCATTTTTAACACTGTTTTCAGTTGATAAGGGAATGTCGTACTTTGATCAATCCAGTTGGTGTTTGGATAGTGGAGCAACAAATCATATGTGTGCACGTAGAGAAATGTTTGAAAAGTTCGAAAGTATTAAAGATACTGTAACCTTAGCTGACAAAAACACAATAAATGCATTAGGACGCGGGGATGTTACAATAAAAACAAAAACATCGGTCATAAAACTAAAGAAGGTTTTATATGCTCCACAATTGCAATGCAACTTTATTTCGATAAGTAAAGCAGAAGACGGAGGCTGCTCAATTTTGTTCAAAAATCACTTCGCGCATATTTATGACGAAAACGGCAAAAAATTACTGAGTGCAAAACAAATAAACAACCTATATCTGTGTGAAATAGAGAAAACAAAAAATATGCTGTGTTTTAGCACTTGCTCGACAGCTGATCTTGAACTGTGGCACAAAAGGTACGGACACCTAAATGTGCAAAGCTTAAAAGAACTAAAGGAAAAAGAATTAGTGCGTGGCTTAAACATTGAGAAAATAAACACACAAATAAATTGCACAGTGTGTTTAAAAAGTAAATGCTGCGTAAAACCATTTACTGCGTCAGAAATTAAAAGCAAAGACTTATTACAAGTCGTACATAGTGACGTTTGTGGTCCTATAAATGTTAATTCGCTTGGTGGCTCGCGATACTTCGTGACAATGGTAGACGATAAATCGAGATACGTTCATGTTTACTACCTAAAAAATAAATCGGAAGTTTTTAATGTGTTTAAATCTTTCAAAAGAATGGTCGAGTGTCAAACGGGCAAGCGAATTAAAATGTTACGCAGTGATAATGGGAAAGAGTATGTCAATAATAAGTTTGAAGCATTTCTAGATGAGCACGGTATTAAAAGACAATTGACTGTTCCCCATACACCACAACAAAACGGAGTGGCAGAAAGAATGAACCGTACGCTCGTTGAAATGGCACGCAGCATGTTGTTAAATGCAAACTTAAGTGAAAACTTCTGGGCTGAGGCACTTCAAACTGCAGTGTATTTACGCAATCGTTCGCCTACAAAGGCGGTTAACAATAAAACACCGTATGAGTTGTGGACTGGATTTAAGCCAGCAGTTGGTCACCTTCGTATTTTTGGATGTTTAGCTGTTTCGCTAGACAAAACGCAGCACAAAAAGTTCCAAGCCAAAGGAAAGGAGTGCATTCTGGTGGGATATGCTACCAAATCAAAAGCGTATCGACTATTCGACAAATCGAGTAGAAAAATCATCGAGAGCCGTGATGTAAACTTTGTTGAGTCTTCAATAGAAACGCATAGTGTTGATATACCATATATGTCTATAGAACAAATTAATAATGATCAATTCGCAGATGAACAACTGAGTACGATTGCAGACATTAAGGTACATAATGAGAGTGGCGAAAGCGATGGCGATACGGACAGCGAAGTTAAAAGCGATGATGATACCGGCAGCGTCAACAACCAAGTGGAACCTGAGCCCAGCGAGCCAATTATTCAAAGTGGATCGGGTAGACTGGTGCGTCTAACTGGAAAAGGGTGGCAGCGTAACAAAAAAGAGTCCAAATTGATAAATTTATTAAACTGTGAGTACGTAAATGTGCCGACAACATTAGAAGAAGCTCTAGCAAGTGAGCAATCATCAGAATGACAAAAGGCCATGTTAGATGAGTACAAAGCACTCGTCAAAAACGATACGTGGGAGCCTGCTGAGTTACCACATAATCAGAAGGCAATCGGAAGCAGATGGGTATTTGCACTGAAAAGAGACAGTGGCGGTGCCATCGAACGATATAAGGCCCGGCTGGTGGCAAAAGGATGCGGACAGAGATATGGTGTTAACTATGAGGAAACGTTTTCTCCCGTAGTTAGATTAGCAACATTACGTATGGTGCTAGCGGTAGCGGCTGAACTTGAGCTGCATGTACATCAACTGGACGTTTCTACGGCATATCTGAATGGCGAACTAGAAGATGATGTTTATATGAAGCAGCCTGCAATGTTTGAAGATCCGGCAGTACGTGTCCTCAAACTAAAGAAGTCACTGTACGGCTTGAAACAATCTGGTCGAATGTGGAACATAAAGTTGGACAACAAGCTACGGCAAATTGGTTTTGCGGCATGTCCAAGCGAGCCGTGCGTTTATGTAAAGCACAAAGAGGGCCAAATAAACATCATAGCAGTCTTAGTTGATGATCTGATGATATGTTCTTCAGATATCGGTGAGTTAGTCGCCATTAAACGCCAAATTTCGAACTCTTTTCAGATTGTAGACAAAGGTCCGTCCCATTCATCATTTTCTTGGTATGAAAATAGAGAGAGAGGGCTCCACAGGGGCGATAACGATTTCCCAGCAGCAGCATGTGTTGCAACTGCTAAAGCGCTACGGCATGGAAGCGTGTCGATCGTCTTCTATCCCATTGATTCCTGGCTATCAGTCCAATTGTGATGAACCAAGCTGCAAGTTAGTGGATCAGACCGAGTATCAGTCATTGATAGGTTCAATGATGTATCTTGCTGTTACATCACGTCCGGATATTTTGCATTCTGTGTGCAAGCTATCACAAAGAAACACGAACCCACACAAAGAGCATTGGACAGCAGCTAAGCAGGTGTTGAGATACCTGTACACCACATCAAACTTTGGCATTACGTATGCGAAAACTGGTGGCACCGTGAATGGTTATGTCGACGCAGATTGGGGCGGAGATGCTACGGATCGGAAGTCATACACTGGATTTGCCTTCACCCTGGGAGGCAGCGCATTTTCTTGGGAAAGCAAAAAGCAGTCATCGGTAGCGCTCAGCAGTACCGAAGCCGAATACATGGGGCTATCAGAAGCTGTTAAAGAAGCTGTTTTTATACAAAAATTATGCAAAGAAATGAAGATATTTAACAATGTAAAATCAATTAATATACATGGCGATAATCTAAGTGCCATTAATTTAGTTAAAAACATATAGACATACGTTATCATTATGTACGCGAAGTCTATAGTAATAATGTTATTGATTTAAAATATTGTTCCACTAATAATATGATGGCGGATGTTTTGACAAAGAATTTATGTAAAGTAAAACATGGAAATTGTATAAGTTTGCTTGGTTTAAAGAAACTGTAAGATTTAATTATTATAAATAGTACAATACATATGTATTGAGGGGAACTGTTGAAAATACCAAACATATGTATAGTATGTAGCATTATGATAATCGCACGTGTTGGCAGCGCCGCACTCTTAATATTGTGTTATACAATTATATATAATTAAAATATAACAATAAACTATGTCTTTTCCGGTTATACAAATGCAAGTGTAAAGACGTGTATTTTCCTAACTCTAACAGTTATTTTCTGTAAAAATGAAGAGTACTCGCTACAAATGGATCGTTTACGTACTTATGTACACTAAAATATAATCATGCATAATCTTATTGATATTCCAGCTTAAAAATTTTAAAAGCTACAAAAGAGGAAAGTTTTTTTAGGCGGTCTTAAACTTTTGCAGGGCAGTGTATTTTTCCGAATTGTGCACAGCCTCAGCCTCAAAGGAAAAGATCTGGGGTAATCGTCCTTATGTAGCTCTCTTGGCTGGTGTGGAAGGTGTGTCTCTGCTAGAACCAAAAGACCTTCTACAAAATAAGCCAAATATTATAATTGGCAAGAGATTATTTTTCATATTTTCTCCATAATGTTAGATTTTTCTTTATCCTACATTTTCCGCGCTTCTTGATCCATTTTGTCCGATGGCAGCTATGACTTGAGAAAGGGCCTACCTAACTTTTCAATACACAGAATTTCAAGTCTTCTTTACATCACTGACTTATGAAACTGCCCTCGTATATTTCGATAACTAAAAAGTAGTATGATTTGGGACCATAGGCGTAGCCACCCACAGTTGGGTTTTTGGGATGCCAAATTTTTTGGAGTATCTGAGCACTATGCATAATTTCTATTGTTTGTTGTTGTGGTACATCTCAAAGTTATCACTACCCTACTTAAGCGTACACCATATACTAAAAGTACAAAGGGTATAAGTATAAGGCTTGTCAGACACCATAAAGTATATATATTGTTGATCAGCATCATCACCTGAGTCGATATAGCCATATCTGTCAGTCCGTCTGTCCGTATGAGTAAAAGGATCTCACGGACCATCAGAGCTATGGAGATGAACATTTTACCAAAAGACAGATCGAGTTTTTCGATTTATTTCGATACCTTTCCCTGTTTCCTCGTAGTAGAATTTCGAGGTTTCCACTAACCCTACAAAAGATATTTTTTCGGAATTTATTAGATATAATTTTTATCTTGTTCGAAGTATGGCAGTGGTGCAGAGACTGATGCCATGATAATTCTTCAAAGAATGCATCTGAATGATTTTCATTAAATCCAACTATAGTAATAGAACAATAATAATAATAGTAAAAAATTAAATTTAAATATATTTAAAATTTTGTCAATAAAAAGTTATTTAACTTGGAAAAAGAGTATTTTTTAAAACAGCCCTGGACGGTTTTAGATTCCCAACTAAGCCAGTTGGAAAAATAAATCTCAAAATTCTCAAAAATATTCAGGAAAAAATAAGTTCAGAATTTGTAAACGAAATCGAAAGAACATCACATGTTTTAAAGGCAAGATAATGTTGTAGCGTACCAAGTGGTCCATAATAGATGGTTCTCAATGGCCCTCAACGACCTTAGAAGCGCTGGCCCATTGCAACGCAGAAATGTTCCCAATGGTGCAGAAGCTCCTGGAAATACTGTATCTATAGCGACACCAAAACAGATATTTTCATCTTTAAGGAGTCAGGACTTTCTTCTTCATTTCTAGCGGTGTGCAACTTGGGTACATTAAATAAATAAATAAAAATAAATCCATTTCTCAATAATCTTTATAGTTTTACTAAATATAATAGAATATGTTAATACCGCAGTAATCTAGATTTCGGGGGAAAATGCATAAATTCCAATAAAATTTTTAAGACTTTTTGAAATTAAAATTAAATTAAAATTATATCTTTTGGGCTCCACAGCAAACAACTTTCGAAAAAAAAAAAAAAATTACTACTTATAAAAAGTGCCTTGTACACCTTCTACTTATTTCGTTGCCAATTATAACTATAAAACCAATTAGCTAAGGCTTTTAAGCACTTACCAGAAACAAATTGGAAAACATACAAAACGAACAGCTTGAAAACATCATCAATGTTTCAAATCCCGTCAAGGTAAGAACACAAACAATCCACAGACAATCTATAGACTGCAGCACAGTCTGATGATGAATGATGCATTTTTTATGCCGACAGCAGCTAAAAAATAAAAAAAATGCAATAAAAAATAATAAAAGGAGAAAAAAAAGGAATTGAAAATGAAAAACCAAAACGCAAGTAAAGAAAATGCGAATAAAAGGCAGCAGACAGAGATGTTTGAATTTTATTGGCGAAATTGATAAAGTGGCTGTAGGAAAATCGAATGGAATTGCAAATGCAAAAACCAATCGATAGAAACAACGCGAAATCAAGCGTCCGACTTTGCTGGGCTCTTTAGTTCTTTGGTTGCTTGGTTCGAGTAACTCGATGGCTTGGTTGAAGCAATCAACATGGGCAAGTAACATAATCCAACAATTGAAAGGTGACGCAATGCGAAGGTTCGTTGCTCGTGTCTCTCTGCAAAATAGAGCGCAGGTTCAATGTTTCTAGTGTAGCTATATGAAATTGTGAACCAATTTTAAACAAACTTCCCAAAAATGTGTGAACTAATAAAAAACGCATAAAAACACATAAATACAAGTTAAAAAATTTTGTGAATTTTTTAAGATATTACGCCCAAATTTGGGTCAGTTATACTTAATATTAGACTTAACCATTGTGTGAAGTTTGAACAAAATTGATCCACTATTTCATATAGCTACCATACAAAAATTGAACCAGTTTGCTGCACACTCCAGCTTGCGCACTTCTCTGCGTCACCTTGTAAAATTCATTGCATCATGGGCAAGTACGAGGATTTGAAGATTTATATTTTGAACATTTTCTTATTTTTTTTTTGTAGATTTTATTTTGCATGCATAAAAAAAATAAAAGCAATTGTTCTTGTGGATAAATGAAGCAGGAGGCTATGTTTGTGGCATTAACTTTTCTTATGCAATGGTTCGTGATGGAAATCAATTTTGTTGGTTGGTTTCTCTTTGTTTTGCAAGCACCAGGATAAACTGTGCAAATTTATTTATGGCAAGTAGTACAAGCAGCTTAATTTTGATTACTTAAAAAAGAAGTGAGCCGTAAATAAATGTTATTGAAAAAAGAAAAAAACTTCAGTGCTGCAATTAGTTTGGCTATGAAAATATTTAAAAACGATGGCGTACCTTAAAGTCGGGCGCGGACGACTTTGGCATACCCTGTACCACTAGCCTGCATTAAAATCCAGTATATTGCTTAAGAACACCACAATACATTTGATTGCCAAATTAGGTTACGATACCATCATAAACAACCAAAAACTGACGAATTTTGAACCAAAAATGTTTTTTTGACCGATCGTTCCTATTGGAGCTATATGATTAATTCAACCGATTTTGATGAAATTTGGTACAGTGCTTGGGTACTCTGTAAAACTTCAGAATGCCTTTTACAATATCTTCTCAAACAAACGAAACACAACGAATTTTGCTCAAAAACGTTTTTTTGACCGATTGGTCCTATAGGAGCTATATGATATAGTCAACCGATTTTGATCAAATTTGGTACAGTGCTTGGGAACTATAAAAACTCGGGAATGCCAAATTTGGTTACGATATCTTTACAAACAAACGAATTATCCATCTAAAACTTTTGGTTTTTTTCGAGGTCCTCTGAAACACCCCTATGGGAGCTATATAATGTAACCCCGATATCAAAAAAATAAATTAAACTTGTCTCCTATGGAATAATAAGGGATCTAATCTGAAAGTTTGGTTGCTCTAGCTCTTACCATTTCTGAGATCTAGGCGTTCATATGGACGGACAGACAGACGGACATCGGTATACCGACTTCTCTAGTCCCTCTGATCATACTTTAGGTAACTTTGGCTGGTCTCCGACGTTTCCTTCTGTATGTTACATACATTTTCGGCTTGCACAAACTTAATATACCCTTTGTACCATACGGTACAGGGTATAAAAATTTTCTTTTTAAATTAGAGATGATACAGGGAAGGAAATTCAATGCTGTTCGGCCCATCCATTACCAAAGTATTTATCTACCTAATGCATCTATTTGTTTTGGTTCTTGTCTAACAGACAGACATGGCTGAATCGATTTCTTTTGTCGTCCCGATGATTATACTCTGTATTCCTGTAAGTAAAGGGAATATAAAGTTTGTGCAAATGTATGTAAAATAGAGAATTAGATGGCAGAAGTCCAAAAAACCCAGCACGTCAGATTTCTGACATAACCTTAAAATGCCCATAAAACGTGGTTTTTTTGGAGGTTACCTAAGAAACCCGATAAACTGTCTCGAAAAAAATTTCGCGGGGTTTTTTGAGGTTAGGGTAGAGTCTAAAAATTTTTATTTTGAGAATGTTTAGTATGATTTTAAGCAAAAGTGCTTTCAATGAACGAATAAAGAGCATCAAGAGCATTTTGTACTCATTTTTAAAGCTTAGTCTTACTGCTGAGATGAAGAGTATTTTTTGCTCATTATTCATTATTATGAATAAGAGAAAACAAAAAATTCTCATACATTAAAGACTGAATTAATTTTGCTTTGGGCCAATTCGAACTTGAAGTTAGGTGGCCGTTTTTCTGAAGATTAGGTAACCTTTTTCCACAGATCTAATAGGCTTGGATTTTGGTGGAACAGAAAAAAGCTTCTGACTGTAAGTGCCTACTTGTAAGCCACTCTTTTTCTGAGCTCAGCTGCGCAGCAAGCTCCAAAGGAGAGACTCTAAACAGAGAAGGAATGCATTGTAATAATGATCATCATATAATAAAATTTAAACATTTTAGCCTCGGAATTAATGTCTTGCTAGAATATGAAGCCAGGAGAAGGATCTCCTTCTCAAGAAGAGAATCTCCTTCTCAGACTATTAACTTGAACCGTTTCTACAAGTCTCCCTGCGAAGCTGTTGAGATAGGCAATGAACCTATCATTGTACCTACTGGTCGTCTACGGTACTCAGATTGAAGTCACGCCCATTCGCATCCAAAAATAGGGCGGTACACCTTTTTCTGTATGATTTGAACCTATTTGAGAGAAAAGAAATCATTCACGCATTGATAATTTTTGAAAGCTGTGTAAATCTCTCCAAAAATGCTTTTATTTTTGTATTTTTTTCTCAATAAAGATAAATGAAACAAATTGCAGCACCTGTACTGACACAAATGCTATAAAATGCTATTTCAATACAAAAATGAAGAAAATCCCATCAAAAGCTTCGTTTGTGGAAGTAAAATTCAAATTGGATTTACGGTAGGTTTAAAGGCTGCCTCAATCTGCTGCCTGCAGCTGCAACTGGAAATAATCGCATATCAAACATTTAAACTGATTTTCAGTTTTTAAGCAAATAAAAACTCTAAAGCTCAGTTCGGCACTTCATAAAACATAATACATTCTGCAACCATATGTGGCATAAGCCAGTTTGGGTGCTTGAAACTGGGACTCGGACTCAGGACTCGGACTCGGGCTGGGCAATATGTAAGCTAACATGCTTAATTTAAAGTGCTATGATTTACCAGTAGAAATCAGTGTCCGTGAATGGAATGTGTACGTGTGTGGGTGACTGACTCATGCATTTGTGTGAATGTTAGAGATGAGCGCGTGCCAGATTTTTATTTTACTTCTCTAAGCGGCTCGTGTTTCGGGCACGCTTTCTATGGACACGGCTCTTACCGAGGCACGAAAAACTTGTCATAGGTATTTGAAAAGGTTTGCATTAGTAAACTTCTTGCTTTATTTTAAAAATAAAATAAAAATCAACTCCCAAAAAATAAAATTTAAATCATCTGTTGAAAAAGACTTACAATTTTTCGAAACAGTCGGATATAGCAGAACTTTTAAAATTGAATTATTATAATGCTGAATACTATGCTATGATAAGCTACACCTCATTAAAGCTTTATACTTTGCGTTGTTTCAGAAACTGCTTCATTATTTAAAAATTTACAATCAATGGATGCAAAAAACTAATCTATTTTTATTTTGGTGTGAAAAATTCATACAAGCTTACAAAACTTGTATTAAATACTCAGAAATTACAACAAAGTTAAAAAGGAGGACTTTAAAGTTATTGAAATATTAATTTAATCATACAACAGTCGACTTAGTTGGGTTGCCCTGAACGCACTTTAAAAGCAGAACACGCTTTGCAAAAAAACTAGATCAGAAGATAAGAAGTCTTTCTTATGTTTATAGTGCACCTGAAAATGTGCCATCCAATAGTGATTCCGACTTTGGCTCCAAAAAAGTCATGGTCGTGGAAAGCTTACCGAGATTATGGAGCGATCACTTCTCATATCTGCTAGCAGTTGTATATAAATCCGTCTCCGGTTCCAAGCAATAGTGAAGTCAAAGTCGCAATTCAGCGCCTTAAGAAGAATAATGATGAAAGACCTGCCTGCTGAACTGCATTTGGTTGGTGGCAATGAGTTGGTAGGGTGCATTCACTTATCTGTAAGATATGCCTTATGGAATGCATGCCCGCAGAATGGAATCTCAGTATGATCTGTCATATCCTGTAGATGGGAGCTACCACAATACGCGAAAATTACTGTGGTATTAGCCTTCTTCCCATAGCTAATATGGTGCTTTAAAGTGTGGCCTTATTAGTGTGGTTGTAAATCCACCATCAACCAGCACCTCACACTGTGCCAAATCCTGGGGAAGCCCCACATACCACCTTTGTGTCGGCTTCATCGAACGCACCAAGCGTGATGCCACTGGCGCCTTTGGAGCTATTGAAAAAGAATCAGCTGAAGTGGGTTTAACTTGGGGTAAACGAGGGCAAGTCCAAGCTTAAGGTGTGCTCCAGTAGAGAATTACAGCGTTTTTTTTCAGCTGACTTCGAAGTTATAGCTATCAGCAGGTAGCTATAACTTCGAGATTGTTAAAAAATTTGTTTATATTAGCTCCGCGGTAACTTACAACAATAACGACAGCTTGAAGATCAAACGAAGAATAACTCTTACGAACAGGTGCTACTTTGGACTCAGTAGGCAAATGAACCCTCTCTCGTCAGGCAAAACTTACATTCTGTAAGACACTCATGCTTCCAGTCCTCCTATACAATATGACGCCGAGGCATGGACGGTAATACAAGCAGATGCAGCTGCATTTGGGGTGTTCGAGAGAGAGATTCTTCGCAAGATCTTCAGTCCCGTCTACGTTGGCGATAATTGGCGATAATTATCGTACTCGACTGAAAGATGAGCTGTATGAGCTATAGGGCAATATTGAAGTAGTGAAGTGAATAAACATTCAGCGACTTCGCTATTTGGGTCATGTAGAGCGTACGGCTGGCGGTCAACGAAGAAGAGGAAGTCTACAGCGTCATTGGCAGGACCAAGTGACTAAAGCTCTGTCAGCCTTTAGCGCGCGCAAAGCAGAAGCGCTTGGATACAAAAGTTCCAGCAGGCCGAGACCCGCTAGGGTTTTATAGGCCAGTTAAGAAGATGAAAAAGAAATTATTTTGGTGGCAGGAGACGAAAAATCAAAAAAGGCTGCTATGTCAAGTCAATGGTTTTGTGTTTGCAAAACCGAATTCATAGTTCATTTGATCTCGTCTGATCAGTATTTTTTTTTCCCCCTGTATGGACACAAGACCACATATGAAGTTTTTTACTAAAAATGTTTGCTTATTTTAATTTAATTAAATATTGGAATTCGATGTTAAAAAATACGTAGAACAAGTTCTATGTGAGGGTCTAAAAAGATGTACATTTTAAAAACAGCAGCTAAAATTTTATGGATTTTCCAAAAATCAGGGATCGTTTTGTTTATTCTTGGGAACGTGATTATTTCAATATGGACTGTCTCGAAAACGTGGAATCATGAGTACAAATTCGGATTCAGCGACCTAAAAATATTTAAAAACAAAACGAAATTTTTCTCGAAATTTTAGTTCGGGCCTGAAAAAAACATACCTATATTAGTGCGGTCCTGGGCTTCAAAAGGAAATGCTGTTTCAAGCTCTTACCAAGCCGCGCCTTTCGATAGGCACGCGCCCATCTCTAGTAAGTGAGTGACTGCGTACGTGTGTATATGCACGTCTCTCTTTGTTTGGTCTCAAAATAGATGAGCCAACAATGCACAAGTTTTCAACACTGGTTGCAACCAACGTGTTGCAACGTATGTGCAGCACATATGAAGCAAAAAATATTGTAGCATAATTTTCGGTGCAAACAATATGTGTATGTGTGTGTGTGCGAGTGTATGTGTTGGTAGGGAAGTGTAGGGAAACTGCAACATAGTCCTGTACCCGAACTACAGCCAGGAACGGCTACTGCCAGGACCTGCTAGGCACATGGCATACATCAGCACATGCATTCATAAATCATATTCTGCTGCAGCAGCTAGTTCGTCCCTATAAAAGGAAGCGTGTGTGTGTTTAGCAGCAGTGTCGGCTATTTTAAGGATATTTATACTGACAGCGGATTTTTGATGGAAAAACTTTTGTAAATTGCTTTTAGCAGCCGAAAGAAAAGAAGCCAAAACCAAAAAACGGGCAACAAAAAATTTTCCAACACTTGGGCACGAGAGCCAAGGCCCAAGCGCAGCTTTAATTTCGTTTAAACAAGTATGTGTGTGTTTGTGTGTGAGTGTGTGGTCAACAACTTTTATAATATTGTTTATATACAGGACGCAGGATATATGCCGCTCATATCCTGACCAAGTTTATACACAAACACACACATTCTTACAGCTTGTTGGTGCTCCTGCGGCTGGTTCTTGCTCCATTGTGCTCCTGTTTACTTTGGAAATGCACATTTATTAAATCGACTTCATTTTTTTTAATGATGCAGAAAAGTTGTTGGTCCCACCGAGGCCACTGCACCCAAGCCCCCTCTTCACAGTCCCTCTGCCCCCGGTTATATACAAAGGACGCATAATAGCGAGAGCTTGTTAAAAATGGGCAACATATTTTCATTTCATTCCTGGACACTCCATCGTTATACTCGTTGTTGTTGTTATTGTTGTTTGTTTGTTTGTTTGTTTGCTCGATTATTAACGTGATTTTCCTTATTGTTATTGTTTGTTATGCATTTTCGTCGCCTTTTGTTGCTGAAAAATATGTTCGAATATTTTTTAAGCGCTAAATCGAATAATACAAGAAAATGGGAATTAAGTTTGGGCTACACAATAAGCTCTGGTACATTAAGAAAGTGAACCGACTATAGTCAGGACATACCGACTACAATATACCCTCTACTCTCACATTTCCTCTACCAACACGGCCACTGCTTATACCTTATTGAATTTGTTTTCTATAGTTTTGATCTGAAATTTCCTTAGCTAAAAACGATTAATAACAATTATATGGAGCCTTAAGTGCCCACGTGGTAATGCTTAAACATTTTAAAATTGTAACCCTTCATTTTATTAAAAAAAAAAAAATAAATATAGTGATTTTTACATTTTTTATTTTATTTGTTTTGTGCGTATAACTTCCACTGTTTTCCAGCCACTTATTTGTAGAAAATTTAATCCCCCAGAAAGGTATTAAGAAAAATTTGATGAGTAGCAAAATGTGAGGTAATACCAAAAAAAATTAACACGTTAAAAACAATCCCCTACTTTTTAAATTATTTGGTAATTAAGAGTTGGTTATTTTCGTACTTATTTTGTGGGGTCTAAAGTACCTAGTTATTTCTAGGTCCTGCACAAGCATTTTTTTTGCTTCGAAATATAACACCTAAGAGCTTTGTCCCGATTCTCTACTGCAAAATAAATAAAAAATTAATCCTTAATCCTTAATGAAATTTGACAAAGAATGGGTTCATTTCAAATGTTTAATTTTGTTACAATTTTTCTGTTAAAGGTCACCCCATAAAATTTTATAGAAATTACGTCAGTTACTAAAAATAATTAAAAAAATGCTTTGATAAGTAATTTAAATTTTTTTATTATTTACCTGTAAAATGAATAAAATTTTTTCATTTTATACTGGGATGCTAGAGAAATCTCTGGAGATTGGGGGTACGTTTTGAAACCAAATCTATAGTAAACCGTAGGTGCTATAGAACACTTAGAGATAGGTTCGGAATGTTTACGCTTTTATGGGAATGGAAACAAAGAGTTGCTACTGTTCGAAAATTATTTTAGCACATTAAGACACTTATTTAATTATATGATTCTTGACAGTGATCTGAGAAAGTCAATTTATTATAAAATAAGACAAAAACTTGTGGAATATTTTGCAACTTTTTGCTTCCATTTTGTAATAAATTTTGAATATTTATCCAGCCAAACAAATGAGTTTGAATGACAACCCTACGTGCCACCGGTTATCATCATCTGTCAGTAGCATTGTGAATGGCAAAATGCATTTGGGTGAAAATAAGTGAAGCGGGCCACGGTTTTGGTCGATCTCTTCGATTTTCACGATTTTTAATGATAAAAATTAAGAATGACTGACTTTGCACAGAATTTTATGCCCTACAACTTTTTAGAGCATTGGGAAAAATATTAAAGTACGCGTAAAATGTTATTTGCAAAAAACCGATTTTTGTGTCCTTTGAACTTAAATATCTGGAGACGGAGTCATGATATTCATTGTTACTTTTAAAATGTCAAAACAAGCATTCATGTCGAGTTTGAACTTATTATCTTTCAATTCCGAGTTTACTAAGGCGAACATGCGAGGTGCTATCACTAAAATAAGCATAACTTCCACAATTCTAGGAGTTACTAACTTTTTTTTTGTTTTCCACAGTGAATTTACGCGCATTAAATAGCATTAAAGTGGGAATTCATTTTTAAATTTTAAAGTCAAAAAAAAAATTGTTAAAAAATAAAAAAAAAAATTGTTAAAAAATGTTAAAAAATTTTTTTTTACTTTCCTTTGACAAGCCATATCTCCTAAGCGAATAAAGATACTGGCGCAAATTTTTTCCATAATAGATAAAATATTGAAAAAAAAACAAAATTTAACTTTTTTCTTTAAATTATTACAAAATTTTTTATTATAATTATAGACAGAATCGAAACTCAATACTGGCCTTAAAAATGTTATGTTATGTTTATGCTTGATTTTTTAACAGCTGCCAGCTGTTTTGTATTGTTTGGGTTGTAAAATACATCATAAATTAATAATTTCAAAAAAAAAAAAATGCTGTCCTTTACTAAGATAACGCAAGATAAGAACAAGGCCGCCATGGCAAAGCTGTCTAAATTGTGCTAATAATTGGTTCTTCACTCTCCAAATTCTTCATATTTCCCATGTAAATATTAGTTTTGCCATGCTTTAAGGAATGTCTTGGCGAAAGTGATATGTCTATTACAGGAAAATAAACTTTAACGAAAACAAATTTTTATATGTTTTCAATTACCAGAAAAAAGTTCTGGCTGATTATTTTGCAGCTGGCCCTCGCAAAGCACATGCCTTCAGTGCGCAAAGCCATTATTGAATCTTATTTTATTTTTTTTTGAACTCGCTTTTAAAGTTTTACTGTCCCTGTGTTCTGAAACAGATATGTATTATCCCGACCCGACCCAAAAGATTTTTAAATTTATTTCAACCATTGCGAACTCGTCCAAAATTTTAATTAGACAAAATTTTAATAGCAAAATATAATTAGAAAAATATGCTACAGATAATTTTGGACAGCAAAAAGCCGCGAGTGCTTAATGTTAATTTTGTTTCTGTGTTTTTATTGAATGCACCCAATTTAAAGATAAAACATTTAATAAAAATATTGTTATAACCAAAACGCCAACAATGCTGTTTCTTAAACTATAAAACCAACAATAAAATAAATTCAATAAACAATAGCAATATTAATAAAAGAGTTGCGCCCGCAGAATCCATAAAAACCGAAAAATAAAACTACAAAAATAAAAACAAATGAACTGAAAAATGTTACAAAATTTGTTGTGTTATACGGCGGTCCTTTTAAAACAGGTTTTCATTTAGGTTTATTCATTTTAATTTACCAATCATTTGGAAATTCAATTTTATTTGTAACTAG
The DNA here is from genome assembly GCA_949987675.1 of Chymomyza fuscimana. Classification (NCBI taxonomy): domain Eukaryota; kingdom Metazoa; phylum Arthropoda; class Insecta; order Diptera; family Drosophilidae; genus Chymomyza; species Chymomyza fuscimana. The sequence continues at coordinate 44,945,044 of OX465088.1, read as the reverse complement.
TGGGCTCCGCCCCCTGCGTGCTTCATTTTCTAAGTTCCATCCACAAACACTCAAGGATTGGCCTTGTGATTTGTTTATCGTCAGCCGAATCGGAAATTGAACTATTTTAAACTTAAAGCGGACATCCGTTGAGACCATCGGATTTCTCGGAATCAGAACTTCCTCACCTTTAAATTTTCCTTTGAGTATCGTCGCATGTATCACATTCATCATCAGTTTTCTTACCACCAAACGTGTTCCATCATATAGTTTTGGTTGACTTATATTTCGAAGCATTATGATTACCGCGCCATCCTTTAGTGTTAAATTGTTTGCTGGCAAGCCAGGCATATCCAAGGAGCTAAAAAATTCAGTTGGATAGTTGGTGGCTTCGTCTTCGTTTGTAGCACAGTCAATAGATTTGTATTCATTCAGTACCAACGATTTGATTCTGTATTACAATGTATAAATCATCCACATCAACCATTCGTTATATTTGTCGTTAGCAACAATGTTCGGGAATACGTTGTTGATGAGCTCGTCTTTCGATGAGACAAAGGTAAAAAAAATTCGGAGGAAACAAAATCAATCCACTCGATTCATCGACCGAGAGTCATCAATTTTTTTGAAAAATCTTGAGCAGATGGATCGTTTGGAAAACCAACTATCATGTTTGATGTTACTAGTTGAAGTTTCTTCAAAGAACGCCACAGATAAGAAGATTTGACGCAAGCGTTTATTTCATCGGCAGCAGTCGATGTTGGAATGATTGGCAGTGTTTGCCAGGCAATAAAATCATTGCGCCTCCAAAACATCTCGAATCATTGGGCATATCTTTCAATGTTCTATCAAGTGCGCGTTTGTGCGCCATTCTGCATTTGTCCCAGATTTTGATTATAGACGCTACTAAAATTTTGGCTATTGCGGAGTGTCTTGCAATTTTACATATTGGTTGTTCAATATTTTGAAACTTTAACGGAGATTTTAACACTGAATGAGCCGTACGGCATCCTTCTAACAATGTGGCCGCTATTCCAGAAAAGGAAACTGCTACTGCAATGTCGGATCTCGCACGAACAGTGGCCAAAATTAATGACATCAGAAATGTCTTCCCTGTTCCACCAGGGCCATCCAGGAAAAATAAGCCACCATTTCCATCTTCAATTGCTTTCATTAATGTATCATAGACTTCCTTCTGTTGGTGGTTCAACAGAGAGACAAATCTTGACATGCAGCACGATATGTTTGGCACACTATATAATTAACAGTTCGTATTGATTTTAATGATGGATGTTGGGCCACGAACGTTCATCAACAACAACCGTAAATAGAAGCATTCATCATTCTTCGGATGAAATGTATAAATACGACCAAGAGCATGTGTAGAACGCACATTCGCATGACCAGGAATGGATCACCTTGCTTCCGACGTTCAAATGCCGAGTCGATATAGCAATGTCTGGCTGTCAGGATCTCAGAGACTATAAAAGCGATGGAGCTGAAATTTTACCAAAAGATGCGCATGATGATTTTCGATTTATGTCGATATCTGGCCCCCTGCCTCCGTAAGAGAATTTCGTGGTTTATTTCTTTTAATGTGATTTTTTCCGATATTTTATGAGTTACTCTGTGCGGAGACGAATCCAACAAACCATAGATAATTAAAATCGGCCAAGCCGTTCTTGAGTTATAAATGGTGTAACTAACATAACTTTTAACTCTCTTTTATATACATATATAGATTACTAAAAATAATTTTTTAACACATTGCTAATAAAAAGATTACACATTAGTTAGCTATCACAGTGTCCTGAAACGACTTGAAAAGTCAACCTGCTAAAGCTTAAATAAATAAATGGACACTATTCCTAATAAAATTTATAAAACTCGTTTTAGGGTCGAAAATTGGCAAATCTCAGCTCGATTCGACCATACCCACTCTTATCTTCAATACGATACTCTGCTCAACATTGGGCTTTAAAGAACCAATTTAGATCGTAGTCTTCAAATTGTTTATAGAGAATAAAATTATAACTTAATTAATCTCAGAATTGTCTTCTTGCAATAGTATACAGGAACTCTTTAAGGGGTCTTCCTCAGCATTGAGGAAATTCAAATTGTTTCTCTTATTAAAAAAAAAAAGTTTTATAGACATGTTTAAAAAAATAAGCAAATAATTTAGTTATGGATAGCTCGATAAATAACAAAAATTTGTATTTTTTTCAATTTTTTTTTAAACACTTTATAACAATTTTCTTTCTTAATTTTAAAATTAACAGTCAATATCAGGACCGCGTCTCAAGATATTCAAGGTTGATGGCCACAAAAATGGATTTTTTTTGCAAATAAAATTTAACTCATGCTTTAAATTTTATAGAAATATTTAAAAAAAAAACATGATGGCGAATAATTTTCTACAAAATCTGTTTACGACATTATCTTTTACAGCTGATACATCACGAGATATAGTGTTCAGAATACCACGCCTAAAGAAGCATGTCACCGCGCCAAAGCACTGCCCACTCTTCAAACTCTATCTCAAGATATTTTGACATTACTAAGATAATAGGAAAAATTATAACGCCCGCAATAACCGAGTTTTCGATACATCCATTTTTAAATCCTCAATTGTTCCTCATTCTTTTACGAATCCGTTTTTTTTTTTTTATTATATTCAAAATTCGCTGAAAATGACAAAAATACACCGAATTTTCGCACGAATTACTTTTTTCCCAACTAAAGTAAGAATCTAAATGTCGTTTCAAGGAACTCTACAAAAAAAAAGTGTTTTTGCTGAAGGTTGTATGAATATGTCTCATTCAGGACGGCAATGAAATTAAGAAAAATATGCGTACAACTGCAACGTCCCATATACGACCCAAATGTTTTTTGGAGCATGGCCGATTATGTGATTTTGGTTTACCTTTTTTCATCTGAGTTACCTTACACAATGTGGGCCTTGGATTCAGAAATCGAATACCGTTTTTTTTATATATAACCAATGTTGCGCATTATTTTAAAAAAAAAGCAACATCATGAAGAACAAAATCCTATGCCATATTAAATTTATATAAGCACAATTCATAAGTTGTCGCCAACAAAAAATTGCTAACTTTTTTGCACAGTGTAAGAACACATCAATACAATGCTTTATATGTTCTTTTATCATATATTAAAACAAATTATTCAATTTCGTAGGTAAATATTTTTTATTTATTTTATTTTTTTATTTGAGGGGTACAACTAAGTTCAGTTGACCTTATATTATAAAAAAAGTATAATTTATTTAGAAAAGAAAATAGAGCGAGGAAATTGATATGAACTAATCCGCGTCTCTAGCCCGATGGGTGAACTTTTTAATGATATGCACCAACTCACATCAAGAACTGGCCAGAAACTTGGATTTACAATATTAAAGTTGAAAAAAGGAAGCAAGATAAAAATTAAACATTATATCGCAAAAAAAGCCAATGGATCACCATTGACCAAGTGGGTGACTCATAATATAGGATTGGTCAAGGATGCTCGAAGTGGCAAGTCAAGGTGACTTAAGATAGAAGAAGTGATAGATTGAAAAGACTGTTCGAAAGAGAGGAAACTGTAAAAGTTATTACAGTTACAACATAAGACACGGAAAGGATCGTGCAAAGCATAATTAGATCTACAAAATTGTAAGGCTAAGGGTCGAAAATTACGAGTAACTCTGGATGGTATGACGAAAGTAACTTTGCTAAGAAGTACATTGGAATCGATAAGACCGAGTAACAGTTTATGCAAGAATAACACGCCGTGGCATGTTCTGCGATGATTTAAGGAAGGCAACTTTATAAGGCGAAGTCTATCAGAATATGGCGGTAGTCGGATATTTGGGTCCCAGTTTAAGCCACGAAGTGCAAAAAGGAGAAATTGCTTTTGTACGGACTCAATCATGTCCTGATAAAGGTGGTATTGAGGGCTCCAAACGCAGGAACAATATTCCAAAATTGGACGGACAAGAGAAATATAAAGAAGTTTGGTTGTGTAAGGGTCGTTTAACTCTTTAGACCAACGCTTAATAAAAGCAAGATCACCTCTAGCTTTATTCACGATGTTGCAAATATGATTATTAAATTTAAGGTTATGATTAAATAAAACACCAAGGTCAGACACACTCTCGATGCGTTCTAAGGTAGAAGATTCTAAAGAGTAAGTAGCCAAATAAGGAGCAGAACGATAAAATGTCATAACGTTACATTTTGTCTTGTTAAGAAAGAGTTGGTTGATATTGCACCAAGATTGCATGTTATCAAAATCATGCTGAAGAAGTAAGTATTTATTATTATCGGAGTAGGACATACAGAGTTTAACATCATCCGCATACATAAGAATGTGAGAAGATGAGATAACCTGAGGGAGATCATTTAAAAATAAGTTAAAAAGAAGAGGGCCTAGATGGCTACCTTGAGGTACCCCTGACGTGACATTAATTTCTGTAGATTCGCAACCTTTAAAAACTACCTTCTGGACTCGGTTGGATAAATAGGACGATATCCAATTTAAAAGACAAGAAGGAGACCCCAGACGAGACAGTTTAACAAGGAGAAGACTATGGTTTACCGAGTCAAATGCTTTGCTAAAGTCAGTATAAATCACATCAGTTTGTTTTTTTTCTGTAAAACCATGATTAATAAGAGATGAAAGTTCTAAAAGGTTAGTAGAAGTGGACCGACGTTTTACAAACCCATGTTGGGAATCCGACATTAAAGAACGACAGTAGTGTTGCAATTGTGAAGTTACAATCCTTTCAAAAACTTTTGGAATTGATGAAAGCTTGGCAATACCGCGGTAGTTCTCAATGTTGGACTTGGAACTTTTTTTATGAATAGGGATAATGAAAGATTCATTCCAGATGGCCGTAAGATAAGAATATTTTAATGAAGTGCGGAAAAGAACAGATAATGGCGTAGAAAGAGAGTGAGCACAATGCTTTAAGACGGAACTAGGAATGGCATCGGGGCCAGGATGATTTAATGGACAGAAGGGATTGCAAAACGTCGGTTTCAAAGATTTCTGGATAAGCAATAAGATTTGAATGTGGTAGGTTATAGGGATATTTAAGGTCAATGCTAATAGGGTTGGCAGAATAGGTAGTTTGAAAAAATTACTCAAACAGGTCGGCGATTTCTCAATTGTTAGTAGAGCTTACATTTTTGAAATATAGCGATGCAGGAAATAAGGAAGATTTTCGTTTAGAATTAACAAAAGAAACAAATTTTTTAGGATCACTGCAGAAGTTGAGCCGACAACGGAAAAGATAATTATTGTAGCCAATTCTATTTAGAAGAACGAACTTGCTACGTAAAATAGAAAACTTATAAAAGTCAACAGGAGATCCAGATTTCTTAAATTTTTTGTAAGAAGAAGACTTGCGGTTTTTTAAAGAGGACAGACTAGTAGTAAACCAAGGCGGCTTTAAAGAAGGAGCCGGGACAGAATAAGGGACAAAGAGATCAAAAGCAGCGTATAAAATTGAAAAATTAACATGGCTAAACAAATGTTTTTTCAATTATTTACATTGATTGCATGATAGTAGTTTCCTTTTATACAAATAATTAAACAAAATTTAGCATTTACTACCTAAAAAATTGTTTATTTAATGTTATTGAAAGAAAGTACAGTACACCAAAAAACAAATCTGAACACTAAAACTTTAAAGCATCTTAAAATCTATAAAATGTTTATTTTGAACATAGTTTTTAGTTTTGTATGATAACTAATATAGCTGCTATACAAGATAAAATCTTGGCTTCCTGCTCCATTCCACCTGCTAATAAAATCGTACCTAAAGGGTCGTAGGTTTTACGTCCAGGAACAATGTGAGTCATCCTCGCTACAATGTATAAACGCAGGAGTTCCAGTACTGTATACTATATTTACATCCGATATGCCAATTTCAAGTAGAGTAGACGTCGCAACTTGCTCTGATGACACGGCAATTATTGCATCTAGCGTATCTCCTGTGGAAGCATCTCAACTTCTGCAGTCTCAGTTGAGTTTGCTAGAGAAATGGATAACTGAATGGAAAATAGTAGTAAACTCGCAGAAATCCGTCCAAACTACATTTGCTTTGAGAAAAGGGAACTGTTCCTTGGTTCGGTTATACAGATCTGAAATGCCCCAAAGTGATATTGTTAAATACCTCGGAATACACCTGGATAGAAGACTCACATGGAATGCACATATAAAAGCCAAACACGCGCAGCTCAAAATAAAAACAAAAATAATGCACTGTCTATTGGGGCGTAATTCTCAACTCAGCCTCGAGAACAAAGTAAGACTTTACAAGGCCGTCCTAAAAACAATTTGGATATATGGCATTCAGTTATGGGGCACAGCGAGTGTCTCTAATCTTGAAGTGCTACAGCGCTTCCAATCAAAAACTTTGAGAAACATTGTAAACGCTCCATGGTATGTCTCAAATGCCTAAATTCACAAGGATCTCAACATTGTAAGGAAGTTCTGGTGCTGGGGTATAACTCAGTTTGAACCAGGGCCAACTTACAACTAATTTGTAAATTTGCTGAGACACTGGGCAGCGTAGGGGGGTTAGCAGTCACACTACACCACCCGTGCGTACATACCATTTCTATACTCTAACGATTCTCTTGGGCTGTTGCTGAAAATCACATTTACTACTGGGTGCTCTCGTATGATCGCCACAGACTACGTCAATGGGCAGGGCCCCCAGGCAGGAATGGTTGCACACACTATGACGTTTAATCACTGTCGCGACACTGGAGCGCAAATATTTGTAATAATGACAACGTTTAGTTTCTTCTCATAACTTTATAATCATTTCACTTTATTCTCTTATTTAAACCTTTTTTATCCTAGTCTCGTACTTTAACCACGTTTTCTCTTCCCTAACCTAACTCTTCTCGCGTGTCCATTTCGTGTTTTTGCCTCTTGTGTTTTCCGCGTCCACGTCTGTGCTCGTTGCCGTCCGAATCTATTCTCCTCGAGTTAACTTTTCTTATCGCCCACGCCAGCTCATACCTCAGTCCGGCGTGGCGATCTTCTACTTATCGATGTTTCGTTTTAACAATTAATACTAAAAGCATTATATTTTGACTTAATACTAGAATTTCTATAAACACTATATTTAACTATACCAATACTTTATTCATTATTGTGGCGAGGCTGGTAGCCTCATTACAACATTTGCTATGTTAAAGAAGAAGTCAGCAAATTTAGCAATAGATACATGGAAAGATTATTGGAACATAGCAATAATCTAGCCCTTAAATTAAAAGATAACAGTCAAACCTATAGAAGACTTAAAAGATTTCATGTCCTTGATCTCTCAAGTAGATTTTAATTCAGAATTTACTTTTTTTTTTATTATTTATACTTATAAATTAAAAGGATTAAAATTATAAGTTATAATAACCACTAGTTCGCATATAGCACCTTGGTCTGAATGGAGACTAGCTGCTACTGTCACTGTTTAAATAATTTTATATAATTTACTAATTGTTTTTGAACAGATTGTAAATAAAATCGAAGAAAAAAAAAAAAACTAATATAGCTAACATTTGACATTTGAGAGGTCATAGCGGTTGACCTAATTAAACAATGACCTTGATTTAATGTTTATTCAATAAATTTATTATTTGCCAACAAAGCAAAAAACAATCCGCAAAACTTGACTTTACGAGAGTTACCAAAAATGATATCATGCTAAATTAAAACCAACCACATATGCAATTGGTTTTAGACTTAGGACATGGCCTAATAAAACTCAAAAATTTTGTAAAACTTTTTTTTTTTTCTAGAAGTTCGTACAACTAAGTCCTTGCGTCTCTTTGTCCGTCAGAGATCAGATGAGCTAGAGGCATAAAATATTATCAAGAGCTGACCATAGTAGGTTTAATTAAATCTATAACTACCTACAAGCATGCAAAACATTTATAAATTATTATTATATAAACTGAAGTGTTTTTTTTATAAGTTGTTATTTTTTTTATATATGAAAAATTAAAAGTAAAAAATATTAAAAAATCAGGCAGCCGTGAAACAATCTTTTGTTATATGGTTGTTGTATATTTTTTTTTTTTTTTGTGCTGCTGCATGTTAAAAATGTTGCATGCATAAATAATAAACGGTATCCAGGCGCACACACAAAGCCTCTCTCCCTGTCTAACTCTCTTTCCCTCTCTTTGCCTTTCTCTCTCTCGCGCTTGTTGTCAAACAAAGGCATTATGCACATATTTGCCACATGACATAAAAAACTAGTGGAACGATTACAGTCCGAACGTCCCGACTATAATATACACTGTACCTTACCTAATTTGCACAGTATCGAAAAGCTGTGGATTGGAGTCTCCACGAGTCTTTGATTGAAGCTTCTCTGAAAACTAAATTCAAATTTGTCTCGACTAGAAATATATAATTTGAGCAGACTTTAAGGTTTGAGACCAACTTCCCTGCTACCTATATATGATTTTACTAATGAGGCTATTCGAATTTTGGCCTCTCACATTTATGATTTGATTATAATAATATTTGGTTCTCATTAAAAGACATGTTGGTACGATCGTTTTGCCTTCCTCTACGGAGAGACTTTGGAGAAAGTTCTTAAAATTATATAGAGGAGAGTGGGGTGAATTCGAAAGTGGGGTGAATCCAGAAACGCATCCTAACGGATTTCTGAGTTGACATTTAAATATGACTACACCAATTTTCAAATAAACGTCATGACCGACGGTGGTTTTTGATAATACTTCGAATCGAGTACACGTGTTCGTTTCATTTCAACATTTTTGCGAGTAAAATCAAATATAAGTATATCAATAATATTATTTAGACTATACCTAAAAATGCTACGATTTTTGTAAGCCACCAGAATGACTACTCCGTTTCGAAAAAGACGATTTGCCAGTGAAAATCGACAAAAGGAGTGCTCTTTCAGACAATTTCCCTCTTTCTTAAAAAAAAAAAATCATTTTTTCAGGGCATTTCACAAATATAATTTATAATACGGATAATGATTTCCGGATAGACTAGGATAGAAACTTGAACGTAAACGCATTTTGAAGCCCCTTTATACAATGGATTTGTACCACTCTTATTTCGTGGAAAACTAGGTATTCAATAGTCCAAAGAAGGAACTTCCATATTGTCTTAAGGTTAAGGAGAACGACCTCCAAGTGTAAACATTTGTTTGATGTAAATTGGTCCACTACGTACAAAAATTGAACCAGCTTTTAGGGCAGTTCAACTCGCGCAGTTCTTTGCGCCACCTTGTAAAATTCATTGCGTCATGTGAATAAGTTCGTTGATGAACACCTCAAAGGCAGTCAGTCGATCAGAGAGAGCAAAACAGTGAAGAAGTGTTTAGAGTGAACTGAAATGTCTGCTACACATAAATTAATATTATTAATATCATTGTGATTAGAACACACTTTTTTCAATTCTATTTAGCTGATGTGATATCTAAAAGTTAATTTTTTATCGAGAACAACTCTTAAGTACTTGCAGATATTTTTTCATTTAATATTAATAAAATTTTACTTACTGGAAGGTCTTTCTGTTTTCTTGAGAAAAATATTGCTTGAGCTTTATTTTTAACACGACATTAAAATAGTTTTGCCGGCTTTAAAAAATTTAACTACACAAAGCTAATATGCCCGTTTATCCTAAGTATAGGGTATTGGAAAAAAATGCAATGGCCCACAAACAAGATGAGGTGAGAGCATGGCTGTTAGCTAGCAGCTTCTAAATTTATTTTATTAAGTCAAGCACATACACAGGTACACGCACACACACACACACATACCACAAACACACTTTCACACAGACGTGCATAAAATATAGATGACGCAGGACGCTCCTCATGGTGCTGCTGGTGTTGATGCCGCATGACTGACTAACAGTATAAATAAAATAATTTACGGTAACTGCTGCCGCTCATCAAGCCAAAAACGGCGCGTCGCGCGGCTTGTTGACAAAAACCGTAGCAGAATGCGGCACCCAACTCCGGCGGAGGATCATCATCATCAGCGTTGACAGCGGCAGCTGTTTGTGTTGTTGTTGTTGTTGCTGCTGTTGCTTTGCATGTTGCATGTTGCAGCAGACGCCCCAAAAAAATGCCAAGTACACAAAAGTGGTTGAATGTAGCATACTTTTTAGCGCATCTCTTTTGTGTGCAACTCACTCTTGTTTTTTTTGTTATCCTCTATATATGATATAATGTATGCACATTTTCAGGGAAAGATGTGAAGAATAAAGTGTGGTAAAATCTCGCGCATGTTAAATATAGCTATAATTATGCGCTCACATTTTTTAAATTAAGTTTTATTCTGTGCTGTGTTTTTATGTATGCTTCTTTTAGAGATGGACTCGTGGACTGGCACACCAATGGGCTTGATTGGTTACTATATTACTACTAATCCAATTTTTTTGTCTCCAAAATTGTTATTTGTCATGGTCCACAAAAAGAGACGTTCGTTTTATACTTAACCAAATCAAACTATTTCATCTAACTTGGTCAGAGATAGCAAACACGCTGTAACTAATCCGATAAATATCGTAGTTGCTGCATATCGCAACTAAGTCCCATGATTCTAGAGCAGTGGTCGGCACAAAATACACTCACAATTTTTTTTTTGCGTATGTATTGAAGTTTTCTCTGCCGCAGTAACGTATTGCGACGCTGACGTTGGTAAGCAACAGACACAAAGTTGATGGTGCGTAGCTTCGGCTATTGTTGGTCTGCTTTACTGCCACTACAGCAGAGAAAACAATATCAGTTGCTTATGGGTAGTCACTTGACAAAGTTGAATTACGCTGTGCAACGTTTTGATTTTAGCTGAGCGAAAAATGTTTAATAAAGAGTGGGAGAGATTTTTTTTCATTGAGAACATGAATGGTGATGCGCAATGCGTAATTTGCAATTTCGTGTCCTCACGATGTACATTTGATTATATTTTTAGGCATTGTAATAGTAAACATAAGATGTATGAACAATTAGTAGGAGTTGAGCGTACACAAAAAATATTGGAACTGCAAGCCAAATACTTCCTAGTATTTATTGCGGATAATTTCCTAGAAGATGATTATTTAGGTACAAAAAAAGCTTCTTACACTGTTGCTTACCAACGTCAGCGTCGCAATACGTCACTGCGCTGTATTTCAGTACAAAAAGCACGCACACATGCAAGCATTTAGTGTATAACACATGACGTATGTCGACGTCGCTAATCCCTATGCTCGCGTGCATAGGCCGTGCCGACCACTGTTCTAGAGCATCAAAGTCTCTAAAAAATCTGCCTGTGCCAACAGTTTCAATAATAGATTTTAAGGTACAGCTCATCGCACAAAGCATAATATCTGTGGCATTCCCAGAAATACATCCTTCTATTTAACCCACGCTATGTCTCGAAAACGTTTAACCGTAAGGCAATAAAGAGAATTAATCCGAAAACCATTAAATTTTTTTAATTGAATTCACGAGCATAATTCGTGATCATCATAACGAATTAAACGATTAAAAAAAATAAAGTTTATAATAATATTTTTTTAAATACAATTTATTAATAAAAATTTGTGATTTTTAAGAATTAAAAAAAAATTCACATTTTTTACCCTAGAATTATTTTAGAGACCTTAACCTACAACTGTACCGGTGCACTGTGGGCCCAGATTTTGGCCAAAAATCTGGCATTGCCATAATAATTTTTTTAGACTGATGAAATTTTGCACACGTGTTCGTAAAGGATTGAACTATTTTTCTGGGAAGTTTGAGCCTCCTCAGATTTTTTTAAGATATAGATAATCTTGACCAAAATCGGAAAAATTAAAAAAAAAAAAATGTGTAACTTAATTACCACAAAAAAAACTGTTAATTGGAATTGGACCATACTTCATACATTGAAAAAATAGACTATACCCAAAATTGTTTTAATGGCTTTGGAGTTATAGCCCCAAACAGTTTCAGCTTTCCAAGGCAATTACAAAAAGACTACACCACCAATCAATCTGGACTTTAAAAGTTATAAATTTTTTGGCATGCTCTTTTAATTTCGGAAAAAAAAATTTCAAAAATCCATATTTAGATTTTTACGTTTTTTCGTCAAAATTGATAATTTTTACATTTTTTGATTTGCATCTTTGTAAGTATGCTATAAAATTTTCCAATTGTACATTTTTTTTACATTTTAGTACAGCTTTTGAAAAAATTGTTATTAAAGAATACTTTTAGGCAGCTAAGAAATTCAAAATATAGTATAATTTCCTGGGGGACAATTTTTAAAATTCAACTTTTAGACACAAATTTCAATTTCCGAAAATCGTCGACCAAAACCTGGCTACGCGGGCTTGTTATGCACTGTTATAAATCGATTGACTATATATGTATATATAGTCCCCATAGGACCGATCGGTCAAAAATACGTTTTTAGTGCAAAATTCGTGCTTCGTGTGTTTATGAAGATATCGTAATCAAATTTGGTGTTTGATAGTTTTTTAAAATTATCCAGTAATGTACCAAATTTGATCAAAATCGGTTGTTTATATCATATATCCCCTATAGGACCGATCGTACAAAAAAACGTTTTTTTCACAAAATTCAGTGTGTTTCGTTTGTTTGGGAAGATATCATAACCAAATTTGACATTCGGAAGTTTTTCAGAGTTCCCATGTACTGTGACAAATTTGATCAAAATCGGTTGACTATATCATATATCCCACATTGGACCGATCGGTCAAAAAAAGTGTTTGGTGCAAAAATCAACTGTTTTTTTTTTTTAGTCCTTAAGCAATATATCGGTTTTTAATTGCAATCTGGTGTTATCCCAAAGTCGTCTGCAGCTGACTTTAACGTACGCCATCTTTCGAACTGCATCTATCGGAGGCCAGTTAATTTATCTATTTGAGATACGCTAATATTAAAAAAAAAAATAGATCAGTCAAAATTAAATTTTGAATTCTTCATATATTTATTAAAATGCAATAATAGTAATGGGTTTAACTGGTTCTGAAATTTGAAATGAAATGGAAATATGAAAACTAACATATACAATAATAAAAAATAAAAATATTTAATCGGTAATTTTTTGTATAAAGTAGTTAAAGTGAAAAGCTCAAGTCTCATATTGGTTTCTTGCCTATTTCGGAATCTATATATATAAGTTCTTCATTGGTTGCTCACGCATCTTACCATTGATCATATTATTTCACTCTTCTTGGACTAGAACCATATTTAAAACAGCTCGTACTATACACGATCTCATATCTAATGCACATGGTACTCGGCATTTTCCAACTTCTCCCTTTGTAGTAAACATAATATTTGTTAGAGAATATTTCATAGCGTTGCCATCCCTAACATGAATAATAATTTTGTTTGGCTTGGCTAAATATTATGCATACGCCCTGTTAAATTTCATTAATATGTGATGCGTTAGTTTTTGTGTATTTCTAATTTTTTTTTTTTGTTCTTCTGTGTCAAATTACATATGTTAAATATTTTTTCCTGTCTTAACATTTTTGCAACTTGATGTAATATATGCAGCTGCTTAATGTTAATTTTTTTTCTCTTTTATTTATATATTTTTATTATACTTTTTGGACGAAGCGACGGTGGTTTTTTGAAAATTAGGTTGAGCATATGCATAAGTTGCTAGACTGAGGCCTTTGTGTTGTACTTATATTTATATGTACATGTATTCGTTTGTGGCTTGGTTTAAAAATTTGTCCAAGGTTTATGTAAAATTAATTTTTTTAACAAAACGCATAGAAAGCTGTCCTACACTGTACTTAGTTACATATTCCATTACTGAAGCGTCCGGTAGCTTTTATTCAATATTTCCAAGATACGTGCTGCCAAATAAAATGTATTATATTTCGTTTTACCAGCGAAGATTTACTTAAACACTAACATAGAGTGATTGTGTTTTTTAAATTGGTAGAGTTGCAATTAATGGAACAATATTTTGAGGTATTAAGCTTTATATCTTGAATATCCCAAGAAAGAAACCAATATGCATTAATTATTTCATGTTGCTTATCATAACAAATAAAATAACGAAAATGTATTTTATCATAGCTTGTTAGATTTATATCTCATAATAACTATTCAACTATAAGTTTAGTTAGTGCCAAGAAATTTAGTTCGTAACACCTATAAGGAAACGATTAGGTAGAGTCCTCATAGGTCATACGAATGAGTACTCGGCGGTGGAGTACCCGAAAAAAAGTTTGGTACCTCCATTAAATTTTTTTTTTTTTTGTTAAGGATTTCGTGGGGTGGAGATTTAATGTTGCATTGAGTCTACGTTTTCTTATTTATTATATTCACCTTCTTCTGCCGATTATATACATTGCACTATAACTAATTTTTGTAAAAACAAAAATGAAACCTTACTGTTTATGCCGGGAAGCCAGAGAAATGTTACTGTCAGTTATCAATTTGCAGTTATTTAAACCAAAGCAACAGTTGATGCTAAGTAAATTACACACTAATGGTGGGGGGGTGTTCAATCTTAGAGTCAATCCATGCGGCACATTGGCCAGACGGGATAGACAGCCTGTCAAAAGTACAGTTCTGTTGTAGTAACCTACAAGTCAATTTGTTATCAACCACACGTCTTGATTGCTTTACCTGCTGCTGCCACAGCAGCCACAGCGCAGTCTTTGCCACATTCAATGCCACAAATAGAGTTCCAAGTCAGGACCCCAGCCAGACAGTCGTGAAGCTCTAACGAGTTCTAAAACATTTCGCCCAGCTAAACGAAGTTAAACGCACTGAATAACAAGTAGTTTCTCACAAAAAAACAAAACAAAAAAAATATGAATCAGTCGGGACGATGACCGACATTGGGTTACCCTGCAGTCGCATTAACCGTAGTCACTATGACAAGATTACGTGAATTGGGTGACAATTTGCTGTCCCATGCACCAGATCTGGCAACAAGCGATTATTTTATATTCCCAATCCTTAAGAAATGGTAAGCGATTTTTTAGATAGATGAAGTCATTCCTTATACAAAAGCTTATTATGAGGGTCTTGAGAAAACCTATCAGTATGTCCAAAAATTGGATAATGTTGGACGAAATAGGTATATCGAGCTAGAAGGAGTCTCCTAACTCTTACTTGCCAAAAAAATATTTTTTTTCAAAAAGTCGCTGACTTATTGAACTAACCTCGTTTCTTAAGGCCTATACGCAGAATGAAAAATTTCAGACGGAATGACAAAACATCATATAGGCCTTTAAAGTGTATACATAAAGCTCAGCTCATTAAGCTCAGAATTGTAAAAAATTAACGAACAGTCAATAAATTGCTTCAAAAAGGTATAATGAAAGAAAAAAAGGTTCAGGAACCGGTTCCGATTTAAGGTCGCGCGGGAATTTCGGAATCATAAAATCCAGCCAAGCCCTTACCTGTCCCACACATTCCCAGCGTTTTGTAAGGACCATGGAATTACAGTCCCAAATAAGTCTCAACCTGGCTTATCGATGAAACAAAGTGGAATATTTTTAAAGCTTATTATGGTAGGAGGCCCAAAATAATAAATTTTTGCCCATATACTTTGAAGTTTTCTGCCAAGGTTATAGTAACTATTTTGCTATAAACTACTTACGGTCTGCCATGCCTCCTAATACCCATTATAGACATTGCCAAAAATCCATAATACCCTTGACCCCATTGAATTAGAGTATAAAAACTGTGTGGCATTTTTGCAGGCGTTGGGGCCAACTAACGCAGTTTTATAGAGTGGGTATGGCAGGCAAGAGACAGTGACACCAGCTGAATCCTAATGAGGCCAACTCCAAGTTGGCTGCAGTTAAACGAGTCTGTGGCGTATGTGGCGTATGTGTAATATGCTAGGCTAGCGCTGATTTAGCCGTATAAGACCAAGGACTGACGCATTGACACTGCAACAAATCGTGGTCCAAACTGGAATCCAAACTAAGGTCCAGCTAATGAGCAGTTAAATATTTGCTGACAGTCCAACCAAAGACTTAACGCTAATTAAATGTTCTATAAGCTGCAAATAGCAATTTGTTGCGGTTTCACTTTGTTTGGCTAATAAATTCACAATTGTCAACAAATTAATTCGAAATTTTATTTAATATATATAGAAAGTAAGTACATAATGTGTGCATAATTATGAATTATAAATTATGTAAAATGCAGCATTTAAATCGCATTTGACTAACTTGGACACTTATTTACTCATTCCAAAGATTACGACTTTATTGTAATGTCAGTTTTGGTAGCGTTTTACCATTTTATTTTTATATTATAGGTATATTTATTTTTTGTCTCGTGCCTGACCATAATCCCTTTTGTATGCTGCTCGTTGGCCGACAGCCTTTTGAAATTTAATTTTATTTACTTTAATTAAAATGGATTAGTTTTTGTAATTTGCGTATGCCAATTAAATTGTTGCATTTGGTTTTATTTTATTTATCTGGAATGTGGTATGCAACAAAAAAACAAAAAACTCCAACAGAAACCAAAATGTTATTGCATTTTGTATGAGTGAATAATGTGTCTGTTTGCAACTATGAATGCAATATGTATATATTTGTATATACGCTTAATTTTCCAAATTTAAATTCATTATGTAAGCACAGAGGTATGTAAAATTGTTATTTGTGGTTTTTAAGTTTACAGCAAGCCATTAAACAAACATTCAAGGCATAAATAAAACTGAGAAATGCTGAATCTAAGCAAATTAATATCTTGATTAATAAAAATATAAAAAAAAAATTATTTGCTGTTGAGAATGTTTAACGAATGCGTAGCTACTCTACTGCAATAAATTTATAGACAAATAAAATAAATAAACAATGAAAGTAAAAATGAAATATTTTTTTTAAATTACTTTGTAAAAAGTGTAAAGTATACATTTTTTTCGCTTTCTTAGGTTACAAATTTTACAGAGCTTAGCTTAAAGGCTAGTATGCAGCATTGAAAAAAAGGCCTAAAACAAAACTTTTTATAAGAAATAAAAAATTTAGCACATTTTTTAGCGATAAGATATTTGCTTTCCGGCATTCAAACCATGATATCTAATTCTTTTTTTATTAACTAATTATCGTATATGGCGCCAGCAATTTACGCTAGATGGCGCTAGCCATTTTTGCACTTTAGCAATCAAACGCATTGATTGCTAATAATAACTAATATCTTTATTAATATTAACAAGTACAAAGTAATGATGCGTCGAAGTGTGATGAAGTTCGGCGCGCGACGAGTGAGTGAGTGTGATGATAGATGCTTCGATTAAGGCTCGTGCCGGTAGCAACAAAACGATGAGTTTATCGCACTCTTGCCTATCGGCAATACTACTTCGGTGTTGCCACAGCTACCCCCTCCCCAGTGACCAAGTCGGGAGCGAATCTGACCTTACGACTTCTTTCATAAGTACGTGGCGCAGTATCACCAGACGATGAAGGCTCGATCTCTCTAAGTGTGAATGCTGGTTTAAGTCGCTCAGTAGAAACAGCTACTTCTTTTCCATTGATTTTGATGATGTATACATGATCGGTTGCGCGTTCCACGACTTCGTAAGGGCCGGAATAAGGAGGCTCCAAAGGCTGCCGAACGGAGTCTGTCCTCAACATGACGTGGGAGCAATCATGCATATTTTTCAGAAAAAACATGCTTTTTTTGATATGATGAGCTGCTGGAACTGGTCGAACCAAACGCATATGCTCACGGAATTTTTCGATGAAATTTTTCGGATGAAAAGGCTTTGACATGTCATCGTAAAATTCGTTTGGGAGCCGAATGTGAGTACCATATAGCATCTCTGCAGCCGAAGTACCCAGATCTTCCTTAAAACACGTTCTCAAACCAAAAAGCACGGTAGGCAGCAAGCTAATCCAAGGAGTACCTGGACTGCACATGAGCGCAGTTTTAAGGGAACGATGCCATCTTTCTATTAAGCCGTTCGATTGGGGATGGTAAGCTGTCGTATGTATGTGTTTGCTTCCTGTTAAATCAGTAAGTGCCTTAAATAAAGCAGACTCAAATTGGGCGCCTTGGTCTGTCGTAATGGTTTGAGGACAACCAAAACGTGTAATCCAGTGAGACCAAAAAGCCGAAGCTACTGCATCAGCAGACATGTCTTTCAAAGGAATAGCTTCAGGCCATCTGGAAAAACGGTCAATCATTGTAAGGCAGTATCGAAATCCATCCACTTGAGGCATAACAACTAAATCCAAGTGTACGTGGTCGAATCTATTATCTGACATTCGGATTTTGTCTGGAACCAGAGTGTTGTGACGATGGATTTTAGCACGTTGGCATGGTAAGCAATTTCGAGCCCATACAGTGACGTCTTTTCTCATGGACGGCCATACGTAATTGCGACTAACTTGATGTAGCGACGATCTCCCACTTGGATGCGAAAGGTTGTGCACAGATTCAAAAATTTCATAGCGTAGTGATTTGGGAATGTACGCTCTAGCTGTGCCGGTTGATATGTCGCAATATACAATTGTTTGGTTTTTAAATTGAACAGGTTGAAGTTTGAGAGAAGTGCTGCCTTGTAGCAGTTGCGTTAGCTCACTGTCTTCGCTCTGAGCACTTTCGATCCTCTCGTGTGCAATTGTAGTTGGCATTGAGATGGCACTTATGCGAGAAAGCGCATCGGCGACTACGTTGTCAGGTCCAGCAACGTGCAAAATATCGGTTGAGTATTGCGATATGAAATCGAGGTGGCGTAACTGGCGGGGCGATGCTTTCTCAGGTTTTTGAGAGAATGCGTACACTAGCGGCTTGTGGTCAGTCTTGATGACAAAAACACGTGCCTCTAACATGTGCTTAAAATATCGTATCGCGTCATAAATAGCCAGAAGTTCGCGATCGTATGTACTATAATTTTTCTCTGTGGTAGAGAGTTTTCGAGAATAAAATCCCAATGGCTGCCAAACACCGTCGACTTGTTGCTCCAGTGACGCGCCAATCGCTGCATCCGAAGCGTCGCATACGAGCGCCAGTTTTGCATTGGCTGCGGGATGAGCAACTAGTGCAGCGCTTGCCACAGATTGCTTACATAATTCGAAAGCTTTGGTGGCATCAGCAGTCCACTCGACTTTGCGTTTGTCGTTTTTCTTAATGCCTTTACAGATTTCGCTGAGCGGTGCTTGAATCGCAGATGCATGACGAATACAACGGCGATAATAATTGACTATACCGAGAAATCTGCCGAGCTCACAGATCGTATCGGGTTTTTTATAGTCGACGATGGCTTTAACTCTATCATCTGGTGGACGTATCCCCTCGCTGTTGATAGTGTAACTGAGGAATTTCACCTCGGATTGCGCAATTTGGCATTTGCTGACGTTAATACATAAACCATGTTTTTGCAATATAGACAGCACAGTTCGTAAATGTTGTTCGTGCTCATCAGCAGATGTAGACATTATCAATATATCGTCAATATAACAGTAGACGTAGTCGATGCCTCTGAATATATCGTCCATGAATCGCTGGAATGTTTGAGTAGCGTTTTTCAAACCAAAAGGCATATACAAAAATTCGATTAGGCCGAACGGAGTGCATACAGCTGTCTTTGGAATATCTTCCTTGGCCATGGGTATCTGATAGTAAGCTCGTACCAAATCCAATGTGGTGAACATGGTCTTTCCATGGAGTTTATCGGCAAAATCGTGTATATGCGCTATTGGGTAACGGTCGGGCACCGTGATATCGTTCAATTTACGGTAATCACCACAAGCGCGAAAACTACCGTTTCGTTTCGGGACCATGTGCAAAGGGCTAGCCCATGGACTTTTAGACGACCTGCAAGTACCATGCTCAATTAAAAAATTTATTTCAGCTTTGGCAACTGCTAGTTTTTCTCCGGCTAGGCGACGTGGGCGATCAGCTACGGGGTTTCCAGTTGTTTCGATGTGATGCTCTACAGCGTGTGCTGTATTTGCATTGTTGTGTTTTGCTGGAACTCTTGTAACTGCGATGAATTGTTTCAACAAACCTCGAAAATCATTATTATCGTTAATTGTTGAAATTGACGTGGTCGTTGTATTGAGCACTACACCCAAAGTGTAGAGATTAGTGGTTGCGTCGATTAACCGCTTAGCTTTTAGATCAATAAGCAAATGGTAATGGGCTAAGAAGTCGGCTCCAAGTATTGACGACTGCACATCCGCAATGATAAACAGCCATTTAAAGGAGCGTCGAAGGCCAATATCAAGATGCATGGCATGTACACCATACGTTTTAATTATCGTTTCGTTAGCAGCGAATAGTCTTAACTTATTAAGCGTCGTCTTGTACCTTACTGCCGTACGTGGTATAACGGATACCACGGAACCAGAGTCCACAAGAAAACGTAATTTTGAGATGCGATCGTTTATGTGCAAACGTGGCTCGTTGCTTTGCAAAGAACCGTCGGCATTGTTGCTGGTCGTCATGCAGCTGCCGCCAACCAGCGATGTCGGCAGCTGTTTTAGTTTGACGACTTCCAATTCGGGCAGCCGTCGCGGCATTTGCGTGCGCTGCTGCCAAATTCTTTGTGATACCAGCACAATACGCGCTGGTCTTTTCCGTCGATACTTGAACTGCCATTGGAAGAGAGAGAACGTGAACTCGGACGCGATTCCTTGAGAGTTTTAACTTCAAGTTGAAGCTTGTCTACCAGTTCTACAAGACTTTTAATTGAAGAAGCTACGTCTGATGACTTTGGAAAGCGTGATAAGGCTTCAATGTAACCTGAAGTTACAGTTTGCTGTTGTACCGGAGACACCGAGCTCGTATCACATGCTTCCAGCATTTTATCGGCAGTTTTTGCTAGACTGCCAAGATCCTCCTCTTTCCACACAGACAGCAACGGGCGAATCGAGTGAGGCATGTAGCTCATGAAAAGTGTGCGAATTACTGGCTCACACCCAGCATCAGGTGCAAGGCGCTTCATGTTGGTTAAAATTTCTGATGGCTTCAAGCCGGTCGTGTCTATGCCCTGCAGCAGGCGTCGCATTTTGTTTTCCGTAGAATCAGCAAATTTAGTCAGCAAGCGAGTTTTAAGTGCGTTGTAACAATTCGGATTTGGAGGTGCAGCAATTAGGTCCTCGACCTCATGAACAACGTCGTCCTCTAAGTGAACCGCCAATATGTCGAAACGGTCCGTGTCATTATTAACATCGCTTAAACGAAATGAACGCTCTAACTGAGCAAACCAAAGCTGTGGGTTCGCTTTGTTAAATTTTGGTACATGCACGCGTTGCAAATTCGCACGCGTATTTGTTTGCTGAGTGATGGCTGAATTTAAATGTTGCAAATTGCCCTCCATAGTTTGCATTTGAAGTTTTAGTTCCTCGAGCTGCATCTCACTACCCTGACTATCCCAAAAGGTGTCTTCGTTGTTGTCTTTACTTTCCGGAACATTAGATCGCAGCTCGTAGCGCGCCATTTTGGAATTTTTATTTCACAATGTTGCGAAATTATGGCCAACTGCAGTGTCGCAAAGTCGTTGTTGTATTTGTGATTTTACGATTTTTGTATAGATCACGTCGGGGTCACCACTTTAGCAATCAAACGCATTGATTGCTAATAATAACTAATATCTTTATTAATATTAACAAGTACAAAGTAATGATGCGTCGAAGTGTGATGAAGTTCGGCGCGCGACGAGTGAGTGAGTGTGATGATAGATGCTTCGATTAAGGCTCGTGCCGGTAGCAACAAAACGATGAGTTTATCGCACTCTCGCCTATCGGCAATACTACTTCGGTGTTGCCACAGCACTTTAAATAAGTTGCACTCAACTTAATTCTGGCTTCCAACTTTATCTTTTCCGCTAGATGGCGCAAGCAAGTTGGTTATTTGTATTTAAATAATATATAATATTTTAACATCAGCAACGAATGGGTCTCAGCGACGACATGATCCAGGATCGGAATGCCTGCAGACGAATGCTGAGATCGCATACCCACACCTCAGGAGGAGCATAAGTCCAAAAAGAGGTAAACAAGGGTTTGGGAGAAGAATTTTAAACAGAAAAAAAGCTTCCTAGTTATAAACATTTTTTAACCCAAACAGCCAAAAATAACAATTTTACCTATTGCTATTATTATTATTAGTAATGGGTGTAAGAGATGTACTGCGACTCAAGTGGATCTATTGTACCCACTTCACGGCTTATAGCTCTCCCAAAAGTCCAATGCGCTACATATATTCCTGTATTTTGTTTGGACTTAGGGTTTGGACTTGGTTCTTTTGCTGACGGGTGCCATGCATTCACATAATAGATGCACTGAGGTCTCTTCCTCCATGCTACAGAAGCGACGTAGTAGTCCACTATCCGCTATGCCAATTTTATTTAAGTGGCAGCGGAGCCTACAGTGTCCCATCAAGAGGCCAGTCAGGATACTTACGGTATTTTTCCCGTGAGTTATCATGAGTTTGAACCTCTTACGGTTGTAGTTAGAGAGGAGGATTTTTGACTGCTTAGGTCCTGGTTTCTGTGCCCACTGAAGCAGCCGTTTGTTCTCTCAGTAGGTGCCGTGCCACGTGGTTACCAATCCCACAGTATGGTTCAGGTCCTATTAGCGGTGTTGCTGCACCCATTCTTGCTAGTCTGTCTGCCAGGTCATTTCCAGTGATATTATTGTGCCCTGGTACCCATCTGATCATAAGCTTATTCCTGGCACCTAATTTGTCCAGTGCAGCTCTCATTTCTTTGACCAGCCTTGATGTGATCTTGGCTCTGCTTAGTGCCTTTATCGCTGATTGACTATCAGACAGGATAGAGATATCCTTGTCGTGGTAGTTATTTTGCAGATTGAATTCTGCACAACTTCCAATAGCACAGACTTCAGCTTGGAAAATGCTGGCGTGTCTGCCAGTGACTCGTGATATTTAGTCCTGGGGCCTACTACCCCCAGGCCACTTCCTCCATCTGTGTACCACTTTATTATTTGTGGTTTCATTGGGTGGACTGCTGTAAGAGATGTCCAGGCCTCTTTCGTGCTGAGTGTTATATCAAAGTTCTGATTGAACTTGTACTCAGCTAGCATTTCATGCCTTGGTTGCAGAAGCTTAGGTATATCCTTTGCTAGATCTGCAGCATCTTTCTTGGTATCTTTCTGCTGCCCCAGGCTATTGCCCCTATTGCTATATATTTTTAGGAAAATTTGCGAGACCTAACGAGGATTATTTTTACACACTGCAGACTTAAGGAAGGAATATAATAGTATGTGAAACTTCATGTAACATAGAGGAGGCGACTTCGGAGGCCACACAAAATGATCGGCAAGTGAAATTGATATAGTATAAACGCATAAGGGATTCTTTTTATGTGTAGGCAGATAAAGTGAATTTTTTTCCTCTTTTTTTTTGGTGAAAGGGGTCATTAAATAATTTCATAGCGCTTTACTTTCTAATTTTTGAAATAAAAGTAGCTTTCGATTAATAGCAAACGTGGTTACAAAGCTTCGAGATAAGCGCACAATTCGAATCGTCTCAGTGGCAACTGTATGCATAAGGGTAGCTGAGCTGGTAAAGTCACCTCGAGTGCAGGATGGTGTTGGGTAGGTAACGGGGCTGGCGTCTAGAGAGATAGTGTTTGATATCTGAGCATTTAGTTTTACTTTCCTATGTTAAGCAATTAAGTGCGTTAAGGCGAACTAGTTTGAAATCGCGATGTAATTTAGGGCGGCAGAGTCTTAAATTTACAGGTCAGACTCTGTGTCGATTGAACTGCTAATCCAATTGTTGTGTCAATATCTTGACCCTTGCAACTAAGAGAATTTCGCGCTTTTTAGTCATTCTGTTGAATATATCGAAACTTGACAAACCTAACTAAATAAAACAAAATCAGGCAAACATATAAAAAGTTGTCACCAAAAATGCACTAATTTTGATACCCCTTTACCAATAATCTGCATAAATATTATATTATTAATTATATGTTAGTATTGGTACACACAATTTGATTACCAAATATGTAATGTTATGTCTTAGATCCAAATAAATTTTATAAATATATATAGTCTTTTTAACTTAACCTTCGAATGAAATGAAAACCAATTATTTGTCCGTGCTCCGGAAAACGAATCCGAACTTTTTATTCGGATTCGTTTTGAAACCGAATGGTTGGTACTCCCGATTTCACCAAGCCGAATTTTTCATGTGTTTTAAAACTGAATGTTTTGTTGCAAGAGGACAAAAAAGTAAATCGGCAAAATAGGTTTAAAAAAGTACGTTTTTTGTACTGACATTTTTTTTAAATATTCCATGATATTCTTAGGTTATACATATTTATGCCAACTTAAAGTTATGCAACTGACAATTATTAGTTTTTTTTCTTCTGACTCAACCCAAAAAATAGCATATACTGCCAAAACGAATTTTTTTTTGTGTTCGTTTGTACATATCATATACGAACACATGAAGATAAGTGCGACAGGGTTCTCGCGTTACACAAAGACAATTTCCCTTCTGACAAAAATAGCCAAGTCATGTTTAATTTCAATAAATATTGTTGCTAAACTAATATTTTCGTGTTATTTTATTTTAAAGACAGAATAAAAAAGTACTAGCAATTTTTTATGGAAAATAAATTGTAAACAAAATATATTATTAGAAAGGTGCAGAGCTGCGGCAACCATGTCAGCTGTTTCGTATCAAACAAAAATAATTTCGCGCCAACACAACATGACAATTCATCGGAAAAATTAGGGAAATTTACGAATTTATTGAAAATAAAAAGGGTAGTTATCGACAAAAAAAATTAGTTTTCCGGAGCACGGCTGATTATATATTTACTATGCACAAATTATTAATTTTCTAATTGTAAACTGCTTTAATACTGTTTACAAGCTGATTAGTCTCAAATACTAAAGTTTTCATATTAATCACATCAATCACACAGTATTACTTCTTTTGCAAATTTATTAATGGTATTTTTTTTAGCTTGTCCGATATTTTAATAGCAACAACTACTGTACGCCAAACTGAAGGCTGCATTTGTTTTGACTTTCCTATTTGGTAAGGTTAGGCAAATTACCCTGAACAATATTACGCTTAAACAACGCCTTCTTATTTAATAAGCGCCCTGTTAAAGTGAAATTAATCGAAACCTTTATCACAACTAAAACATCCAGTCATAGAATAAGTCCTAGATATAAGTCCATCATAATCATGGGTTTTTTTGTAATTTTTTCCCCGCCTCTTACGACTCTAAATCTATTATATATATTCATTATAATTTAATTTCACAGTAGAAAAGGTAACTAATTTAGCCTGAACTCTGTATTTAAAAATTAAAATCCACATGTATTCATAATGTCTTAGATTTAGTGAATAAAATTGAAATTGAAATTGAAAACATCCAGAAAAATTGACTGACGTCGGAGACCCCCCCAAAGTTACCTAAAGTATGATCAGGGTGACTAGAGAAGTCCATATAGTTATAAATTGAGTCGAAAGACTATGTTTTATTTAAAAACATTTATTCAGAAATTTCAATTAGCAAAAATAACATGCTTTGCATGCGTTTAGTATAATGCTTGCTTTACGACTCACTTAATGGTAATTTACATTTCTGTTCTTACTTCTTTTCTTTTTAGTTCTCTTTCAATTCTTAGTTACATTTATTACTTAACGTCACCTACTTAACGTGATCAAGCTTATTAGTTTAGTTATGGGAATGGTTCTGTAACACCCCCTCCCTTAGTCACGAACTTCTCCTGGAGTTCGATTATCTTTGATACAATTTACAATTTAATTATTTTTTTTTTTTTTTTTTTTACAGATAATAACAAAATATTAATATTTTAACAATTTTAAACATTCTGTATAATTTTAATCATAATATTTTTACGTTGTGGTATTTATAAACTTATCTTTTAGCTTTTACTTTATAATATATTATTCTAAGTAATATCTTCTCTTTTTGTAAACTATTATGTTTTGGATGGTACTTAATTTTTTCTCTTAATATTAAAAAGTGTATGTGTTTTTCATGTTCCAAAACTTTTCGTATATTTTATTCTTATATTTCTCAAAAATGCTTTTCTCAACACCTTCTTAATTTGTATTTTTTGTTATTTAATTCTCTTATTTTTCAGTATTTTTATTATTAATATTATTATTTTTCTCTATAGTATTTGCCTTTTTATAATGTTTTTAATTATTTTATGTGTTTATATATTTATTCTTATTTATAATTTATTACTCCTGGTATTTGTGCTGCCTCTTTATTCTCTGAGGGTGTACATTTCTGTTTCGTTCATCTACAGTTTTTCCATTTCTATATATTTTCCTCATCGGTTTATACTTTGGATCACTTTTCCTAATTCTGTCAATTTTAACAAAAATTTCCTCTCCATAATTTTCTGGTATTTCGATTCTATTTCTATTTTGTCGCTCAATCGTATTTTCTTGTATGTTTCTTAACTTATTATGTATCAATTTAAATTCATTCAAGTCAAAATTTGCATTAATAAATTGTATGGGTTTTTTATCTGTTACAGAGTGTATTGTGTTGTTATAATAAGTTACTGATTTAGTCATTCTTTTAATTATAGATTCTTTATTTTTTTGTACTTTTAATAACCTTAAATGCTCATTTATCGTTCCATGAACCCTTTCTATATTAGAATTGCCTGTCTTTTGTAGTGGTGATGAAAAATGTGCATTTAAATTTTCCGTTGAAAAATAGTCTCTTAAATAAGCGTTGTTAAACTCATTGTCAAAAATATACTTGTGTGGTTTTCCAAAAATTGAGTGTCTGTAATTTAATGCGTCTATAAAAGTTTGGCTGTTTCTATCATTTATTGGGACTATAAATAAATGTTTGGTAAACTTATCAACGAATGTAAAAAATATCTGTTTTTCAGCCATGTATAAATCTCCATGAATTATTTGATTAGGTCTCTCTGGGATTTCGGTTTTCTCAAATTTATATTGTTCCTGGTGTCTGTCATGCTTCGCTTGTTGACATATTTTACAATTATTAACAAATTTCGTAATTACTGTTTTTAGTTTTGGGTAATAATACATTTGTTTTAATTCCTTATAATTTTCATCAATTCCCCTATGATTTAATCTGTTGTGCTCTTTTTCTATTATTTCGAAAATAATTTCTTCCTCTTCTATATCCCTTAATAGTCTCGTACTCTTTTGTATTTTTATATTAGAATTGCCAAAGCTTTTCACGTATATTTTCTGAAACTTGTTGAATATATTTTCATCTGGACAATATAGCCCTATTTTTCCTTTTAAATCTAGATCTCTAAGTATTCTTATTGTTTCGTTTTCATTATCTAATAAATCTTCATGTATACATGTTCTCTTTGATTTAAATATTTTTCTTGTTTTTACTTTTTTGTATCTATTTTCGTTTGTTATAATTATTTGTGTATTAAAAAAGTTGGTTGGTTTTTCAGTTATAGGTATGTGGTCGTTTAATTCTTCTTTACCACTGTGAATTGTTGCACTTGTCGAAATTTTGTCATCATCATTTTCTATTCTTTCGTTTTCTATATCTGTATCACTTTTATCCTCATCTTCTAACTCATTCAACTGTAATCTGCTTAGGTAGTCGGCTACAGTATTTTCCTTTCCTTTAATGTATTCTATAACAAAATCGAATTCGTTTAGAGCTAATTTCCATCTCTGAAATTTTGAGTTTTGTTCTTTAAGATTTGCCAGCCAAATCAAGGGTTTATGGTCTGTCTGTAATTTAAATTTTCTTCCATAAAGGTATGGTCTGTAATATTTACAAGCCCAAACAATTGCTAGCAATTCCTTCTCTATCGTTGAATAATTTTTCTCACTGTCGCATAATGTTCTACTTCCATAACTAATCGGGTGTCCATCTTGCGACAAAACTGCACCTATAGCAAATAAACTTGCATCTGCAGTTAGAGTGAATTCTTTTCCAAAATCTGGGAATCTTAATATTGGGTAATCGGTTAAAAGCTCCTTTAGTTTCTCAAACGCATTTATATACTGTAAGTCATTAATGTCAATTTTCGCATCTTTTTTTAGGTACTTCACAATTGGATGAGCTATTTTACTATAGTCCTTAATAAATTTTCTAAAATAACCCGTAATTCCTAAAAACGACTTGATTTCTGTTTTGGTTTTCGGAATATTTATTTCTTTAATAATTTCAATTTTCTTGGGATTTGGTTTTAGACCATTTTCTGTTATAATATGGCCCAAATATTCTGTTTCTTTTCTAAAAAACATGCACTTATCAATTTGTACCTTTAAGTTGTGCAATTTAAGTTGGTTAAAAATTTTATTAATTGAATCGACATGTTCTTCAATACTAGTGCTGAAAATTAGTATATCATCAAGATATACTACACAGATTGTATTGATAAAAGGTTGTAGCACGTGGTTCATCATTCTTTGGAATGATGCCGGTGCATTCTTTAAACCAAATGGCATTCGAACATACTCATAATGACCGTATTCTGTGGAAAAAGCAGTTTTATGTCTGTCTTCCTCATTTACTAGTATTTGATGGAATCCCTTTGCAAGGTCTAAAGTTGTAAAGTATTGTGCTTTACCTAATTTGTCGAACACGCTGTCTATATTTGGAATTGGAAACTTGTCTTCAATTGTGATTTCGTTTAATTTCCTGTAATCAATAACTAACCTGTATTTTTTTATTCCCGAATTGTCCATTTTTTTTGGGACCATCCATAATGGTGCATTATAAGGAGAGTTACTTTTTTGTATGATACCTTGGATCAACATATCGTCTATTTGTTTTCTTATTTCTTCTTTATGTATCTCAGGATATCTATAAATTTTTGAATAAACTGGCCTGTTATTTTCTGTAATTATTTTATGCGTTATTTCTTTTACGCTTTTTAGGTTATCGCCTTCTTTAAAAAATAGTTCCTGATTCTTGCTTATAATTTTTTTCATTTGTCTTATTTCTTCTTCATTCATCGATTCGTGTATTAACTTTTTTGATATTAATTCAATAGCTTCATTTTGTTCGTACAATTCTGCATTTTCTGTGTTGTTTAAATACTCCTCTTCGCTTACCATAGTTTCTCTATTCGTGCCCATAAAAATCGGTATGGCTACGTCTGATACCTTAAGCAATTTGCTTCTATAAGATACTTCGGCTTCTATTGGATACAAAACATCGTTGCCTATTATACCGTCAAATGGTTTTTGAACTTGAAAATCCATTACTAAAAGTCTCATGGTGTATTTCTTTATTTTAAATTCGTCTGGCAAATAAGTTGGTATATATTTGTTAACATTTGTTTTATTGTTTGCTGTAACTATAACTTTGCACTGTTCTAAATTCTTTTCTAAATCTTTTGAAAAAATTCCTCTTTTTATAATTGAAGCTTCAGCTCCTGTGTCAACTAACATTTTTAATTTTTTTCCCATAATACTCAATTCAACAATCGGTAACTTTTTTGTACAAATGTTTGTGACAGAAAAATTTTCTAAGTGAAGTTCGTCTATTTCCATTTGCTCGATTTTTGTTTGCCTAGATTTATTTCGGTCGTTCCTTTCTCTTGTCTGTCCCGTATTTTGATCAAAGCCTCTTTGAAAACTTTGACTATTTGGGTTTTGATAGTAACTTCTATCTTGGCACTCATTTCTATTTTGATTTTGATAATATTGCCAATTACAAGGGTCATAAACATTGTTGCTTCTATTTTGGAAATTATATCGGTCATTGTTGTTGGTCTCATTTTGTGAATTTCTATAGCTTTGATAATAATTCCTATTTTGATGTTGATTTTGAAATTTATATTCACCACAACGCCAGCCGTTGTAATTTTGTCTATTATTTTTATAATTGTTGTTATAATTTTCTTGGCTATTTGAAAATCGATATTTGGTGTTTTCATAGTTTTTATTTTTATAATAATCGTTTTCGTTATTTTCATATTCATTGCTATTGTTTCTGTTATACATATTTTTATTATTGTAAACTTTACTTTTTGTCCAGTTATTTTCGTCTAGAATCTGATATGCTTCAGTAAGAGTTTTAATATTTCTTGCTATTAGTATGCTAGCTGCATTTATTGGTATTTTTTCCTTAAATATTCCTAAAATAACCTCTTCATTTGCCTCGGGTGTTCTATCTATTTGTTTATTTCCTAAGTGATATTTATTGTTCATTCTAGTTAGGGCACCCTGTAGGCATTCATACATTTGCGTTATGTTTTGATATCTAATTTTCTCTGCTTCTTCTTTTATTTGCAAAAATGATTCTGTTTCGCCAAAGTTTGCTATCAATATTTCCTTTATTTTTAACCATTCGTGCTGTTCCACACTATGTCGCAGTATTGCAACGTTTGCTTTACCTACGATTTTATCGCGTACTTGGTACATAACGAATTTGAAAGAGCTTGCCGAATATGCTGCCAAATTATGTCTTAAAAATTCTATTTTTTCTATAAATCTAACCAGCTCTGCTCCGGACTCTCCGTTATAAGGGGTGATTTCTTTGACGAATTTAAGTGGGTCCACGATGATTTCTTTCCCAGTTTCCATTTTGCTTTTGTTCGGTTGCGTTACTGATGGCTTTAGCTGCAGTTGATTTAATTCTTCTTTCTCTTTAGAGGTCTTCAAGCTTATGCCTTTTAGTTGTACTTCAATATCTTCAATTTCTTTATCAAGTTGTTGTGTTGTTTTAATTTGCTTTGTTTCCATTTGTTTTTAAGCTCAAAATTTTTACCGTTTAGTCACTTTTTGTAACTCACTTTGATTTCATTTGTTTTTTTTTGTTCAAAATTGGTACAGTTTCTACAGCCACTTATTGTAACTGTGATTCTTAAAAATTTTATTATGTAAATTTCTGCAACGTGCTAAAGAACATTTTATTTTCTTAGCTTTATTTAAACAATGTCTGTTTAAAACTTGGTAGTGGTATTTGCTCCAAGTATGTATTTATGCAAAAAAAAATGTTTTAAAGATATTCACTGTTTAGAAAAAAAAATTTTGTTCCCTTAAGTCACTAAGGATATTCTTTCCTTGTATTTACAAGGTTGCAATTAGGATATTCACTCCTTCATTTTTTGTACAGTGTCACAAAGGATGTTCACTCCTTTTTATGTGGTCGAATATTTTGAAAAACGAACTTTGTTCATTTATTTATTCGCGGTTATTTTCCGACTGCGCCAGTTATAAATTGAGTCGAAAGACTATGTTTTATTTAAAAACATTTATTCAGAAATTTCAATTAGCAAAAATAACATGCTTTGCATGCGTTTAGTATAATGCTTGCTTTACGACTCACTTAATGGTAATTTACATTTCTGTTCTTACTTCTTTTCTTTTTAGTTCTCTTTCAATTCTTAGTTACATTTATTACTTAACGTCACCTACTTAACGTGATCAAGCTTATTAGTTTAGTTATGGGAATGGTTCTGTAACAATATACCGATGTCCGTCTGTCTGTCCGTCCGTATGAATGCCTAGATCTCAGAGATGGTAAGAGCTAGAGCAACAAAACTTTCAGATTAGATCCCTTATTATTCCATAGGAGACAAGTTTATTTTATTTTTTTTGATATCGGGGTTATATGATATAGCTCCCATAAGGGTGTTTCAGAGGAAATTTGATGTTTGATAGTTTTTTAAAGTTCCCCAGCACTGTACCAAATTTGATCAAAATCGGTTTACTATACCATATAGTGCAAAATTAGTCTGTTTTTAGTTGATTTATGAAGATATCTTAACTAAAGCCAATTAAATATCTTTTGGAGTTCTTCAGCAATATACCAGATTAAATTGCAATGAGGTGGTATAGGGTATCCCAAAGTTGTCCACGCCTGACTTTAACGTACGCCATTTTCATTTTTTTAATTAATGAAAAAAAACGTCAACTACATGTGTTTTCAATAGTTTTGTGCTACATATGATACATCCCACGAAACCATCGAATTATTGAAACGTAATTTTGGTAATACTAATATTATTTGTTGGCCTCCAAGCTCCAACTTTAATATGGGTACTTTAAGTCCATGTCTTATGCTAAAAAACCAACAGCTCTTGAGCAATTTCAGGTTAACATAACTAGTGGCATTAAAGAAATAACACCAGAGTTCTTGATAAAGTGGTCAAAAACTTACATTTATCATGGAATTTCACTCCGAAGAGAGTACAAATTTTTCAGTTCATTAATTATGCCTTATTGTATTTTAAATTAAAGTTAAATTTAATTAAACATCCTAGAAATGGCAACTAAGTTGCTTAGCTTACATATCCGGGAAAAGTAGCTTTTAACGATGCATTTGTTCAATTTCTGAAAATGTCCTAAGGGGTCTAGCTGGATAAGGTATCGATAAGTGTCCCAAGTTTTGTTAATGATTTAGTTTATTCACGTAACAATATACCTTCTTATTTTTTTTTTGTAATCATGAACACTTTAACCTTTGTAAATTTTGTCTCTAAATTTATATGAAATATTTGTCAGGAATCTGCAGATGATTCTCTATGCTTGGAGCACATCATTCAACATCATCGAAAGCGTGGCTCAGACAATCAAACATACATAAGGCATATAGCTACAAGCAGATTCTACTTACCAAATAAATACGTTGTGCAAATTCAGCTATAACGAAGTCTTGACCAATGAATACCCTTTTCTTGGTAGATAAAATTCTCAAAGTGTACCAACACTTAATAGGTGTACTAACTGCTGGAGCCATCTGTACTGAATTCGATTCAAGTTCAGCTTCATGCATCGATATTTGCTTACTTTCGTCCGTGAAAGAATAAAACTTTTTGATCACCTTTAATACCATCATTTCCCAAAAAAAAATTAAAATCTCTTTATCGATGTTTTCGGAAAAAAACTTATACGTATATGAATTTTCACTTTTCAAAAATGCTTATAGGGCATACAGCAAAAAGCAAAATGGTTTCAGTTAATTCTCATATATTCTTGAAACAAAATGAATGCGGAAGTAATCTGAAACCCGAAAACACGAATTTCGAAATCTCTAATGCTGTGAGCAAGCTGATATTTCTAGAATTTGGGTACCCAGCCACAAAGGGATAGCTGGCAATGAATTAGCAGATGAGGCCGCTAAACTTGCCTCGCAGTCACCCTTATATACCTTTACACCCTGTTACGCAAAAGACTATCTAAATGAAATAAAATCTCAACTGAAGAACCAACAAGCGATAGAATGGAACTCGTTTCAACACTACTACAAGGCCTTCAACACTACACGAGAGAAGATCCACTTCCCAACTGACTGCTGCCGTACAAAGATTAGCGCATTTTTGCGGCTACGTATCGGACACTGCCATAAAACTCACGACCACCTACTCTCTGGGGATCAACGCCCAACGTACCAACACTGTGGGCAGGTCTTAACTACAGTCCACCTTCTTGACATCTGCCCAGAATTTGACAATATAAGGCAATCTCTTTTCTCAAATAAAATACCATCTTCACTACTTACAATTGTAAACAAAACCAATATCGAGGCTATATTTAACTATCTTAAGATCTGTAAAATAGAGAAGGAAATCTAATAACTGCGTACGATAGGGTCTAAGGTCTAGTTACTCGTTGCCCTAATCTTTATTAGTTATAGTATTATTATTGTATTATAATTAATATTTAAATAAATAAATAAATAAATATTTCTAGAACAGATAACATGGCGTCAAGGGTCTAGTCTTATAGATCGCCTTATAAACAACCTAATTGTTTTAGCGAAAACGAGATAAGTGCCTGGTACACTAGTATGCCTAATAATTTGTCAATGGTCTCCAGCTTCCGGTCGTGATGCAAGGTGGAGTTCCTCAGATACCAGGGGCTTTCAATAATATTGTACATCGGAAGTCCCTATTTTTCAAGAACTATATATGTACATGAGCGACTAGAGCTAGCAGCAGCAGTCCATATCTCTCGCAGGGGGGATTAAGCATCCAAGACATTTAAGCAAATTTTAATCGACAGTTGCAGTTGTTTGCACCGTTTGAATTTTGAACCTAAACTTTTCGTCCAAAGTGACTTCCAGCTATTAAGCCTCATTCCTTGCGGAGATTCGTTTATCATCAACCCTTATCGCTGGATCACTTCTTCTTATATAGATACTCCGCCACCCTATTTATCTTTTGATCTGTAGTATTTTCACTTGCTATCACATATAGTGCCTTTATAGCCTGTAACATTCATCTGAACAAACCTTAAACACCCATTTAACTAATTTTTTTGCACACAGTGTATGGAAATGGAAAAGGGAAAAAATGAAGTGGAACGTGATTGAAAGAGAGACAAGGACTACATTGAAAGCTGTTCACCGCTTTGCATAGAGATTTGTGCAATGCCAACACAACAGCAACAACATGAAAAACGCGTTGATGTATGATGTTGCCAATTGTTTGAAGTAAATCAAACGGCACTGAGCCGGCAGGGAACCAGAAAGTAAGTGATGTGGGCGCAGGGAAAGTGAAGACTGAAGGCAGCAAAAGGCAGTCTCTGTGGTTGTTGCGGTTTGAATGGTAATGCTGGTCTGTCCGGATCCGGAATGTCCGTCTGTAGATACAAAAGATGCCAATGCCGATGCCAATGATTGGTGCGGCTAAAGCTACGTGGAGGAGGCCTGTGCAGTGTAAACAAAGCGCATTGAAAAATTGCCAGAAATAAAGTAGCAATGGAAAAGAGTGAGTAAAGAGTAAAAGTTGTATGTTTCCATGTCTGTAGGTTGACAGTTAAGGCTGGTCATTTATACTTATATTCATGTCGTTGCCCACTTTTATCCAAGCTATTCAATCAGTCGTTTAATCCACTCAAAACTCTTAGTTGAAGATTTTTGGATGCACTAATGAATTCTTTGTTGCGGTCAAGCCTAAGCCTGGGCTCGTTGAGTATTACAAAAATTTAACAAACGTTGAAGAACTTAAAAAGATAACAAAAAAATAGAAATTGTCAATGACAAGTATTAAAAACATTTATGAGCCTTCGCTTAGCAGAAACCACCTCCTGCTTTTTCTTATTTTGTTACAAATACTGCCGTAAACTTTAAAAAAAAGACAGAGTCAGAGAGTATAAAAAGAATGTTTAAGACTCTCATTTAATTTGACTGTACTCAGATTTTTATTTGCTGTACGTATGTACATATGTTAGAAAGAAACCAAAGATATAGGTTCACAATATTGTACTCTCTTTCTCTCTTGGTTTGTATCGAAGTTCAGTAGAGCAAATGTGTGTACAGTAAATTTGAGTAGGATATAGTACTGTACAGTGAAGTTTGAAAATGAATGCTTGCTGACCTCTAGTAACGGATTGCTTGGGTATCAAGATGTCTATGCAATGTTTCTTAAACCTTTCGCAGACTATAAGACATTTTTATGTTCAAAACCGTCATGGACTCAAAATATATATAACATATATAAAAATATAAAAATTACAAAATTTGTACTTTTTTCAATTTTATAAAGAATATTGAAGATGATATTGAACCACCCTTATTATTATCCAACAAAATATTTACATATAAAAGCTAATATTGACATGATCGATAAACTTATATCTCGAGCAACAAGAAAATTTAATTTAAAATTCAATGAAACTCAATCATTAATGATTACCATATATAACTTTTTTTTTTTTTTTTTTTGTAGATTTATTTAAAAAAAAATTTTTTTTTTTCTTTCGACCATGGTTTTTAAATTTACTTTCCTTGACTACACAACGACAATACACCTAAAATTTTAATACATAACTTTAAAAAATATTCCTGTCTCAGCTGAAAAGATTTTTACATCTAAAGGCCTATTCGCAGCACGAAATATTTCGTGCGGAATCGCAAAACATCATATAAAAAAAAAATCCCATTTGGGATATCCTATTTGGGATATTTTTTATATATGAAGTTTTGTTATTCCGTGCGAAATATTTCGTGCTGCGTAGACCCCTAAACTCTGTAATTTTTAATGGCTGGCTTTAAGCAACACTTACTTATATTATAAAAATAAAGCAAATTGTTAAACTAAAGAAACAACAATTTCAGCATGGATTTCAACTGTTTTTGTGTCAAAATACCGAGAACTTACAAAAAAGCGAAACAAATCCACCTAAACCGGTTCCAAGTTCTGATGATTTGTTGGAAATGCTGAAGGCAGTGAAAATCGACAAAAGGAGTGCTCTTTCAGACGATTTCCCTCTTTTTTTAAAAAAAAAAACATTTTTTCATGCCATTTCACTAGGCAAGAATTATTTTTTTACACATTCATTCATTTTAAACTTTTTTTACCAAAAATAAAGAAATAAAATGTTTGCGATGAAATTGTATGTCGGTTTTTATCATTTTTGGACACTTCTGGATTCACAAAAAAAATCGAAAATCACGAATTTGGCATTTTTTGCTCGGTGGTCAATCTACCTGACATAAAATCTTCGTATCGATCTGAATTTTTGACAATGGTGCTAATTCAATGCCCTGAACAAAACAACTTTCAATTCCGAAAAAAAAAATTTTTTGTTAAAAATACTACCGAATTCACCCCACTTTCCTCTATAGATTAACAATAATTATATTTAAATGATATTTAGAGACATTTTTACATATACTATAATAGAAAGATTCAAATCTTTAGGTATAAATAAAATATTGTGCAGTTCTTTGTCAAATATTGGAGATATTTTCTTGTGACTGTAGACTGTAGACATCGAGCATCAAGAATTTTTGACCGCCAAAAAGGGATGTTCTTCTTCTAGCAAAAGTGTTACACTTCGTAAGTTTGAATTGGACGGCTTCTCTTTAGTCTCATAGAACCTACAGTTGTTATAATCTATGATGCCCATCTTGCTCAGGTGTTTCCTGAACCTTCAGTGTCTAAGCGAATTCTTGCCCAATTGGGAGATTTGAGCCTATTCAGACGATAGAAACCGAGGGCTGCTTGACCTGTCTCTTGTAGTAGCTTTTTAGTGGTGTGTTTGCCAACATAACAGAAGGGTTCAGGACCTATTAAGGGTTTCACGCCATTGTTTTCCGCCAGTTTATTAACTACTTTGTTTCCGGGTATGTTGTTATGTCCTGGGATTCATTTAAGGGAAATTGTATTCCATTGTCCTAGATGATTAAGCTTGGCTTTAGGTTCCTGAACAAATTTCGAATTTATTTTCAAGCGCGCTTATCGCAATCCGGGAGCTGAGATAAGCTTTGAAATTCCTTGATTTTGAGATTTTATCAGAAGCCCCAAGGTAGGTGTTCTTTTGACCTCGAATTCGGATCCGTTTTCTGACCACGAAGCTCGAAAATCATGTTTATTTATGTGTATCTCTGTCAAATCGTAACAATGTATTTTATAGGGCTTTTCTTAGTTCTGAAATGACTTCATAAAACGTCATAAAATAAGGTATATCTCAGAAAAGTAGCGTGCTGAAGTTTTTTCGACCTCTGACTTGGATTCAGCGGATAGCCCAGTCACATGTAGCCAAATGAAGATATTTGATAAATATTTTTTCTATGAAAAATAAAACACGGAATTTAAAAAATTAAATTTTGAATTTATAAAAAAAAAATATTCGGGGGTGCCACAGAAATCGTTAACGCTTTTGGCAACGGTTTGAAACCAATTCGTTAAAAGGTGCCACAGAAATCTCAAAGATTTCGAATGTTTACGCTTTTGCAAGAATGGCAGCAAAGGGTTGCTACTTTGCAAAAATTATTTTAGAACATTTAGACACTCGTTTAAATAAATGTTTATTAACAGTGATCCAATAAAGTTTATTCTTTATTACATTAAGCGATAATTGTCAGCTTATTTTGCATCATTTTAATTTCCATTTGTACAAAATAAATTTAAATTAAGTTTGAATATTTGTACCGCCCAATACAAGAGTATGTATGGCAACCCTACGGGTCAACAGCTGTCAACAGCTGTCCTCAGCGTGTGAATGGCAAATTTCGTTTGTTTACATTTGCAAAGTGCGCGAAAATAAAAAATAATTCTTAAAATGCCACTTGCAGGATTGCTAGCCATTGATGCCTTAAAAAAAAAACAACTGCTCGAAGAAAAAGTGGAGCGCAAACTACTCAGAGGCGTATCGGACCCCTTGCACACTGCTGACACCACGTAAGCATATTTACTTTTCTGGATGTTAGCAACTTCTCATCTTTATCTATGCCAACAGCTTCCGCTATAACTACCGCGTTGATAAGGACACATTTATGATGATATTGAATTTCATCAAGGAGGACATGCCATCATCATCAATATCACCAACATTGCAACTTGCAACCGTACTGCGCTTTTTGGGAGTCGGCTCTTATCAGAGGGCCATTGGAATGGACAAAGATTTAGCAGTGTCTAGACAATCCGTGGGAAAAATCTTAGGAAACGTACTTCCGCTTTTGGAATCAAAACTTTGCCCTGCCTTCATAAAGTTGGACCAAAACTCGGGTAGAATATTAAAATCGAAGGCACATTTCTATGGAAAGTTCGGCATTCCAGGCGTTATAGGGTGCATTGATGGCACTCATGTCAAAATAATGAAGCCAAAGGATGCCGAACATTAATTCTTAAATCGAAAAGGCTTTTTCAGTATAAATGCTATGATTGTAAGTAGGACACTAAGCAGTTTAATGGTCTTGTTTCTTGTATTTGGTCTTTAAAGTATGTTTGTGAGTATTCGTCCCTATTTGTTATGTAAATGTCCTGGTTTTTTTTTAAATAGTTTTTATTTTAAAAGATTTGCGACTATGACCTCCGAGTTCTTTATGTGGATGCAACAATGCCTGGCGCAACACATGACTCCTTCGTATGGAACATTAGCGCGGCTCGTGAATTTTTCAAACAGAAGTACGACAGCGGTTTTAGAAGCAGTTGGCTACTCGCTGACTCTGGATATCCTTTGGAGCCGTATATGCTGACTCCATACAGAAGTCCAGTGCCAGGTACAAACCAACATATGTTCAATCTTCGGCACGCATCAGCACGAAATGTTGTGGAGCGGACAATAGGTGTTCTCAAAAGCCGCTTTAGATTGCTTCAGGACCGTCTTTTGTATTCCCCTGCCAAGGTGTCAACAATTATAAATGTATGCTGCGCTTTGCACAACATATGCCGCCAGCAAAATGAAGCGGAATTCGATAATGATCCACCCACTGATGGAAACAATAACGTAAATGCTGACGATATTTGCAACACCGACCTGACGGACCCTGTTGGAAGTGGAGTTTGTATTCGAGATGAAATTGCCAATAGTCTACAAAGACGTTAAACCAATAAAACGCTCTTTTGTTTTCAAAAATCATTTCATTTATTTATTTTAATAAAAAAAAAAATCCATTTAATTTTTATTCAAATTTTTAAATATTTGTTCCAAGGCTTCGTTATGTCTTCTATTTTCGTGAAGCTGCTGCTCCATTAGGTTGCGCACATCATTTCCTA
The DNA here is from genome assembly GCA_949987675.1 of Chymomyza fuscimana. Lineage (NCBI taxonomy): Eukaryota > Metazoa > Arthropoda > Insecta > Diptera > Drosophilidae > Chymomyza > Chymomyza fuscimana. The sequence continues at coordinate 44,905,696 of OX465088.1, read as the reverse complement.
ATGACACCAGCTCCTGGGTGCCAACTTCCGTAGCAATCTTTAATTGCTTCAATTCGCCATAAATCTTGTGAAGGGTCGCATTTTCCTCGGCTTCAAGCGATGCCAATGAATCGCCCTTCCGTCCTGTTGCTGATGCGGCGGTGCTGACGGGTTTCTCAGCCAGCTCCTGAGACGTCCCTGCAGCATCAGCATCTATTATCTTGATTTTTTCGGGACTTTCTGTAATAGTATTATAGATTTATATGTACATGTATGTAAATAATTATAGAATAATGATTACCTTCCATGGCAGCATCCTCTTCCAATAATTGAAATGATATTTCTCGCTGTAATCCACGAGGTTTGGTTCCACCTACTCCATCCACCGCCTGGTGGAGCTGGACTATTGAAGCAATTGCCTCTTCTACAGGCGACAATTGCTTCTGCTGGTATGGGCCGCCTCCAGTGGCTCGACACTCTTTTTTATTGTCGCCAATTTTTTTTTTTATATTCTGCTTCCAATCCCTCCAAACCTGCGAATGAATTTTTAATAAACGTGCATGTGTAAATTTGGTTATGCTTACGCGTTGCCATTCCTCTGCCGATTTGGTGGGTGGACCATTTGCATTGAGCTGATTTGCTAGCTCTATCCAAGCAGCCGCTACTGCCACCCTGTCACCTCGAGTGATTCCTTTCGCGATGTCCACATGGTTTTCCATAAACTTGACGAAAATATCATCCTGTTGTGGACTTCTATGCTTTCCCCTAAGAAATAAAATGTATTAATATAAACTAAATAATAATAATAAATATTTGTACTTACATGTTTAATTTAATTTTTAGTTTTTGAACTAACTGTAAAAGTTAATGACATTCACAATCTTGCCTAACAGCCATACATTGCCACCTTAGGAGAAAAAGGTGCACAGCAATTATTTATTTAATTTTGCATTAAATTCGGCGCACTTCATAACGACAAATTAGTTAAAATAAAAAAAGCGATTTTTTAACTTTCATTTAACATCAAAAACATCTATTAATATGCTAAAATAATCACTTCGAATTATTATTATTTAGTACAGCAACTAGGTGGCAACTCCTTGCAACGAAAAGATTTTGCACGTTGACACAGAATGGCAAATGTACCAAAGATTTTAATAAAGATTTCGCAAAAATAAAAATCATGAATTAAAACATTAAATTTGTCAAAACATAAAGGTACAGAAAACTCAGAAATTAAACACACTTTCCAAATAAGTAATACTTTCATTGAATAAATTAGTTTTTATTGGTGAATTTAATCAAATCTCAAGCAATTTTGTCGAAGATTTTGAAACCGTTGCGAATCATGTCTGTGGCACCAAGAATCGGTATGGCAACGAAATTGCAACGAAATGGTTTTCTGTGGCACCCCCGATTATAATACATTTTTTAACTATTTTGTTTTTAATTTTAAATTCAGAAGTGATATCCACTTTTATCCACAATTATTGTCACATTTCATTCGCTCTAGTTCACTGCGAATAATAATCGAAAACTCCGATAGTTCAGGAAGTTATGCTCCAAGGGTCGCCACAGCAGACAATACCTTCTAATAGTAACAAATAAGCATAACTCCTCAAAACGGAAAAATAATAATTTTAAGCTTGCCATGAATTACTTATCATGACAGTAATTCTAGATATTGAAGGTCAACCGCAAAAATTTTTTTTTTTTTTTATAACCAATACTAAGCATAAAATCCTTACAGCCACAAGATCGGTTAAAGTTTCAAAAAACATATACCAAATATATACCGATGAAAATGTAACCAAATTTTACTACCAATTAAATCATTTTCACTATGCAGTAAGCCATTTATTCACTCGAATGGTGCAAAATATTTTACAAGCCTAATGCGAATTTATTGCCAACCAAATTTTGGCCAAAATGAGCGATTTTCAAATGAACTTGCATATTTTACAATTCATTTGAAATGTTTGCAATAAAACCGCAAAATATATTTGGATTCCTGCTCACTTGCTTGCCGTATTCTGTCCGGATTCGACAGCGCATAATTTATGGTAATGCCAATCAGAGAAGCCATACAAAATGAATTATAGTTAAAACTCGACGCAATAGCTGACCGAACAATTTAACAGATACTTAAGTTGAGCAAAATGAATAATGTTGGGGTAATAAATATTAATAAATCGTTTGGCAAAAGAGTAGGATACGTAAAAGACGGTACATGTACTTTTAACACATGTACCTATATACAAACAGTGGGAAACGAATAAGTATAACGAATAAAGAATAATAAACTTGTCTCCAGTGACATAATATGGCATCTAATATGAAAATTTGGTTGCTCTAGCTATAGGCGTTCTTAACTTTATCTAGACCACAGCTCAATTAAAGCTGAAATCCTCTAAAACTTTGTTAAAAAGGTCCCAAAAATGTCTATCAAAATTCCAATAATCAAGAAGTGGATCAAGTACAGTCAACATACTTTGCTATGAACCCTTGTTATTATTTAATTCGACTTACTAAAAAAGTTGTTTACTATTATTGCTGTCAAATCTTATAGAAGATAAAATAGTACCTACCCAATTGCAAATTATAATTTATTTTTATGCCAAAAAAATTATGTATACTGGGGTGCCACAGAAATCACTAGAGATTTTGGGTACGATTTGAGGTAGGTGCCACAGAAATCTCAAAAATTTCATTTTTCGGCCAATTGTTTCCGAATGTTTACGCTTTTACGAGAATGGCAGAAAAGAGTTGTTACTATTCAAAAATTATTTTAGTACATTTAGACACTTATATAAATATAAGAATCTTAAGAGTTATTTGAAAAAGTCGATTTATTATGAGATTAGTCAATAACTTGTGGCATATTTTGTAACTTTTCGTTTTCAATTTCTGATAAATAAATTTGAATATTTATCCCGCCGCTTGAATGACAACCCTACGAGCCATCTGTTGTCAAGCTGTCAGTAGCATTGTGAATGGCAAAATGCATTTGCTTACATTTAATTTTGAATTTTCTTTTGATTTGAATAATTTATTCAAAAAACGCCTTTTTCTCCTCAAAATAAATTCATGTTAGGCAATTAATTTTTTAATTTTGAATTAACTGTCAAATTATTGACATTCACAAACATCAATGACATACGAACGTTGCCCTCTGAGCAGAAAATTGAGCGCTGCGATTATTTGTCTTACTGTGCAATTAATTCGTCGCACTTCATAATGGTAAATTAGTCAAATTAAAAATATAATTTTTTAACTTTAATTTAACACCAAAAACATCTATTAATTGGGGGTGCCAGAGAAATCTTTAAAGATTTTGGCAACGGTTTGAAAACAAATCTTTAAAAAAAACCGTAGGTGCCACAGAAATCTCAAAGATTTCATTTTTCGGACAATTAATTCCAAATGCTTACGCATTAGCTAGAATGGCAGCAAAGGGTTGCCACTTTCCTACAATTATTTTAGAACATTTAGACACTTATTTAAATAAATGTTTTTATCACTGATCCAAGAAAGTTAATTCTTTATTACATTAAGCGATAATTTTCAGCATAATTTTACTTTCCATTTGCACAAAATAAATATGAATGAAATTTGAATAATACTCCCGCCCAATAAATGAGTATGTATGACAACCCTACGGGTCAATAGCTGTCATCAGCGTTGTGAATGGAAAAATTAATTTGTTTACATCCGAAAATTTGCACGCATTTAGAAAATAATTTAAAAATGCCTATTAGCCATTGATGCCTTAAAAAAAATGTTTACTTCCATTTTTAATTTTATTCCTCATTTGTTTCATTTTTTGATTATGAACTGTAAATTCAATTATTGACATTCACATTTATCACAAACACGCCGTGCGTTGCCACACAAGGAGAAAAAGGAGCACAAGACTTATTTATTTAACTGTGCATTAAATTCGTCGCATTTCATAATGACAACTTAGTTACAATAAACCAAGCAACTAGGTGGCAACTACTTAGCTTGAAAAGATTTTGAACGTTGACACAGAATGGCAAATTTACAAAAGATTTTAATAAAGATTTTGTAAAAATTAAGAACCCTGAATTAAAACACTAGATTTATCAAAACATAAAGATACTGATAAATCAGAAATTGAATAACCTTTCCAAATAAGTAACAGTTTCTTTGAATAAAATAGGTTTTATTGATGAATTTAATCAAATCTCGAAAAAAGTTGTCAAAGATTTCAAAACCGTTGCGAATCAAGTCTGTGGCACCAAGATTTGGAATTGTCAAGAAATTGAAAAGAAATTGTTTTCAGTTTTCCCCAGAAACTGGGGTATATAACCCTTTTAAAGCTTGAAGGCCTACGTTGCTCTGGCTACAAACCTTTTTATAACTTAGAATTAACTTCTACTTTATAATTATATAAATAAATAAATAAATAACCCTTTTAAATAACACAGGTCAACATGGTTTAGTTGTTGGAAGGTTAGGTTAGGTTAGGGCGGCTGCTGGCTTGAAAACCAGCACACTTAGGCCTGGACTGGCCCGTTGTGACACCGCACGAATCTCTATGCTTTCCTTTGCACTTTTACCCTTCTCCTATATAGTATGCTTAAAAAGGGTCCCATCCCGATGCAGCAATGTAGCTTGCAATCTTTCTCGGACAAATGAGCTCCAGCCCTGCTAGGTTCTGAAGGAAATAGTGACCCAGGTGCTTTTTCCTGCGTCTGCTAAGAGCTTCACAGGAGCAGAAGAAGTGCTCTACTGTTTCTAGCTCTTCCTCGTCTCTGCAGCTTCTGCAAAAGTCATTTATAGGAGCATTAAGTCTAGCAGCGTGTGCTCCAACAAGCCAGTGCCCAGTAATCGCTCTAACGACCGCCGAACACTGTGAACGGTTAAGACTGCAAAGTTGTATGGAGCGTTTTGCGTCAATAGTTGGCCATATTTGGCGGGTTATCCTACAGTGAGGTGTGTTGTTCCACATACTTTGAGCAAGAAGGCTAAACTTCTCCCTAGTATGTAGTTTAAAAGTAGCTATCGGCATACGTATAACCTCCTTATCAGGAAGGAGGGTAGTGGTCGTGCCGTTTCTGGCCAGTTCGTCTGCTATTTCATTACCTTTAATATCTTGGTGCCCCGGCACCCAGATAAGGCTAATAACAAACTGCTGTGCCATCTCTTGAAGAGATTTGCGGCAGTTGTTGACTGTCGTCGTATTTGAGGATAACGAGCGAAGTGACTTAATAGCTGCCTGACTATCTGAGTAAATGTTTATTACCCTGTTGTCTGGGCTGGCGTTGCGTAAGCAGATTAAAGCCTCGTTGATAGCAAGGACTTCTGCCTGGAAAACACTACAGTGATCCGGGAGCCGGAAGGACTGTCTGATATTAAGTTTTTCTGAGAAAACCCCTCCCCCAACTTGGTTGTTGAGTTTGGATCCGTCCGTGAAGAAACTAATGGAGTCTTTTTGACCCGGCTGATTTCCTATCCACGATTCCCTTGAAGGTATAATGGTGGTAAAAAGGGTTGAGGTGTGTTCCTGCGGGATACAGTAATCGGTAGCTGACACAGTAGTGTCTTCTACAAGAATGGACGAGTGCCCATAACGTAAGACTGCCCAGCTTTGAGCATCCTTTAGGCGTCTCGCTGTTAAGGTAGCAAATTCTTTTGCCACTAGAAGGATTGGGGAGATATTGGTGATAGCATTTAGTGCCTCACTTGAAGTAGTTCTAAGGGCACCTGTGATACATAGTTGTGCCATTCTTTGCACCTTATTTAGTGCTTTAAGCTTTGATTTTATGGTGAGGGCTGGCCACCAGGTAGAAACCCCGTATAGCAGTATAGGTCTCACTATGGCGGTGTATAACCATCGAACCACTTGGGGGGACATGCCCCATCTAAGTCCTATTGTTTTTTTACAGGCAAAAAGTGCTGTATTAGCCTTCTGGACTCTTTCTGAAATATTTTGGTTCCAGCTAAGTTTCCTGTCCAGTACTAGCCCCAAGTATCTTGCAGTATCACTAAAAGACAGGACTGAATCGTTTAGTCGCGGAGGAGAGAGATTAGGGAGCTTGTATATCTTCGAAAATAATATAAGCTCAGTTTTATCCGGGTTAACGCTTAACCCACTTTCAAGTGCCCACAGTGACAGTTCTTTGAGCTTTACTGTCATACGGTCACAGAGGGCCTGTGGAAATTTTCCGTTCAGCATTAAGACCACATCGTCCGCATATGCAACAACTTTGCAACCCCCTCCTTCTATGCGACATAGCATCGTGTTGACTGCCATGTTCCATAGAAGAGGTGATAGTACCCCCCCTTGTGGAGTGCCTCTGCTCACGTACCTACAGAGAGTGGATGTACCAAGTGAAGATGTTACCGTTCTACACAGCAGCAGTTGGCTAATCAATCTCACTAGCCGGTCATCCACACCTAGGTGCCGCAGTGCATCGGTTATTGCATTGGGGACGATGTTGTTGAAAGCGCCTTCTATATCCAAAAAGGCCGCAAGAGTATATTCCTTATAGTGTAAGGATTTTTCTATATTTGATATGACAGAATGAAGTGCTGTTTCTGTCGATTTGCCCTTGCTGTACGCGTGTTGCGACCCTGATAATAACTTTGGGTCGATAGACGTTCTTAGGTATAACCCTATCAGCCTTTCCAGAGTTTTTAACAGGAAAGATGACAAGCTTATAGGTCTGAGGTCTTTTGGAACTGTATGTGAGGCTTTACCCGCCTTGGGTATAAACACTACTCTGGACGTTAGCCAAGAAGAAGGTATTTGACCTAACGCAGTGATTTTGATGAAAATGGCTTTTAGCCACGAGACTACCAGGTTTCCCCCATTCTGCAGCTGGGCGGGTATTAACCCGTCAGGGCCTGGAGATTTGTAGGGTTCGAAACTATTTACAGCCCATTCAATGTTGGACTCTGTAATTATCCCATTCAGTGCATGTACTGGGAGATAGGAAGGAATACACGATGGTGTATCTAAATTGCTACACGGAAAGTGTGTATCCAGAAGTAGCTTTAGAGACTCCTCACTGGAGTCTGTCCAGGAGTCATCCCGCCTCTTAAGATACCCTAAGTTTGTAGGTGCTTTTGAAAGCACTTTTCGAAGTCTTGCGACTTCTGATGACGACTCAACTTCGGAGCAGAATTTCCTCCACTCATCCCGCTTTGCCCGCCTTATTAGTTTTTTATAGCTAGCTAGGCTTTGTTTGTACTCCAGCCAGCTTTCCTCACAATTTAATCTTTTTGCTTTATTGAAAAGTGTCCGACAGCTTGCCCTGAGCGTATCTGTTTCAGGTCTCCACCATGGTGGTTTCCTTTTGCCCCTTGGCTTGCTTATCGGACACGATGATTGATAAGAGCCTATACACGCATCTGTGAAAGTTTTAATAAGATGCTCAAGATCCTCCTTTGAGGAGGGAGTCATCTTAGGTGGGGTCGAAAGGGCATTCGACAGTTTCATTTTGTAAGACTTCCAGTTGGTCATCAGCGGAGTCGGCACTCTCCTGACACAGCGCTTCCAGCCCTCGAACCAAGGACGCATCGGACATCACCGATTCGCAGTCCTCGATTTCTGGGTCCTTCTCTGGTTCCTCGATTTCTTCATCGAGAACCTCCTCTATCGCCTCTTGGCTCTCCATCCGCCTGGCATCCGATTTATAAACGCGAAGTGCACTGAGCTAAACCCGAAGTTTAGCTCTCCGTGCATCACGTCAATCGGTGCCAGCGACTCTTTGTTGAGGATAATCAGAATTTTCCTCATAGGGGTCTGCGTATCCTAAACTTTAGCGACCTTCCAATCTGCGGCCGGAAGGTGGGGATTACACCTCTGCAGCATCTTCAGGATCATCTCCGGCTCCTTAAAGGATGCCGGGATCCACATGATTGCTTGAGTTGATTGAGTTGATTGAGTTGTTGGAAAGCTAAAGGTCATTTCTTAAGCAATTTGCTACGTAGAATCCGAATCCGGGGTCAGAATTGGATCATCACGTCAGGATTTTGAGATATTTGAGGTTATGTACCCGACCTGTGTAATTAACCGTTTCTGTGAATAAAATTTGTTTTATCAAATCTTATTAAAGAAGACAAGAAGAGAAAGGCCGAGGTGATTACCTTGAGGTACACCATGAATAAATTTAGGCTCACAGCTTTTATAATGGTACGCGTTATTACATTTCGGATACCATTTACGTATTATACAAAAAATATTTTATATCAATTCGTATAATATTTCACAAATCTGTCATCTTTGACCAAATAATAAATCGATTTTTGAAAAGTTTACAATTTTTATTGCTAAACAAACCATCGCATGCTATTTCAAAATTAGCAAAATTTGCATTAGCTAAAACTTTTACAACAAAAAAAATATCAAACCCAAACAAAAAGAGAAACTTAATTAAAACAAAAATCGTTGCCACAGACGCCAGTGTTGCCACAACATTAGCAACGAAAATGCAGTCAAACAATGTTGCGCTAGAAATTTCCATCTAAAACAAAATTAATTTCTGTGGGAATAGATTTTTTTTTTTTTGTTTTGTTTGGGGGCAACAAAAGAGTTTGCATTGTTTATGCATATTTTATAAGGCGGAAATGTAGCGCCCAAAACTATGCTCACACACACACAGAAGGACTTAACAGGAGCATAGGAGCGGTCAGGGCAGAGCTGCCGAAAAGTATGCAACACACAAATTATGCAGCCAAAGACAAACTTTTGTTGGCAAATTCGACAACAAGCGAAATGAAAATTAATATGAAAATGAAAATATGACAAGCTCAACTTACCTAAAGCAACAAAAAAACCAAGCAACCGAAAAAAAATCCGAAATGTGGAACAAAGTAATTAAAAATGCGGCACATTGCCGAAATAGCGGAAATTGCCAAAGAACCTGCGGCTAGTTAAATGAGATAAATAAACTATTCAAAAAATAGCTCGACTTTGGGAGTTCACTTTAATAAAAACTATAACTTTTATAGTGTATAAAGGATGCAACCGTCAAGCCTATGGACATCGAGCGTCGTAACCTGAGATTCTTCTTCATTGGGGCTACAGCTAAAGTTCAGCCTTGGCCTTCCTCACAACATTTCTCCATTCCATCGGGTTTCTGGTGACGTTTTCATAATCGTTGACCCCCAGAACTCTCGTCTGCTTTCACTGCGTCGACCCAGCGGGACGATCGAGACGTACTATCGATCGCCTTCCATCGGGTTGTTGGAAGCACAGTCTGGGTACAATCGATTGTGGCGGTTGTATCGCAACATGACCAGCCCTTTCAATTCCTTGGGCTTTCATTTGGGCCTCGTTCTTATTCTGTATTGACCCTCAGCTAGTCTTACTGTCAGTTATTCTCTGAATAAACTTTCGTTCCGCAGCGCACAAACGCTCAATTTCGCTTCGTTTCAATTTCCAGGTTTCGCATAATAATATTTTGTTGGCGTAGATAATTCTTTCCTGGATGTCTCTGTTGCAATCGTTGTGTTGATTTACGTAGGAACCGAGGTATTTAAATTTATCGACTACTTCGAAGTTATAGTTATCAATAGTAAGATATTGTCCGAAAATGCGCGACCAGTTCTCATTTCCCGATAACATTAGTTTCGTTTTATCTTCGTTGATGCGAAGCCCACTGTCTCGCGAGCTATTTCAATAATTTCAAGGACTGATCTGCCTACTAAGTCGACAGGTGCACCGTATATTGTATGTGTTATTTGAAGATCTGCTCTTCTTATAACATTTTCTAGTGCGAGGATGAAAAGCTCCGTTGAAAGCCCGTCACCTTGACGTACTCCCGAATTTCTTTCCAAGGCGGGTAAATATTCATTCTGTATTTTTATCACGCTATCGCTTTCTGCTCATCTTTAATAGCCTTGCACAGTACTTCAAGTTGCTTCATGCTGTTCCATATAAAGGGTCGTCAATATTGAAAAAAACACAAAAATTTCGAATGAATTCGAAAATCTCTATTATCATTGCCATTCACTTTTTAAAAATAATCCCTTTTAAATGTGTGGCGCAACTGCGCCGTAGCTCGTCCAAGCGGAGGTTCCAATTTTCAATGACGCGTTCGAGCATAATCGGCGGTGTCTCGCGAATAACACGGATAATGTTGGCCTCTAATGCTTCTATTGTAGCTGGATTATCCACAAATACTTTAGACTTTACGTAGCACCAATGGAAAAAGTCTAATGGTGAGATATCACACGATCTTGGTGGCCAAATCACCAATCCGGAGCATGAAATTAATTGTTCACCGAATTGGTTCCTCAATATGTCCATTGTTTCACGGTCTGTGTAGTAAGTAGCGCCGTCTTTTTGAAACCAACTGTCCTCGAGATCTCGGGCTTCAATTTCAGGTAGCAAATTATTCGTTATCATGGTGCGATAACGGTCGCCATTGACGGTTACGGTCTGAGCAGCGTCATTTTTGAAGAAATATGGACCGATGATTACACCGGCCCATAAACTACGCGCTGGACGAGGTCTATTCGGTGGAGTGTCATCCAATAATGAATATTGGGTCTCAAATTAGTTGATGGTATGGCGAATAGTGGTCTCAGTAGGTCGATCATGGCAACCATAAAATGGCCTAAGCGCGCGAAAAACATTCTTTACAGAACGCGAATTTTCGTAATATAATTGTACGATTTGTAAACGTTGTTCGGGTGTAAGTTTTTCCATGATGAAATGACAATGAAAAATAAATAAAAAAAACATGGCAACTTGACAGTACTCCCGCGTGGCTTATCAAAAAAACCTTATTGAAGAAAAACCTCAAGATTGATGACCCTTTATTGCTTTTATTAAGTTCATGGAATCAAATGCCCCTTTATAATTAACAAAAAGGTAGCATGTGTTCATACCAAATTCGTTTGTTTTTTCGAAAATCTGCCTGAGGCTAACTATCTGGTCTATTGTTGATTTATTGGCTCTAAAACCAGAGCATCTGAGATTAACCCGCGTATAAAGAAAATTTTGAAAGTTCTCTAAACGCATCCATAGATATGAAGAAACAATTTATTTTTCGTAAAGTTCCATAATAAAAAAAATGTATTATTAAAATTGTTTATTTTTTAAAATCAAATTATTCGGCCGTGCTCTGGAAAACGAATCGGAATATTTTATTCGGATGCTTTCACAATATTTTAATTGCTATTTCATGTCAACTTCCAATTAATGTGCATAAATTCTAAGAGACTTTTGTCAGAAAACTGTATCATTGTACATATATGTCCATATATCCGTGGTTCCCGATGTCGGCAACTGTACATAAAGTTTTGATAAACGGCTACCGAATAATAGAAACATCAGTATTGCCAATAGGTTATCTTGGAGAAAATGCGTCAGAAGCCCGCAACAAGTATTACAAAAGTGACAGGCTATCACATGCTCGGAAGAGCACGAGAGCAATGGATTCCTCAGATCCTTTCTAAATAAAAGATTTGCTCAAAGCAAAAAAAAAACATTACCGGCAGCTGTGATTCACCTTTTAGAACCGCAAAGCTTTACAAATAATTGTGATAATTATATCCTAAATAATAATAATAATTTTACAGATAATCACAGTGACACTGATAATTGTAACACTTTCGATAGATGATGACACTGATCATTCTTTAGACGAAAATGAAAATCTCTTTTCGTCTGAATTGTATGTGGAAAAAGACTGTTAAAAATTAACTACACCTTGCTTTATTAGAATTTTTCATATTATTTGTAAACTAAAATATAAATTGGCATAAATAAAACTAAGTTATAAATATATATTTATAAATCGCGTCATTCATAGTGCATTAGTAAAAAAAAATCGCAACCCGCAAAAATTCACCTAATATGGGCGGTGGGAGTGGGCGTGGTCGGATCGGTCTGAAATTTATCTCAGTTCTTAATCAACTACACCAAATTCCATGTCTAACTCTATTTTTCGAGTTTATGCCAAAAATTTAGCTTTCTGGCCCAATGTGCAGCGTTTTAATTGATTTGTGACACGGTGCATTGTCTTGATGAAGCAGCAAATGGAACCGTTTTTCCGCGATTTCGTACTTCAAAGTCGCTATTGATGATTTTTCCATTATCAAGATACTGGATGAGAATTATTCCATGTGCATTTCAAAATATTGACGCCGTAACTCTGACTGTTGCGTCTTTCCACGCTTTGGCAGCGGTTCATCACCGATTCGACCCCGGGGTGAATTGACGGAGCCATGTTTCATCGATTGTCACATATCGACGCGAAAAATCATCAATTCGTTGTTGTTTTTGGTCGATTGTGAGTTCGCACGGCAACCACTTTACACAGAGCATTCGTATACCCAAAGGTTTATAAGCAATATGTCCAACACGATCCTTTGATATCTTTAGAGTGTCAGCTATCCCGATTGACTTCCTTTTACGGTCATCCGAAATCATTTTGTGTTTTTTTTTGTCGTTTTCGTCCGTTTTTGGGATTACACATTTGCCATTCGGTATATCCCGCAGCCAGGGCCGAAGAGAAAAAATCTAGAGTTTGAATCACGACAGTAGGACAGTAATTATACCGAGATCCCGGTGGGAATCTCCCCTTCCTCCCACCACCCTCTCGACGGGCCTGCCCGCAGCTTTTTGAGTGATTGCATTTTGGTATTACGAACTTATGGTCAGACCGCCCTAGTCATGTTTAAAGACTATGCTCAACAAACTGTGCGCAAATCCTATGGCTCTAAGACTGTACAGTGCGCCAATGCAGCCACTCTAAAACTTTAAAATAAAACATAAACACAAAAAATAACAAATTGTTTTTGTTTTTTTTTTTTGTTTTTGTTATGCTTTTTATTTCACAAATGCTGCCAAACGAGTTTTGTCAAGAAGATGCCAACAAGAAATAAAATAAATTAAAATAAAACAAAATAAACAAAGTCATATCAAGTTTTATGCTGACGTTTTTTTTTGCTGTTTTTTTCTCGTTTCATTTTTTTATTTTGTTGCTTTTGTTTTTATCGACAAACGCGACTAACAAAAAAGGCAAAACAACAAAAGCAACAACAAAAGAAACAACAACAACAAGTAAATCAAGCAGAGCAGCAGACGCTGTAAAATGCGATCAGTTACGTGCGAACCGCGAAAACTGACGGAATACAGAGAAATTGCGGGTGACGCATTCGGAATCGGAATCGGATTTGGTTTTTTTTTAATGTGAATTTTAGCTATTTTTGTGATTAGTTGTCGATTGGGAGCAAGAGCAATAAATTTTAAATAAAAGACGCGTGAAAATTGTAATGAGAAAACTTGTTGCATTGCTCAGACGCCTTTAAGTTTTTAATTCATTATTTCATAATTCAAGCGTTTTAAGCAAAAAGTTAAAAATCAGGTCAAGTGCATATTTCATGCAACATATTGACCCAATAAACACTAAGAACCACGAAAAAGTGCTGGAAAACTTGTGAAAAGCGTGTAAAGAAAAACATATGTAAAGCATTATCAGTAAACCAATGCTTACAAAAGTTTGAGCAGCACTGTAGCTAGCTAAATTCGTGTGTGTGCGTGTGAAACTTTGCTTAGTTTTGGGTCTGTAACCAAACTAATTGCTGCTGTTAAAAAACGAACGCTAGCTGGCGCTACTGTACACTTGACTACTTTGCAGCACTAAACGCGCGTTTAGCAACACCAACAAAATGTCACACAATACTGTTTCTTGTATGCCAGTAAACGCAAAAATGTCGAAGGCAAAAAAAGTTTTGGAAGAAGCGCGTGAAACGCAAAATCGTGAATTGGATTTGGTGGACAAGGGTCTAACCTCCTTCGAGGAGCTGCCCGGATTGTGTAAGTTATAGCTGGCAAGTGTTTAAAGTGCTTTTAAAGGTGTTTAAAATACGAACGCACCCACGCCTAGTCAGACTGCCAGCTGCTAACATTTAAAGCTAAAAAGCGTATTTTACAAACACAATTTATTGTTTAAAACTTAGTTTCAGTGCATATTGTGTTTTAAAAACTGCAGTGCTTAAGCTTTAATAATATTTACTGGTTTTTTTTTGTTTGTTGTTAATATGGTCGATGACGCCAGCGCCAAAACTAACAACAACAATTTGTTTGTTTAATGTTTAAATGGTGGCAGCGACGGTGCAGCAACTTTATATACAGATGTCAGATGGTTTCATTGTTAACAATATATAAATGCATTTATTTAATTTATTGCATTTCAGCAAACAAATTTGTTTAAATAAATCATTGCTGCAGCAATAACAGCGTGCAGAGACATAAAGACTATAGTGGTCTCGCTTGCACTTATGCTACATGGCAAACTGTTGCTCATATTGACAACAGCTGTTGACATTTGAACCCACTAGGAAATGGACAGAACAATGCAAACAAAATTACACAAAATAGTTAAATTTGAATAGCCTTAACATTAGAGTAGATAAAAGGACGAAAATGAAAAACATTTAAAATAAAGTGTCACTTCATCGCAAATTTCTACAGTTGTTGTATGTCAAATTATAGGTTTATAAAAATATACCTAACTTCTATAATTGACAATCTGATTCTGATGACAGAATTGATTGTGCTCCCAAGAGCCAATTACTATACGACAATACTATTTGCCAAAAGTCCATATTAAACAAAACGATCTAGCAAATGCCCAATATTAAATTTTTGAAACTTCTAACTTCCATGCTATTTTGTAGTAGGTTGCCAGTAAGTTTTCATGATATGACAGATTTTCGAGATACATATATAGCAGATTTCGTCTCCAACATAAGCAAAATTTTCTACGTTAAAAATTGCTTGGTTGCTTGCATACCGAGAGGTGCCTGCTATGTTTCTAAGAGTAACCAATCATTTCTTACTTAAGAGCATAGGGAGTGGCGGAAGCTCTATGGTATTCAACAAATAGCTCAAGCAATGTATTATTGTTCAGAAGGTGGACGATAGTGTCCAATTTGGCATTTTGTATACTGCATATATGTATATACATTAGGGCGGGTCAATTTGTATGGAGCCGTAAAAACATTCTGGGGCTCACAGTGATTTTGATTTGCCACTTTGCCCAAGAAACTATGGGTCTAAAATGAATTTCGAGTCGCCAACTTTTTCAAAATAGGTTTTTTTTTTCGAAATATTCAAAAATCGACTTAGACATTGCATTGAAAAAAAATTTCTAAAAATTATATTAAGCTTTAAGTTGAAAGAGAATTCTTTTACGAACATTTCCAGTCTAAGATCATAAAAATCGGTTACGTCGTCCCTCTTTTTCTCCTAAAAAACGACATTTGAAATCTAAAAAAACCTTGAGGAGCGGAGAAATTTGTGTTCGCCCGGAGAGCCGAAGATTGTTTTCGAGGCCTGGAGATGGATACGGATATGTATAAAAAATGTTGAGCATATTTTATTATGGGTTAGTGTTATTCTTAACGAATGTGGCAAAAATATTAAAGCGCTTTTAAAAGGCAAGTTTTTGTAAGTCTAAAATTAAACAAAATAAGAATAACACACGTAATCTAAAATTTTCAAAAATATTATGTTATTAAGTGTTCAGTTGTTTAAGGAGTTGAACAGAAAAGAAATCATATTACTTTTAAACAAATTCCAAAAAGTCCATATGAAACCCGTAATACAAATGTATGATTTTTTTAAAGAAAATGTTAAGGCTCAAATTTGAACTTTATCTAGCTTAGGGTGTCCCAAAAACTTCAACATATAAAAACTTTAATTGCCAATTATTTGTTCGAATTTTTAAAGCGCAAACAAAAAATTAAAATGATGTGGGATGGCACACGAGCTCAAACTTCGGAAAAGAACTTGATTTTAACTTGACTCATATATCATATACACCTAATTCTGTTTTTACGCGGTAGATACATTCAAGAAAAAACCGTGTAAAAAAAAACGAATTAAGAAACACATGTAGTAAGCTTAAGCTACTATGACAACAATTAAGAAAGGGGAACTCCCTAACTAAATCTCTTTTTCTTTAAAATTTCAATCAAATAGCTTTTTTTAATCGTGCTAAATCAATTGAAATTGTTTAAATTTTTATTTTTTTTTAAAACAAAAAATTGTTTGCACTTAGAAAATTAATGATTATTGCAAATCCATTTGTCACAGTTCCGAAACCAATGGATTTTTGATGCATAACCTTATTATTTCTTTTATCTGATGAATTACAGCTCTTAAGTTTTTTTTAACAGTGGCTTGCAAACATTATGGCATATGTTTCCTTTGACCGAATTTTAATCGTCATGCAAAATTAAGATTTAAATCAAACAAAATTTCGTTAAAAAGCTTAATTTTCAACTAATCGTATAATAAAGAATTTGACTATTTTTGGCATTTACAAATAAATTATCAAAATTTTTGTTTGAGCAAATCTTTAATAATTTGTTCCGAATTATTGTCCGAAAAATGTAATACGCGTTTCGTAACTTTTTTATGCATAGCCTGTATCTGTCAGGGTCAAAGGGTAAATTAAGTTTGTGCAAACCGAATATGTATATGTACCTATAACATAAAGAAGTAGGCGTCCGAGACCCCCCAAATTAAAGTTTGATCAGGGCGACTGGAGAAATCAATATAGGCATGTCCGTTATCTGAGTTTTTTTACAACAGCAAATATTCGTTAAGCAAAAAATCGTTGAAAATGTAATCGTATTTAAAAACTAAAAAATCTATCTATCTACCGAAACTGTTAGGATATAAAAATATTATAAAAGTTAGTCAGATAAGTCCATCCACCGCTTGTGCCCTTGACTTTATATGTAATCCCTGTGCTAGATGGTAATCTGTAAAGAGCTTTTCAAGTTTAAAATAACACTTTTAAGTAATTTACAATAATATTATAAATTCTACAAAGCCTTAATAGTTTCTACTTTATAATTATATAAGTAAATTATATTATTTAATTTTGCCATTAAAAGATGCAAAATCTTATACTAAGACCGCTTTCCACCGTCCAAATTTTGTCCAAATCGGTTTACTTTATCATATAGCCCCCATAG